>CACRXP010000073.1:1521324-1594816 GCA_902702965.1 Spirometra erinaceieuropaei
GCCTTTACTTCAGGCTCTGGTGCTTGTCCATTGTCCAGATATTGTTTGAGTAACTGAGACATGGGCATCGGCTGCCGTAGCTGACTCCGAACTCTCCGTTCTAGGCTAACCTTGCATTCGAAATGATCGTCAAGACAGCCGTAATGGGGCCAGTCGCGTCTACATTAAACAAACACTTAAATTTCTACCGCTGTACCTCTCACATTTTTCCGCGGTAGAAGGCATCTGCTGGCTCCGGGTTGTACTAAGAATAAGTTCTCCTTACCCGCTGGCTGTGTCTATCGCCCTCCTAACGCCAAGGAGAATTTTGATTGTTTACTCCCACTGGCGTTTCATGCTGCGGCCGACTTAAGCTTTAAGAATCAATTGGTTGCGGGTGACTTCACTCTTCCAGAAGACGGCTGGTCTCCGCCTTCCTGCCCCAGAAGATACGAAGAATTTCTTGAGGCTGTGGATGTTGGGATGTGGAGTCAGGTTGTCGATTTTCCACCCGAGAATCAAACATACTTGACCCAATTTCCTGTAAAGGCTGCATGTCTTTGTCAGTGTCATCCCTAAGCCCACTCGTGAGCTCAGACCATGACATAGTTGGTTCAACGTTAGAACTCGAGGCGGACGAGACGTTATCTTCGATTTCCGATCAGCACGCTCGATCGAATTATACACACACCTTAATTCCTATGATTGGACTGATTTCTTCTTTAGTTCGTATGTAAATGTTAGCACCGATAAACTGTACGAAATTTTGGATCCGCTTATTTCTCGTTTTGATCCACGTAAGAAAGTAATTATTGTCAGGGATGTGGTTTTCCTACCCTTACTCTTTCGCACAGGTTGCGCAGACTATCTCATCTATTCCATCTGTAGAACGACATTTCCGTTCAACCCTTGATTTGTGATATTCTTGAGCGGGCTAAGAGATTGTCTGATGAGAAACAGCTAGCTGACGAGGACGAATTCACTGAAAACCATTCGTTAAATGTTCGGAAACCTTTCTACCGAAAAGTACGAACCCACAGAAATACGCAGCATCTCACCCTCCGAAACGCTCTCGGAAATTCTATAGCTGATATCCAGTTGACCACCGGTAGTTTCAATGCTTTCCTGTCCAAAACGTCTAATAAAACTCGACCACTTCGCTTCCGCATCCGACCATCCAGGTATTGACCGGGGCAGTTCTCGAAACTATAACTTTCACTATGTGGGATGTGCCTGTTGCGATTCGGTGTTTTCGTCAATCTCATACCCCAGGAGCTGATGGTGTCCCAGTAAGCATTCTAAAAGCGGATGCAAATGCAACTTTCTCATCCCTCTTATGCAAGATATTTAATATCGCTCTTGAAAGTGAAACCTATCTTAAGTTGCGGAAGGAATCACACATTTTGCCCATTCCCAAGCATGGCGAATCTACGTTATTTGATGACTTTCGGACAAGAATCACCCTATCCACAGTTTCGAAGATCTTATAGACATTGATCAAAGATAAAGCGATGTGTTAATTAACAGAGAATAATCTACATGACGCTGCACAGCATGGGTTTCCTAATGCTCGATCCTGTGACACCTGTCAGCTCTCTTTCTTTGACCATGTTCTCCAATCTATTGGAAATGGTATTGCACTTTACACAGTGTATTTCGACTTCACTAAGGCTTTTAATTGTGTCGACCATGCTCTTCTTCTCTTGAAACTGTCCTCTTTCGGCAGAGGTGGCAACCTTCTGAATTTGATATCCCCTTACCTGGGCACTCGCACACAACGAGTTAAGATTTCCAATGCTATCTCCAACCCCACACGTGTGAGGAGTGGAGTCATTCAGGGTAGTGTACTCGGTCCGCTATTATTTCGTCTTTTTGTAAACGATGCACTAGATTAATTTCAGAATGGCAAGCCCTTTATGTGTGCCGATGATCTGAAAGTTGCACATCGATATAAGCCGGCAGATCTTGACATCGTGCTCCAGCTCCTAAAGAGCGACCTACAGGCCCTTGCCCAGTGGTGCCGCACATGGCGTCCTTCTTTTTCTCGGCATAAGTGCTCAGTCATGGTGGTTGGCGACGACCGCCAACCTCAAATAAGCATTGAAGGTCACGCCATAAATGTGCCTGGGGTTATTAAGGATCTGGGCGTATCATACTCCAAGAGTCTCAATCTCTCGGAGCACTGTGCCTTGATAGTCTCAAACGCACGTAGAACGACCGGGTTTATCCTCCGAAACTTCAAAACTAGGGACATTAGAATGCGCCTTTTCAACATGTACGTTAGACCTGGTCTGGAACACTGTTCGTTTTTATTTAGCCTCATGCGTGCTGCTGAGCGGAAGAAAGTAGAATCCGTCTTACCATCTTTTACCCAGAGAGTTTTAACCCCGGAACACCGACATTTGTCTTACCAAGAACGTTGCCAGCTTACGGGCCTTGGTCCTTTCTGGTTTCGTAGATTCCGAAAAGGACTATTTTTGCTACTTAGGCTTTTATATAATCGTACATTTAACCTAGCCATTACATCTTGTCCACTCCCGACGTAACCGTCATCGTGAGGTCTTTTCTTTGCTTCCTCTGGCACGTACCGTTAAATATCGTCGGTTCTTTTCTGTAAATGTAATTGTCATTTGAAATAAACTACCCAGGAATGCGAAAACTCTGCAAAATTATCCTTTATTTAAGAGAACTATTACTCCTTTATTGTATTCAGAAAAACTTCCACAAAATCTGATGCTGAATCTACTGATCGACTAGACCGTATCGACGGCGTTTGTGGTCTCGGATCTTTGTGGCCGGTCTCACCAGGGACAATTTCTTTAGCCAACGGCGACAGCTGTTCTTCGGTGCTTCTGTTTGGACAAGTCCCAACTTAATGAAAAGGATTGGCGATTGAGAATATCCGATGCAGTGCTACCTCCCATTTCTTGGCTGTCAGCATTATATGGGCAACAGTTTTATTCTTCTGAACCTTCCGACGTTGAGGTTGACACATACGGACAAGGAAGCGTCTGCGGTTATTTTTAATTTACAGGAATACTGAATACAGTTACTAAGCGACATTTCGATCGTCGATTTCGACTATGTTTGCCGTGTGCTTCATAGCAAGGTGAGAGCAGGGACAGTGACTTGCGCGTTAGTTAGCTTGCAATGATACTAGACTTCCGTTTCATCTACCTGCGTCCGGCGTCGTACCAAGTCAAAAGACCGGAAGCGGAAGAGGCCGCAGGTAGCTAGCACGGCATTAACCCGCGCCTAGGCGTACAACCACACCCCCCCAGTTCACAACAATTATGGGGACCGCAAGCGGCGTGAAGGCAAGAATCGACCACGCGCTGTGATCCAACTGTTTTGGCACCACAAACCGGGGGGGACATATTTTACCTTGCCATCGCAGCAGATTTTTTTGCACTCCTGTCTAAATAGTGTACTTCTTTCTGACACAGGAAAAACTGTGATATGTGGTCAGATGATGTCTAATTTACTTTGGGAGAAAATAAGGACAGTGGGAGGGAAAAAGGAGGAGTATGGTTCCATGGGATCCTCATACGGACGGTAGAGGGAGTTATAGAGAAATTTAACGGATGACAAGCTCAGCATTCCGCTCCCTTTGCGGGTGACGGTGATTGGGGTTCGGGTCTCGCGGGATATCTGTCTCAGAGAAGGAAACTGTTTAAATGACATTTAAATGTACATCTAGTAAAACCTAGGCAATTTCATGGTATAATGTCATGTTGCTTTTCATATTCTAATGACCAGAAGCGGGTATTTCATGTTGGTGCGCTTAAATTTACTACAATGCATCGTCTCCTCTTTCCTCGAATCCTTCGATGTGCACTGGCCCATTCGGATATCAGGTTCCGGCTGGTTCCACAGCGCGCCTGGAATGTCTGGAGCAGACGCAATGCACATTCTTATCTTTGGCTCAGAACACACTATACGGACCTCCTATGTGTACTTTGGCACGGGAAGGTCTGCCACCTTTTGCATGGAAGCAAGTGCTCTTAAAATGCACAAAATCTTTAGGATTTTGATCCTAAACTTCATTAGTGCTCTACACATACGAACGTGAATCGAAAGTACATCGCAGGTAGCAGCGAACCAAACGGAGTTAAAGTTGGAAAACCCATAACAAAAGCATTGCCATACAATGTAAACAAACGTACAATTTCGAATATTCATCCTCGGGGCTGTGCATTAATATAAACTACGGTAAAGAGGTCAAAGCCGAAAAACAGAATGTGATAGGGATTTATGAAAATCCGTAGCTTGAAACAGAGTAGGGGCATAACGGAAGCTATTACTTCGTAACTTTTGTCGTTTTTCAGGCTAATCCTAACTCCCGCACGATCAAGAATTTAGGCTACTTAAAGTCACTTCATTGTTGTTATGTGTCAAGAAGCACCCCAGCAGAGAGTTCGACAAGCTGGCTGAGCGGCAAACAAGAAAATCCCATTGACATTGCCCAAGCTCCGTTTATTGACGTCGACGCAAGTCATTTCCCCAACCTAATTTAAAGTTACCGTATTAAACGAATTCTACACAAAAATCCTCAAACAGATACTTTTTAGCAACTGCTCTTCGCTTAGATGTGGTTCGTCACATCTGTTGACGTTTCCTCAGCTGATCAGGCGTCAGGTCTAGCAGATGTTTCACACAATAACACTTGCGCATAAGCGTTTTCGCGATATAACTAGCGCAATTATCGCGTGACATGAGCTTACGGCAGTTGCAGTAATGTTAGTAAAAAAAATCAACCGCGGCCTTCAAGATGGGTGCAGAGTAATGACTAACAGTGCGGTGCACGGGTCTTGCTGGCAATGCACTGCATGCCAGACAAATTCGCGCAGCCTCCCCTTACGTGTCTGCAATAAGACAGTATCGATTATTCGCAGGCCTGGTCCGAAGCTCTGAATTTGAGCGAAAATAGGAAGTTAGAGACATACATTTCTGGCTGCTCAAGGTCTTCTACTCTGCATTGTCTCTCGCTGGATGGGTTATACTGGAATAACCGACTGGGGTTTCACCTGCCGGATTTTTATTGCGTCAGTGTATATAGCTCTGTAAGTACCCCATGCAGTTTACTTTGCTCTCTGCCCTAGGAAAATTTAAATGCACTCCTCTATTTTTGTCTTGATTTGTGGAATCTCATTTAGACAGAACTCTTTATCATTAAGACTTGCTTTTGTTAGCCACTACTACACTAGGCCATCCTTCTCTCAATTTTAACGAAACAATTTTGTTTAGGATAATTTTGCCGTGGTTTTGTGAAGAACCAATTTACTCCACAAATTTGGCTTACATTTTTGTCTGGACTACGAGTGCCCTTTTGATAGGCTTCGCTGAATAAACCATGTAGGTCAGTTAATTTGTTTAATCGTCATTGCTGTTTTCCTGAAACATTGTTTTGATATTTGGTTTTCACTGCCCTATCTTGTAAGAAGTAACACAACTTTTGACGACTGGCTTATGATTATTCACTCATTGTTAAAGCGAATTCGGCAAAATGTTCCTCACCCATGCACACCAAAACTTTGTTATTGTCAAACTAAGTAATTATCCTTGGATCAGATATATCAAACTGCCAATTTTACCAAAACCCCAAACGTAATTCTATACCCACTAGAATTGTTTCTAACAGCACACTTAGCCCAGGCACTATGACAGCGGTATGAATGCTACTGAAAGAGATGCAACTTGCCAGTGAATCTGTATGGATTAATGTCGACAACAGTGCGTTTCCGAACAAGAAGTCGGAGAGACAACGTTGACGGGAGGGCTCCTATCCAACCAAAGATGGATGAAGCTGGTAAAGAGCTCAGAAAGGAGTAGACGACTGACATTTACTAGATTCGCATCAGTACCATGCTACTGATTGAACAGTCAGTGAAGGACACAGAGAAGTGTATGCTTCAAGTTACCATTGACAATGACGTGAACAACGGAGCACGCGTATAGTTGCCGCTTCAAGTAAATCCTTCTACATCGAGGGTTGACACATAAGAGTGTTCGGGATGAAAATTAAATGGAGGATTGGTTCGTGTCTTGTTAACGGGTTAGATGCATCCATGTCCAAGCATTGACAGTCCTGCAAATGGATGATTAAGCGACACCCTAAGTACCGAGCCTGCACTTTGATCCTGTCCTTGATTGGTATATTTCGCTAAGAGACCTACCGTGGTTTATTAAAAGAGGAGCAGATAGACGCACGGAAACAGTGACGAAATTGAGGGGAAGTTGTTATTGTCCGTGATGACCAACATGTCACTACACTGGAGGTCACCACTCTGGTGTCTACTGAAACAGCTGATCTGACGATATTCGGTCATCAGATCAGGGAGAGTGTTTCCAGTCTTGCATAAAGGAACGAGTCCGCGGGATTTGATGGAGTGCTAGCCGTTCTATTTGTTCCTCTATGTGGTTGACGTCTGAAATGAACTGAGAATTTACTAGATAACTTCAGACTGAACGAAATTTAAACGTCGGATTAGCACCATATGGATGAGGTTTAAGCGGCTTTGGTCCGTGAAGATAGCCAGATATCTTGGGGGAAATACGAACGCCTATTCTACATGAAAGATGTTCATAATGTCACACACAAACGTGCTGTAACGAGTCTTGGCATACAAGCGGAGCAAAACTTCTGTTATGAGGGCTTCCAACTTTTTTAAGGCAGCTCTTTCAAAGTGCTCAAGAAAATCAAACCACCTTCGGGACAAATAATGTGTTCTAACTCTATCCGAGGTTTAATGGATATTTTTCTGGGTTTCTGTCACGAAATAAGGAGATTCTATAGTGCATTTTGTGATTAAAACATCGGACGGTCGTAAAAGATTTATTCGTCCTATTCAGCTAATTCCGCCTAACGTCAGACCTGAAGGACACAGGGTTTGGGCCCTAGCCCTATGATCATTGGCAGTTTAAATCGGGCGGATTTACATTCATGTGTCGGCCGTTGTGTGGGCTGTTATGGAAAGTGTTGGGGAAAATGGAAGCCACGTTCAATAACCTACTCAGATATGAACGAAAAATGGAAGATTTATCTTAGCCGTGGTGCTCTACATTAAAGTCCTCGCAGGTGGTTGGATTTCGACGAAAATCCACGATCAAAAATGATGTCGCGAAAAGCAAAGACTAGAATAGTTATTTATGGCTTATATTGTCTCTCACAGTTGTCAGACAATAAGGCCATTGTTGTGTTAGTCAGGCGTTTTAATTTGCTTTTCCTTTAAACAGGCAGTGGGAACTTAGTTTATGCGGTTGGATTTACTGACAATATGCAAACCAGAAATAATCTCTCTAGTTTGTCATTTATACGTGTTGCACATTGACATTTTCTTTGCGGATTCTTGATATTCTTAACTTAGAATTCGACTTGCCCGGGCAGTAATTTTTTCGTCATGATGCTTTCAGTAATGCAACATACAAGTTATTCCTTTCATAGGCGTTGTCATTTACACATCGTTAAGCTTCAAAATGGCAAGATTTCATCTTTGAGCAGTCTTCTATCGATGGGAGCAAAAGTTAAACTACCTTGACCATGCTTTCTAGAATTGACAGATTTGCGCTCTTTTAATTTTTATTTTTAACCCTCAAATCATTCCTCTTTATTTAAGTGAAGTTAGATGATGACTTCTAATTTTGACTGACGAATACATAGAACCACGATTTTCCTATTTCTGTGGAAGCCTGAGAATGTGGAGGCAGGCCCATTTGCAGGCTCTCACCGCGCCCAGTGAACTTCCTGCCGCCGGGCATTTTCTGTATTTTTTTCGAAAGTCCCGTTCAGGCGTGTTTTGCCGTTATAGCCCAACGGGTAGAAAGAAGAGAAGAAAGCCTGTTCTGGGAAAACAACCACTTTATTATCAGCATGTGACCACGGGTCAGGTAGACGCCTTATTTATGTTGGCCCCTGTGCGTTCTGGAGCATTCCGACCAATGGTGTGTAAGCCGTTAAGAACGTTCCAGAACATTCCTGCTCGTGGCGTGCCGGTCGCGGGTTGGCCATTGCGTGCGCGAGAATCTCCGCGCGGAACAGTCTCGAATATTCGAACAGCCATTGATTGGACCGCACGCTCAGGCAAAGCCACCACACGTGCTCGGCACTACAGTACACGCCGGTTGGCTATCTTCCCGCGTGTATCACGCCGCCGGCATGGCCGTACTAGCTACCCGCGGCCTCTTCCGCTTCCGGTCTTTTGACTTGGTACGACGCCAGACGCAGGTAGATGAAACGGAAGTCTGGTATCATTGCAAGCTAACTAACGCGCAAGTCACTGTCCCTGCTCTCACCTTGCTATGAAGCACAGGGTAGACATAGTCGAAATTGACGATCGAACTGTCGCTTAGTAACTGTATTCAGTATTCCTGCAAATTAACAATAACTGCAGACGCTTCCTCGTCCGTATGTGCCAACTTCAACGTCGTCAGTCACTACGACCTAAATTGAACGGCGTCGATTAATTTATACGACACGACCGATTAGTACAGTTGTCAGTACTGTTTACTGGAAAAGCAATACGGACTAGAAGTAGGAAATGTACGGAGGTCAGTATCGTTGAATGTTATCCGAAATCTCCTTATGACAGCCTTCGTATTATCTCTTGACATTATATAAATTTTATAAAATGCTGAAAAATGCCCTATCTAGTCTAACGTGCGCAGATTCTGTGCGGGTAAGTTGTCGCTTTGTTGGTATTTTCTTCTAAAAGTTTTGTCAGAAACCAAAAAAAGAGGAGAGGTGGATTACGTGTTATTGTGTTTTTTATGCAAAAATTTTTTTATTTTTGCTCAAGCGTTTTTATAAGTTTATAACCTGGTGTTGTTGGCTTTTTAGATCCCCTTTGCTCCAAGTTCTGTTTTAGTGAACCAATTTAAAAGGCGTCTTACCTTATTCAAAAATATATGGCAAGTCGTAAAATTCAAAAGGTAACTCATTGTGATGATACTGAACTACTTAAAAATGTTTGTCTATTTATCGGGAGTCACAAGCTGCGCAATGTCCGGTTAGCACGTTATCAAGAGCGACTTTATGGATTATGAAAATCCGGGATGAGAGTGGGAATAATTTGGAAAGTCTTGGCCAGTTTGACGGATTTGTTAAAGCGCCAGGTATCAAATAGTTTACTAGCCCAGCTGATCAGATTTTCTTCGGCCTAAATCTAGAACTCTTCATCTGAGATATCCCCGGTTGAAAATGTTTATGGGGTAGGATCTTTGATCAGACCGAAGAATCCTTAATAATGGGAAACAGGCGAGGGCGAATTTGCAGCAACCAAAGTTGTTCATTCACCCACTCACCCAATCGGTCATACCATAACTTGAGTCCTTATGCCGTTATGTGGCCTAACAGTTTAGTAAGCAGTCCCTTTGCTCCTAGACAAAAAAGAAGGGTGTCAAATTTTAAGGTTGCTCCACGGTAGCAAATTACCGACGAAAAGAACACTCGGAACTGTAAATTCAGTCAGTTCTGTGTTTTTGCGATCATGATAGCGTATGGCTGTGACTGCCAAAAGCGTGAGGATTTGGTATGTTTGCCATTCTCGGACGAAGCAGCGGTTGTTCCAATTACTGTAGAGAACTGATAAAGCTTAACAAACAGGCGTCGCTTAAAGCCTACTGAGAACCCTTTGAATTGCGACACACCTCACGTGAGTGCTAAAAACATTACTCTTCCTCCTTGCCCCTACGCACTACCTGATTGGCAGTTCTCGTTTCGAAGGGTGGAATGAAAAGAATTCTATCAGGAAAACCTTTCAGCCAATTAGTGTAAGTGCGGCATCGTCCTTGATTATATGCCTCATATCTCGTCAGATGTGTATTCAGTGAGTCGCAGGGCCAAACTGCACAGCAACTTGAAGATGGGCTGCCACCACAGAATCGCCTACCCTTTCCTCTGTCTACTTCACATAATTATTTTAATCACATTGGCGTTGACACTAGTAGGTTGCGGGAGCATTTACGTCACCTGCCCCTGCGGTGAGTTTGTACATCGTTTACATCCACTTGCCTTGTGTGACGTACACTGTGATTTAATAATTTTAGTTAGGACTTCTGCTTTTATTTGAAAATATGAGCAACATGATTTTCTACTAACAAGCTTCAAGATACACCAGTGACAAGGAATGAAAGACCCAGAAATAGGTAGGGAATTGTTGGTTTAGCTTGCAAATGGATCATCCTTAAACTCTTGCTTAAACCGGAGATTACACGTTTATTCAAGAAAGGCAACAACCGTCGGTTAATTTAGAATGGCAAATAAATAATAAGTGGATAGTTTGTACACTCTTTCTTCGCGGGCATTATCCTTGAAGAGATGGCTGTTCATCGCTCTGCTGAACCTTAAAATCTTAATCTTAATAAAACGAAACGGTGGATTTCCGTTCTAGTGTGGAATCAGTTCAGTGAGGCTCAATTTCCACACAGGAAGGGCGTTGTTAATAGCTGCTGACAGAAGGCTAACTCGTAGCTTTGTGTATGGTGTGATTCTTATGCGAAAAACTACCCTGAGAGATGTCTCAAATCGTATGGCGTGGAGATTGGAAAAGTGCTTCAAATAATAAAGTCAACGTATAACAGAGCATGATGCTAGGAGCTTTACCAAAACGAATTTTTCCGCTAACAAACTGAACCCTCCTGTCATCGAACCCGTTTCCGACAGTATTTGTTATCTCTTTAGTTTTATAGGCCATCTTCTTTAAAACTACCAAAACCACTGACTTCAGCGCCTATTACCATCTGCTTTCCTTTTATATATTTTAGGAACCGGAATTTTTCCAAGTTCTTTTCAAGGATGCAGTCTAAACCTAAAAGATAATGGTACGTTGTAGTCATTTGAGTAGATGTTATTTATCTCTATCAGACAGGTAAAGCAACACATAGGCAATTATGAGTGTTAGTTCATTTCCGCGACAATAATAAAGGAAAAAAGACACTTTTTACTTTTATTTGGCAGACAGTATATGCAGTACCGAGAAGACGGAGACCTTATAAATACCAATGGTGTAATTATGAAACACATATCTCGTGAATAGCAGCGCTTAAATGGGAAGAGTATGTGAACCTCACTCTTTTAATAGCATTTGGTTAGTTACGCGGTTTGCTTTACGTCCTCATTTATTCCTCAATTTAACTTTGAGAACAAGTTTGAGATCTCGAAACGCAATTCCCACTAATGGCTTCTGAGATGGTTGCACACACTAACGGTTCCCTAGGTTTTAAGCATTAAAAACATTTTTAAGCAGTTTAATCTCATTGCGCACAGAGGCGTTTACCCCACTTGCAGTCCTATTTAGCGGCTGATTTCACATGTTAAAATCCGAGGTCAAATCTGAAATCTGTGCGCACGCCGCAGTTGCACACCCGTGGGGTTTATTAGAAGTTTTTAAGAAGACGGACTGCCACTGAGTTTTAATCTCAAGCTTAAATTCAAGGTAAACAGCGAAAAAGCCTACTAGCCACCACAGTTAAGAACAGATGAACCTGATAACTGTAGAGGATCAGTCTGGACCGCTAATGCGGCGATGTTCTAAATCAAACAGGCGCGCAGGCGAACATTACAGACACTTTGGTAGCAGACGATATCAAGTGGGTTTGGTCATGTTAATCTAAGTCATATTTGGAAAAGTACCACTCAGGATTTAATGGGTCACTTCAAAAGGGTAAATGAAGTTTTAAGCGATATTTTGCATTTGGCGGTTTCGGCTACGAGGAACTTCCAATGTCAAATGATATATCTTATAGTAATTCCAGTTTGTGCTTTTACATTCAGTTAAGTCGCCTATGAATCCTTTCGCACAATTCTTGGGCGCAGGCATTTCTAGCTGTTTGTAACCTGGCAAGTCATTTTATAAAATTGCAATAAAAATATTGTCTTCATAGTGAAGCCCTTATCAGGCCACTACTAATTCCCAAGTATTCAACTACCCTTGTGACTTGCCGCTCGAGTCCTTTATCCTTTTATGGCGTATTTCTTAGAGGAAGCAGATTAATTACTGGTGGGGCTAGAAAAAAAGGTCTGGGGGTACTGCTATGGCACTCACTAGCTACACTTTCAAATATATCTGATAGGTGTGACACATGCTGAATAAAGTATTAATAAGAGTATTCAAAATTTTCTGTTGCCTACCTTGAAGAGACGAACCAGAACTGAGGGCATGATGTAATAGCGTTTCTTTGGGAAATATGCTTGTCGGGGCAGTAAAATCGCATGAAATGTCCACTTTTAGACCGGTCTAATCCTTTCCGGCCGTGAATTAAAATTCTTCAAATGAAAGCAGCTTGTGATGTTCGTGAATTGGTGAGTGCAAAAAGTTGGTTGTCTTGGCGTAGTCGCTGAAGACAATCGTTCGCAAAAGTGTTCTTTAAGAATTCACGAAAGGGAAAGTTGTAGACATCACTCAAGTATATCAGGAGGGGTTTCCAGGTTCAGCTTCAACGAAACCCCATTTCTAATAGATTTGTCCAGTTCAAGTGAAGGCAAGAGTGTTTAATTAAAATAATAATGACAAAAACAACATCTACCTCTGTGTGACACATCAATGACCGAAGCTGATTGCAGTTACGCTGTGGACCACAGTAATTCGACGCAACACCTCTTTGCACACTAAGCTAGCATGCGCGGTGGCGGCAGATGAGTACACGTGTCTGAGTACAATTTGTACCACCGCTAACTTCGCTGCCGTGAAACCAGGGCTCTCCGCTCATGTTCAAGTTGGTAGACTCAATTACCTAAAATAGTCATCAATTCTCAAAGGTTTTGCTTAATGCAAGACACATTTTGCACAGAATCACTAACAGCTGGTTCTCCCGGTGTTCCACCTTGAAGGAACATTGGCTGCGGAGAGCGATGATAACTATTTGCAAATGTGCACCAACCATGCGTAGATGCTTTCACAGCTGTTTCCCGTGATATCCACAGAAAATCACAAAAAATTGAAACAAATAAAAAAAACTACTGATGGTTTTATCGAAAAAAACACATGTCACATGTCCCGGATTAGAAATCTGAAAATACTAAACTAAGACCCTGCACATATGACGCCCGTGAATTGCAGGCAGATATCTTAAGTTCATCAGTGGTGTTACGGAACGCACCTGGAGCGCGAATTTGAAGAAATAAGGGAACGTGTGAAATACTTTAACATCTAGTGACTGTTCCCCACCTTTTATTGACTCGTAATTTTAGTAAATGTAGAGGAGGAGAAAATGCCTGTAGTTAATTATCCTTTTCATTTTCCGTTTAAATTCTCCTAAGTTTTGTGCCTATTGCTTTTCAAAAGTAAGATATTTTCCATGAAACAGTTACCAAGGATGTTTCTGAATGAGAATGGCTGTTGGTGGTGGGTGCAGAAAAGTTTTTATCATTTAGAATGTTTTGATTTGAATAAGAAACGCCGCTTAAGTGTAGATCATTTGAGCGATGAAAGAAAGACGTTACTTTGTTTCCCAGAGAACTGTGAAGATCGAATTCGAAGACATCTCGGACAATTTTAGCCTTAGAAGATACCATAGTTGAAGCATGGGTATTAGCTAGTACCTGCACTGCTGGCATGTTATTTCGTAACGCTAAAATATACTACTAGCTCCCCGTCGGCAGATCGTGAATATTATGCGGTTATCCCGCTCTGGCTGATAGACTTCGGCCCAAATATTCATGCGTCAAATTTCAGTCTGCGCCTTTAAACCTTAGTATAAAGTCACATACTCCAAGTCAGCCGTTAGTTTTTGAGGAAATTGATAAGTAATGAGCTCTGACAATTTCCACAGGAATTTAATTGATTTTTATTTGTTTGGCATATCACAGAAGGGATAGCGACCTTCTTCAACAGATACATGAATCATCATACGATGGTCGTTATTGATAGTTCCTATTAGTGTAGTAAGCTCTTTCGCAGAAAAGGAATCATGTTTCTTTATTTTTGAGGAGATTAAATGGGTTTCAAAAACGATAAGAAGTAGTCAGTTTAAAAGAAGACGGAGGCACGATCACTGGGACGGTAGATTTGTTTGCCTGAGCTTTCGAACTCGAACTGGAGTTCATCATCAGAGACTGTTTGAGTGCAGCAACTTGTGAACATTTATATCGCTGTCCCTTGCGGGGGGGGGGAGAGTACGCCCGTGGCTAGGTAAGGTTTGTGCCGCCTGGTCCACGATGGTCCCCCGGCGTGGTGACGCCGTTTGTACTTCGCGACGGCGTGAACTGCGCCACCTGGCTGCGTGGGCGGAGCGCGTGATAACACGCAGGCAAATCGATGTGTCTGTTGATAGAGGTGGTGTCCGACACCCACGCCTCCAACAGTTCTCGCCCTGTCTTGTTGCCGGCTCGTGCCAATATCCGCGTGTTGGCGAAGTCGAACTCATGGCCTTCCTCCAGCGTGTGAGTGGCGACTTGAGATAGTGGGTCTCTTTTCGAACGGTCTGTCTGTGCTCAAGTATTCGTGAGCTGAGACGTCGTCCTGTTTGGCGTGTGTAGTGGCAAGGACAGTTTTGGCACGGGCTTTGATAGACTACGTCCGACTGTTCACCTGCGTCCAGCCGATCCTTCATTTTCATGATCCTGCTACGCATGGTGGCCGCTGGATGATGAGCGATGCCCACGCCTAGCTCTGACGCAATGCATTCTGTAGCCTCGGACACATTCTTTATGTGCGGTAGGGAGTGCCAAATTGTTGGTGTCTCTCTTCCTTTTGTCCGTCGTGGTTGCGTGCGTATGCAGCGACTGATAAAACTATTTGGGTAGCCGTTCTTTGTTAATTGGTCCCGGAGATGCCGTAGTTCTTGCATCCTTCCTTCGGACTCACTAAAGTGCGTTTTTACACGATCGAAAAGCGCCCTCACACAGCCCCGTTTGTGCACCAATGGGTGATTGCTATGATAGTTAAGGACCTGGGTTGTATTGGTCGCCTTTCTGTACACTGTAATGTTGAGTTCACCGTCAGGTGTGCGCGTGACGAGCACGTCCAGGAAGGGTGGTTTCTCGTCCTCCTCGTCTTCTCTTGTAAACTGAATGTCGGGGAATATGGTGTTAAGTAAGTCTTCAAAACCCGATAGCTTGTCCTTTTCAATAATGACGCATGTATCGTCCAAGTATCGGCGCCAAAACGCAGGTTTATAGTGACTGAAAGCAACCTTTTCCTGCTCTTGTAGGACCAATTCCGCAACTAGGTTGGACATTGGGGAACCCTTGGGTGTTCTTTTGATTTGTTCGTATGTTCTGCAAAGGAAGGTGAAAAAGGTTCGTTGGCAGAATGCAAAGAGCTGCATTAGGTGCTGGATCCTTAGCGGCCCTGTCGTTTCGTCGTACTTTTCTTCGAGGCGTTTGCGTAGCACGTCGTGCGCCAAGTCTGGTGGGATGGACGTGAAAAGTGAGACGGCGTCGAAGGATACCATGATTTGGTCGGGTCGAGTAGTTTTTCCCCTAATGTCGGCAAGGAATTGGGAGGCCGAATTGACGGACGCCACAGAGCCCTCTCGGAGAAAATTGAGCTTTCAGGAAATCCATTTGACTAAATTGTATGTGGGGCTGTCTTTCAGAGCAACGATTGACCGCAGAGGAACGTTGGGTTTGTGGATTTTTGGTAGTCCATAGAAACAATAAAAGTAGCTGACATAAGTCGACTGTAACTTTACCCCATTTCTCTGTCTCTGCTATCCCTAAACGTTGAATATAACTCCTGGTTTTTCACGTTCCATAGTCTTACTTAGCGGGAGAGAATGCGGGCCTATATGTCCCCCAAACAAACTGACTTTTAATACAAACATAAAAACGAACTAATGAAACAAATAATTAACGCTTGCTTCTAAACTTTCTTTGAATAAGCAAACGGACTTGAGAATAGCTCAAAATGTGGTGAATATCTACCGCCTAATACCGCACCTCTTCGCGTTTTAAATAGGCAAGATTCATTTACTACCGTTCGGGTTATATTTTGCACGATAGACCACATTATCATTGCATTTAATTTGCATAATTGGCTTCTTAGTCTAGATAATAAAGCAATTTGCTTAAAAACGTCATTGAACCTACACTATATTTTATAAGTAGTTCGATAAAGAACTAAAATGTAAGTATACCATACTCTGATTTTACTGCAATACGTTATTTATAAGGTCACATTTTTCCATTTATTAAAATAAGGGTGAGATTACAGCACTCCATCTTGCTCGCGGTGCTTTGCGTTTTATGTACAGAAATCTGTGGGTTCTTATTTCAGTATGACTTCAAACAGATTTGGCCTTCTACACCTTAGTACTGAAAGATGAGTTTTTTTGTCCTTACTGCTGACGAGAAGGTATAATGCCATGTAATTTTATTTGCAGTTGTGTCTTCTAGCTAAAATACTAGCTCCTTTTAAATAAATCAACAATTGCTCATGTCTCCTGCTTCGTTTCCTGACATGTCGGGCAGTCGCCTCACGGAATATTTAAAGCTGCAAATGAGAGTATATTTGCTGTCATTCAGTATGTTCATGTTTTTAAATCGCCGTTGTACAATACTCCAGTAGAAAAACTTCTTGGAATTTATAAATTTCAGGCATCTTTTAAACTGTAGTCCCACAGTGTGAGCCGTTAAAGCTCAGACCTATAGACAAGTTGAAACCAACTTGCCTATGAAAGTTAATTAGGTTTTTTTGTCACTTCTCAGGAAAGCTGTCGGTTGATTTTGACGGATATGTTTCACAAACTTTCAACTGAATCGGCCTTCACGCAGTGATACTAGAACGTGATATGCGATGCATCAGAACGCCAACACCCTGCCATTCTTTGGTGACAAGTAAAGCTGCATGGAACACATATGAAAATCTGTCGATGTAAAATTTAAAAATTTGCAGCAGTTTGCCCCCGGTACGAAGCTGAAGTAGGCAAGAAGGGCAAGATTTATTGGCACCAAAAAATTTCGTGACGGCTCTTCAGCTGCGTCCTGTCGCTTCACAAATTTGGTACCGTGTTAGATTGGTATTCACGAACTTCACGCAAGAAGAAAATGACTTTTATTAGCGCTATATTCCAAGGTCGTAATTCCTCAATTGTCGCGGATATACGACATCTGAACATACCTTCATTTCTTAAAGGAGACTTCTGTATTCTCATAAATTTTTGCAATTTTTCAGGAAAAGATTTTCAAAAATAAATTTGAATATGACCAGTTTTGCAAATCATGTCTGACTTTAACTGACTGCGGAGAAGTATACTAAAACGTAGACGAGTATTGGCCACTAGAGGAACCCATGTCATATCTATCCGAATGCTTACAACGTTTCATGCCCGCCTTTAACACAGTACATAAGGAAACATTCAAATTAGTCACCCCTGTCAATCTTACGTTCTTATACGTACTCAAATCCGAAACAGCTACATCCATAAAAGTACGTTATGGGCAGGTGGAAAGGTGCATTTTGCCACCTGTCAGGTGGTATATGAGTAAGGGTAGAATTCAGTGCTTGCATCTTTTCCTATTTAGGCAAGATATCAGCGGGAAAAATAGTTTTCCTCCTCGGTGTGGTTCTCAGTGTTGTCGCTTTTGTGCTTATACTCTTGAACATATGCAAATGCAGGTCAATCAAGAAGTGGAAGAAGCCTATCAAAAAGCGCTTCAGGTGGATCTTCATTGTTCTTCTTTTAATGGGTAAGCTACGTTTACCTGTTTTTTGAGAATGCTTAAAAATACTGAATCGATCCCCTGAAATGCGTTTTACACTTAAATGAATTGTAGCTGTTGGAATTTAATCATCATCATGCAGGAGTGGAAAGGAGACGGCATGCCAGTCAGTAACAGAAGGCAGGAAACTCTACGAGCTAAAATGTCTTACGAAACATTACTTGAACAGCAGACGTCGACTGTCTGAAGAAGTCGAGAGATGTCAGATCATGTTTTTAAAAACAATCATGACACTAAGGGTTACCACCTAGATTATTTTCCGAACGTTTATACTGAATTTAGACTGGCTGAACGAGAAATTTCATTACATACTGTTCTGTGAGAGTCCTTAAAAGCAACAGGAAGTGAATACGCAAAAGACACCTCCGTTAAATAAATAAACGACGATTTTTAACAGAAATCCCGATAGCGAATGTCATTACATGCACCGCATGGGCCAAGAAGTCCTGCAGCAATGACCAAAATCAAGTTATGTGGTTTACTTTACAAAAAACGAAAAGTCGAGAACTTCGGGTTGGTATTTGGAGATAAAAGAAAAGCTTACCGAAACAGATTTACTAGCGTGTTGACTTTTTTGAGAGCTTCGTCACCTCACCAATGGAATTGGTTTGCCGTGTTAGTCGGGCTGAGGCTGACCAATATTTTCCTCATGTTACCAGGGTCACCTGAAGGAGGCTTGGCGGACTTGTCAGCTGCGTGAGTTATAAATCCTGGCTTCGGTGGGGGTATTTGAGTCTGCGGTAGGCCATCGGCCTGATGACTCTTTGTCTCTGCCGTCCGGTGAGTTTAACGTCGGGTTGTGTCCATGCGGTTTTCTCAGGTTTCCGTGACCGTTTTGTCCCGGTGTTTGTGTACGCAGTGAAGGAGGACTTTATAAGTTAGAGGATAGCCGAGATTCCTATTGACTGAGGTGGCATCTGATCACCACGATCCTAGTGCTATTCGCTCTGTCCTTGAATTTTTTTGGCCTAAGCTGGCCGTGCGTTGAGGTCGAAAATATTGCCAGATCTTTCAATATTCGTTGCAGGCTTGGATTTCGGGTCTTACCTCTGAGTTGCTAATTAATGCTCGTGTAGGTAATTCTCTAATCGACATCCGGTTTCCTCAATGTAGTTCTATTCCCCATCATTATAGCTTATTTTGTAAACAACCGTCGAAGTTTGGGCGAATAGAGGCGTGTCCTTAGTTTGCATCAAACGCTGACGGATCGCTGTCCGGAGATGTTGAACTGCTTCTACTCTGGCGAGTTGTAGCAATCGAGAAGTCGCCTCAGGGCCTCCCTTACTGTAGGGAATGGTTCTCCAATGTTCGAATTGTTGCTCCTTTGGCCGGCATTCGTTCGCTCGACGTCTGATTCTCTCAACAAAATAACTAAGATATCCATTGGCTACGAACAGGTTCTGGAAGTATAGTCGTTCAGCTCTATTGTCTACTGGTGTGTAGCACGGTTTTGATTCTTTTAAAGAAGGTAGACACCGACCTTCTTTCTCATATTAGTAAACGTTTCAAAACTACACAAGATGAGATATTATTAAAAATCCATTTTACACTGCCCTTTGAGTTTGCATCTTCTTCGTCACTTGTATAGGTTACGCATTCAGGAAAAACTGCGTACTTATTGCCAGCGTGCCTTATTAAATTGTTAGATCTGCAAAAAAGCAACGGTATTTTCTAGAAAATGACATCCTCTCTATTTTTTTGCCTTAAGCGAGGGTTTCTCCTTTCTGTAGTACTTCGAAATATAAGTCGGTTATGGGGGTCGGTATTATTCTTGACTCATTACCACAGATAATAATGAAGTCGATCGTGAGGCATGCAGCACAGATGATAGCATTGTCAATATTTCGTGTAAATCCGGAGGTCTCTCTATATTCAAACGCAAACATGTACGGAGTCGGTTTGTTCCAACCCACGTCTTTGTGTCAAAATCCTTATGGAAAAATGAAAGTAAGAACCCTGTTCCGAAATGTACTAGAAATAATGTACATATTTTAGTCTTCAACAATCGTTCTTGCAAGCGCATTTTTCGAAAGCTCCTGACTACTTGAAAATGAGTCACAAAGGTAATTTCGTACTATTTTGGGAGCCTGTAATGAGCTACACCAACACTGAAAATGTATCAGGGTAGTACAAATCAACGAATGCTGATTTCTTCCTACTGCTATTTTTACAGGTGTTTAGTGCTTTGTTAGAAGTCAATATTCTGTAGCGGAAAATTCTCCAACATTTTTGCCGAACGTAGTCTTTGTACATTTACCTGCTTGGCGGCACAACAATAAATAGAAGATAATATTTAATAGATAAGCTGCCTACTGTATGCTTGATTTAAATACAGTTTTCAATGAACTATGGAAACAACTTTTACATTGCATGCGCACAAAAGCGCACAGCCACCGAAATTCGAGGATGTACATGCCTTATCTTTGTCACGCTTAAGTCGGTAAGTTTTAAAGAAAAATAGGCAAAAAATACAGAATCATCCGAAATGCTGCCAGCTGGGCAAATTAGGATGAATAAATTTGTAATTAAAGGCATTGCATCCATAAGGACTGGTCATTACTATATATATCGTAATGTTTCGACGTAGATAACTGAGAAAGAAAGCGCCAATTTTAGTCGCTTTCGTTAACAAGTCATGACTGAATCATACGCCAAAAGAAACGGGCTTCGGAACTCGGCACAAGTGTCCCAAGTCCAACTCTCTGGCACCGGTAAACATCGAGGGGGGTCTTTGCGTTGTTGGCTGCCTGCCATCATGCTGAGTATTGCAAGGGCTCTGGATCACAATATCCGTACCTGTGATCCCCACTCTCACGCTTATCAACCTGTTGCTGCCTACAGCCGACGAAATTGACGCATGTCACAGTATTAAAAATTAAATATTTAAAGTTGCTACATCACATTCATTCATAGTGTGGGGATTCGACTGGGTGTCGTTTGCAGCAGAATCTGTGCTTACTGTTCTGGTGCTCTTGTAAAGTCGCCAACTAGCACGTGTTTTATCCTTCGGATTAACATTCTAGTAAATGTGTAACAAGGTGTGTGGGAAACACGAAAAGCGGGCACTCTTGATACATAAAAACGAATACGGTTTGTTGCAAATTACATGCCTTGAATGTAATGCATTGAGCTAAGTCTCAGCGAGTTTCGGCAACTGTTTCGTTTAGAACAAACAATGTTTCAGACAAGGCCAGCTTTCAATATTATTTTACAGGCTATGCTATGAATAACAACTCGAATGCTCCTTCAAGTTCCCTGACAAAGCAAGAACAAAATAATTCTGTCTTGAACATTTATGCCAAATTACCAAAGTCGAATATTCGGCCGTACAAATAGCGCGATATTTATGAGCAGGGGTATGCAGGTTCCATACATCTAAAACACTTTTCAACTTGAGAATCCAAAAAGAGTTGGTTTGAGGAGGTACAAACACTGGGTGTGGTTGCCAGGTATATTTTTCTGAGCAGTGGGACATTGTGTTAAAAATATGCCACATCAACGCCTGCAGACATCAAGCAGTTACTTCACAATTGCATCACTATTTGATTACTTCAAAAAAACTTGTGCAAAACTTCTTTCTTCTTGGTGTTTTTTTAACCCAAATTCCATTCTCAGACGAGGAAAGCTCGCGACGTTGACATGTAGGGTTCACGTTATAAAGAAAAGCTCTAATGCTCCTCCACACTCCCCAACAATAAAAATGCTATGTTTGTGTCGAGGCTTTATGCAAATACGCCAAATTTGAGTATTTAGTCATGCAAATTGCATGCCACTTATGGGCGGGGACAAAAAGGATCCAACACGTTGAAACAATGTCTGCAGTTAGAAACACAACATTCTGAAAACAAGGAGGCATAAAATGCTGGTGTAGTTTCGAGGTTTAATCTTCCACTCTAGACAGTTTAAATGTTTGATGCCAATTCGGTAACTGTAGACATCAAGTACTAGCTTCATAAGTTTCGAAAAGAAACTTTTGCACGACTTCTTTAGTGTTTTGATCCAATCTAGATGTAAGCAAAATGTTGAAGTTGGATACATGCTGAACACGTATAAGATTGAGTGCTTTGTTTTTTAAGTCAACACACTATTGCACCTGCATTTCATATGGGTTAATTCTTCAAACCGGTTTATTTTAGCCGTCGCACTTATCGCATCATTTGTACTACTGAAGCAATTCGTAAGTCTTTGAATTTCAACTTAATCAATGAAATTTTAAGTCGTCATTCTAAAAATAAAGACCACCTACTCAATCAAAACTATTGTATCTTGTTACTCATTAGCAGTTCTTAACAAGTATCCCACAGATCAGAGGAATTTTACTGCTTGGGTTAGCAGTTGCATCGCCTGTTAGGTGTTACGTGAATTCTACAGGAAAGCTGCAAGACTCTTCAGTGAGCAGGTCTAGAGGAATAACTTATCCTTCCGGCAATCGTGTGTTCCACTGATGAATTGCTGATGGTTTTCGTAAGGCCGTATTAGAATGAAAATTGTGCGGAGGTAAAGCAATCAAACATTACCTATTTTAAAAAGTGCGGTCATCAATAAATGTCTTTCAAACTGAATGAATACCCTTGCAGTAAAACAAGGCAAAACAAACATGCTAGTTGAGTTTGAATGAAAATCGCAGAAAGATCGTAAATTTCAGAAAGTGACATGGAAACATACGTAATATTGCCACACGTCAACGTGGCGGAACACCTTTCGAAATTCTAATCACTCGTGTTTTGGGGTACACCTCTGTTAGAATGACGTTTACGTGGTATTTATGTAAGTTTATTTTTGACGTTCCAAATGTGATGCAAAATTAAACCTGTCACTGAAATATGTAAATTTACAGCGACGAATCAAAATGTCTGTTACACTGTTATGCGCGACATGTGAAATCCCAATGCGGAATTATAAGGACAGAGGTCGATGCATGCAGGGTTATTCTTCCAAAAAATTATAAAATGTAATCATCTAAATTACAGTTTAGGCGGAAAGGTAATTGATTACATGATGTCTGTTTCAGTGAACAAGTGTTTCAGAGGCAATTTTTGAAAAGATCTCACTATCTTCTGACAATGATCCGAACCACTCTCTGTTGCAGAATACAGCCACAAAGAATTCTAATCTTATGAAGATTCTGCCCATTCTCACAACAGTCATCGCGGTTGTCGAAATAGTTCTTGTACTCTGCATGCTTTGCTGCAAACCTGCCAAGAAAAAGGAAAAAGGAGATGACGATGACGACGGCGGCGGCGGCGGCGGCGGCGACGACGACGATAAGGACAACGGGCACAACCGCAATGACAAGAAGACAGGCGGCAAGAGTGCTGGTGGAGCAGGGAACGGTGGCGGCAACAACATAATCCACGTTTTCCTTAATATTCCAGGACTAGGTGGTGACGATGGAAAGCAATATAACCCATTTAGGATGCTGCATAGTACGACACCGTCGAACGTGTACGGGTCTGCAGACTAAATGTTAACGTTTTATGCAGTACAAATAAAACTACCGTCTTCGGTTTGCCACCATAAAGAAAAACAAACTGTTCCATATGTTGCTGTTGTAACTGCTGTAATCTACTTTTACGGCGACGAAAATGCAGATGTTTGAAATGTCATCGTTTTGTCCTATCCATTTCATACGGGCAATCAAGAGTCGCATATTTTTTCAGCCTTAATTTTAAATTACATTCAGAAAACTTCGTCATTTGGCTCATTTCGTGTCTACAAAGGACTGCATGCGTATGGGGACATAAGCCCCCAAACAAGTTTTAAAGCCGTCTACCCTGCACTTTTTGTAAAACAATCTCGACCGATTAAAAAGCCAGAAAATGCTGAGCTACATGTCATGCGTCATGGTTAATCGGGGGTCAAGACGAATTAGACACGATAGGTATGATTCCAACTGACAGACCTATATGGGGAACGAACCAGAACCTTTAACAGAATAAGGGTTAAGCATTATTCCAAACCTAACGCGGACAAAAAGGTGAGCATGTAAAAGATACTCACCATCGCACTAGACAAACAGCCTTTTCAACCTCACTGGACTTAAGTGTCGTTAGGTTTGTGTATTTTTGTCTTTACCAAGTGAGCCTCTGGATTTGCCAGCAAACGATGTCATAACAACTGATATTCGAATATGGATACACACGTGATGGTATGTCAAGTTGGTAAAGAGGATAGGTCCTGTGGCATTGGTGGCAGAACAATGTACTGATGGTTACACTGTCACAAGAACCCAGGCCCACCACTGGCTCACGAAGTAAGCGTTGTGGAGCGTAGCCTGCAGATTTGATAATAGAGGCAGCAGTCATCTCAGCCTCTGTCTCTTCCAAAACTCACCGCCTGCCACCCCTTGATGTTTAATCAGCGTTGCTTCCAAGTTGCGCCCCCGATACGATTGAACAATGAACGAGTTATATGCGTCATGGACTCCCAGACGTCCTTAGACTGGAGACAGCGAGAGGGAAATAATTGTATCATTGCTCCTACAGAAGGAATAGAGATGGCTATACAACGATGTGGCATTTCCGTGTTTTTAAATAGTACGCACCAACCTATAAGGCCAGCGCAGACAGGCCACTTTGGGGAACGCAGGCGATGAAGCGCCTCAGTTGACTTGTTCATGAACCCAACTGGAGAAGTACAGCCCACTGTAACAGTACCTGCTGAACCACGTTCCTCAAAGGTTCACTTTATTCTGTTGGCAATGCAGTGTCCAGGTAACTGGTGACGCGTATGAAAGCGCCTGCGCGTCTTACACACGAGATGATCCCTTGGTCCTCTTGAACCACCCTCAGATAACAAACCTCAGATCTCATATGAGGAGAGGGTGTCGTAAAGCTCACATTGAGAAAGCCACATTTTAGTCAGAACCGCATTTCAGGGAAGTACCAAGTTATCATATCAGTGGGACATTTTGCAGATGACGAGTAAATCAGGCTTCATAGTTCCGATTGAGCAACTTGCATACGACTCCGAGGTGGTCGACTCTGCTATCCGATGCCAGTGCCAAATCCAGTCGCCCTTCATGATGGTGTGATGAGAAAAGGGGCTAAAATGGTATGATAATGTTTACGCGCACCTAACAATACCCTCATATCTCGCAAATTACTCCTTATCAAAGCAATGCCTTCGCATAAGTGAGAGCTGCACACAGGCATATGCGATGTTACGCTCGTCATCATGACGAGGACAAATGTACTTTTTACTTTTCAATGAGAGCTGCCCGATATTCTGTTGGTCGTCCTCGCGTAGATAATTCGTCGTCTGGTTGTGTGTGGAGAGTGCGATAGTTCAAGGTGAGCCAGATTAATGCTGCTTTGGTATTTGATGTCGCAGATGCACATGCACTAGCACGGGGTAGCGTGATATCATAATGTGCAGGAATGGTGTGGTGTGGAACGACGGACATGATGGGATTTATCAGAGGATTCTGTCACCTGTGCCATGTTAGCACTGCGATACCTAGGAGAGTGATCAGCCAGGTCGATTATTGATTCGAACATGCGATAACAAATGCGATGTGTGCTTGTTTTCATGGACTTTGTTCCCTGTGTCCGGGCGACGTAACCGTAGATGCACGATAAGAATATCCGGTAAGATGTTGTTTGGTAGTCCCACCTGACTGACACAATATTATTGGGGTTAAGGGTTAGGGCTAGGGTTAGGAGTTCGGGTTCAGGTTATGGTTGGGGGTTGTGGGGTTAGGGTTTGGGATTAGGGGTTAGAGTTAGGTATAAGGGCTGGGGATTAGCGCAACTATTTCTCACCCCATTCAAAGTACAACGGCGCATTCGCAATACCTTTTCTTTTGCATACAACTACTTGACCTCGTCGCCTGTGTTCTCCGGCCCCACCTGTAAAACAGACTATTACCACCGATCCCGTATATTTACAGTACCTGTGCTAACTCATGAAATGCCGAGGTCAAAATTATAGTGGAAACTGTAGCGTATTTTTGGTGTTGTTATTTGTGTTTATTTAGCTGAAATAAGGACGAAAAGGCCGTTTGCTGAAGGAAAGTTTGATACGGATCTGTATCTTAAATAGAAAACGGGCCGAATTTAGGCGAAATCGGAGGATTCCTAATATTCAAGCAGTTTCCTACGCTATTATAGCTTTCGGATCGAAATTCTTTGTTTTACCCCATTAATCTGTTTAAGAAGATTAATAAAAGGAAGAATTTTTTCAATAAACTTTAGTATAAAAAGAAAAAATTAAATTTCAATATCAAGAAAATCAGGGAAATGCAGATAAATTATTTCTTATTGTGTTCAGGAAATAAGGTGCGATTCGCTATGTAAAAATTGTATTTTACAAGTCCGTAAAGTTTTATGATTCAAAATACCGAAATAAAATAAGTTTATCAGTGTGATTGTTTTACCAGACCGAAAATGCCTATCGTAAACGAATATATATTGAGTTCGCACGACGTGCCGTCACTTTTCTCTATCACGCCAAATGATACCTATGTCTAAACAATACTTATCCGAAGTTGACTTCCAGCGTATTCGAAAATTAGCGACGGAGGGAACCCCACGTGAGTCGTTAGCTAGTATTTTCAATATTAGTAAGGTCACTCTGTGGCGCATTATTAATGATAAAACTGTTCCTAGAAATAAGATAGGGGGACCCAAACGGTCCACAAGTAAGCAAGACGACGATTTTATTCGTCATACATTAAAAAGTTTCATTACATGCCCATTGAGACTATTCAACGGGAAAATCTGCCGGTTTTCTATGAACATCATTAGGAAAGGGATGAAGGAATTTGAACTGCAGCGGCAAAAGTCCATGAGTAAGCCATATTTAAGTAGAAAACTAATTAGAGAACGGCTTTTATTTGCTGAGAATTATATTGCTTACAGATCTTCATTTTGAAAGAGCATTTTCTTCTGCGATGAGGTTTTATTTTTAGACAAGCCCACGAAATCGCTCCAAACCGTCATATGTGGAAAGAACTTCCCAAGAGAACGCACTACACCGACGGCAACATTCAAGAACTGTCGGCGGATGATGGTTTGGATGGCGATTAAATTCGGTGAGCGACCTGTCTGGCGATAAACATCCGACACCATCAACAGCAAGGTGTTTATTGCAATTGTCAAGGATGCTTTCGGCTACAACGGCATAAGTCGGCGCCGAATGTGTACTGTAATTTTGCACGACAATGCACCTGTCCACCGCTCTAAAGAGGTACGAATTTGATGCCGCTTGCAAATATAACCTAACATTTTAGACAACAACCACCCTCTCCGCAATTGGCCTCCAATCCATTTTCATCCTGGCCAACAGTCCCGATTTGAATCCTACCGAAAATCTTTTTGGAATAGTCAAAATAAATTGGCACAAAGCTAAGAAGACTCTTTCAATGCAGTAAAAATTGGATTTCATATTCAATAATTACATTTTACAATCCACCATAGATATTCTCGTCATGTCTATGTCTGACAGACTTTCTGCCGTTATTAATTCAAATGGACAATCAACAAAGTACTGAATTTTGTATCTGTTTCTGTCCTTAATTATTTTTGTCTTTTTTATGCGCCCTCCTCCTTTATACGCCCTCATACGTAGCCTTTATGAACTTGGTTGTAATAAAGGCGTTTCTTGAAAATGCGACTTCTGTCGAAAATTATTTATTTTCATCTCAGTAAATAATATTTTCTAGACCAAACTTTGTTTTATTTCTTCGAAACATCTTTTATTTTCCGCTATCAGACTTTGGGAGCCGTATTGTTTACCGATTCTGCGTTAAAGTCGTTTACCTGTATTAATTCACGACATTTCATGAGTTAGCACAGGTAATGTACTTCAGGTGGGGCTAGCAAACCACATCTGACCGAATATCCGACAGGGACGTGGTGCTACTACGGGGACAGGGGTGGATCGCGTCTTTGTTTATGACCCTGACTATGCCATACGGTGTAATGAGATGAAATGATCTTATGAAATTGCGGCAGATTCGATAATGCCCTCCAAAAGCAATCGAGGTTATTAAGGCCTCGTAACACTGTGGACATTTGCAGAGGAAATGGGTGCTAGTGACGTTAAATCACGCTGACAACGTTATGTCTGTTCGATGCCTCATCTTTCATTCCAGTTTTCTCAGAGGACTGATACTCTGACTTTCATGGCATTTTGCAAAGCATGCATCTCCCGCGCAGAAGCTTTCCGGACCTTGTGGTTGGTGTTCAGATGTTTGAGAAAATTCTTCCGGCTGTCCTCCCATCTTGTTGTTTTCCTGCCAGGAAGCTCCCGTAAACATGTCATCATAGACTTCTTGTTCGGGAACTATCTCGATTAGCATAGTGACCTGAAAGCTGCATCGAAGGTGGAACTGTTTCATCATAACATGGATTCGGAGCATGCCATAGCTCTAGGCTATGTGCCTGGGAGCCTTCCCTGACACTTAAACTCCGATTTATTCCGGAGGTAGCTGAGGCGAAGGAGGCCTTACTTCCCTACTTTGCTCTCTTACACGGGTTTGAGAACTTCAATTGCCTCAGTGGGTTCCAAGATATTATTGAGCAGACCTCGAAAAAGTTTTAGATCTTCCAAAACATGCTCTTTGGAACTTTTGGCGTTTGATTCAGGGAGCACCTAAATAATGAGACATTGCTCTTTGGTGACTTAGTTCTTATTTATTGTTGATATATCGCCCTCTGGGGAATGTGGTTCTCCAAGGATATTAGACGACGATGGCAGAACACATTCTCTATCACGATTTTGTTGCTCAACCCCTCTTTTGACTGATTTGGAAGAAGTCGTTAGCACGGCGGTGATGAATGATGGTCTGTAGATCCGATAATTGACTAGATACCACTTCTTGTGCTGGAGCCATCCAATCCAAAATTTCTTCGATGTTGCTATTTTTTGTGTTTTCGTCACTAAACGTTATGGACGTATTTTAATGTTTTTGACGACCAACATGATTGAACCAAGTTCGGTAATACGCCTAGCCAAATGACCTAACTTATTTCATATTTCCTTGGATTCCTGAATAAAGCCTTGTGATTTAAATTACCTCTTACTTCAGTGGTAGTGATTTATTTGACCCATGTGCAGGGCAAATGAGGAATCTTCACGTGGTTTCTTGCAGCATACGCATATCCACACTTCTAAAATAAGGTTCACAAAGAAGAAACGGACTGATAACGAATATCTCCAAAGGGCAAGTTACAGAGTTGATAGTAAGAACTCAAATCAAATACAAAAGAAGTCGGGCTAGATCGATAATTATACCCCTCCACCTGAAACAAATTAAAGACTACGGATTATCTGCAAGTTTGTTGACGTCAGAGTTGCATTCACAGCCAGCAAAATCAAAACACAATAAGGCTATGCGTATTAAAGATCAAAGCTAAAGTAATCCAAGGCGTAACTTAAATTATGGGGTAGCAGATCCAGACTGTAAGATAGTTTACGTAGGAAATCATCACTGCAACCTAGAATATGCATCGACGAATACAAGATTTTTGGCCTAAAATATGACACAAACAAAAGGAAGGCGAATTGACATGGCTGCATCATCAAGGATCACGGCATACGTTAAAAAGCTAAACCGCAATACTGATTTCCAACTAAACGAACTTTTCACAGGATGGCACCGATATCGTGAACGCTTGATCACTCAACAACTGTGCGCTGTCGAGTGAGAAAGCTGTTGTGTCCACCGAAGGCCGTATTTCACTCGTCCTAAAAGTAGCATTCGCAAGTATGCCTTGCGTCACAAACTACAAAATTCTTGCTGGCCTTTTTATTATCTTATCCTCATAGCGCCCTCAGTTTTCTCTTATCCAATTGCCAAAACGCGCGTCCATCAGGAATTAATGATATTTTGCTGATTTTTTACTTGAAACATCTTTGTCTAAATCCGCCCGGACTTTTTAAGCATCCCCTGCCGTCGAGTTCAGCTTGCGTTACCGAAAATTTGCATTGTTTAAAATTGCTGCAAGTGACAATGAAAGACCCGCTGCAGCTGATAGTGGACGTGTCATTTGTACGTGCTGTGGACTTTTATTTCACAGTACACTTATCGCCTTGCACTACGTTGAAAAATCCAGTGTAGCAAATTGATACCTCATTATTTTAGACCTTTTAATTGAATGTTCCGACTGACATCCCAGATCGTGTCCCGAAAGAATTAGTCAGTTAGTGCTATATTTATCGCAAACCCAAACCTATGCCGTGTGCATGTCCAGATCTATGTTAAAATTTATAACATTTCCCTATGGTAACCTCACCTGGCTAGCATACATGCGTGATTCTATTACCTCACCTGTCCCTGATTAGTGGCCATTCGTAATTTGATGACAGCTTTGCGGTATTGCCGTCATTCCATTCCTTCTTTTTTAAATGATCAAGGAAGCAAATTTAGTAAATATACAGAGGAGGGCACGCGGTTCAATCTTCCTCAGGTGGTGTGTAATATTCCTCGTGTAAATTGGTGTGTCTTCGTCAATCCCCTTTCCTGAATTCCTAAGCATTCTTATTAGTTGATTAATTTTTGTGCACAGCTTTACTCGCATAATTAGCAAGAATATCAAAATTACCTCTGCAAATAAAGCGCTTTTTCATCGTTTTACGCCTCACACTGTTTAGAGTCATCCTGTCGTCTAAGGACGAACATAGTAAGCGTATACCTCATTCTGTCGTAGAGGCTTACGGTGTTCCTTTGGGTAAATCAGCAAAAACCATCTTGGCAACATCTTCCTTCAGGCATGTCTATATTGTGGCTGCTGTCTCCTATCGTTGTATGCTGTGTATTCTCGCTATTTTCTAGGTCATTTATAAAGAAATTCCACCCAGGCTTCCCATAGATTATAGAACTAATACGACAAATATGTATCACGTGTTTAATCTCAAATTTAGAGAACGGCAAAATCGAATAAGGATCCACCCACTGAAACCGAAACGAAAATCCACAAAAGCTCCGTTCCCACTGAACAGCATGAGTGGTGTGCTTGATTGAATCATTAGTTCAAAGGCGAACACAATGCCACGTGTGCAGCCTTGATGATAAATTATTATTCGCGAGTAGGATGAACCAGTTAGCAAGTTCGATATAATAGCAGAGCTGGAAATCGCACGCCCACGTGAAGGCCCACCTACATTTTAGAAGACAGACGCTGTCATGGAAGTGGCGAAGAGCATGGGGCGTAGCAGCAGAATAGTTCCATATGGTCGGATAGATATTTTACTTAAATGAATCATGTGCAAATCGTGCATTCTTCAGACAGGTTCTCAGAGAGAATTCCAGAATATCTCGTAATTTTTTGGAAAACTACAAGGTCGTGCAATTTCGCCGACCACATACGCCTATTACTTTATCAGACAAGTGACGTTGCTGTTAATTAATGCATGAAAGCAACGCCACCAGCTGATAACGGTGGGCTAGTATTTATTAAGCATTTAAGGCTCATAATTCATCGTTCGTGAAATCGGCCAGGAAATGCGTGCTGTGAATGCAGATAAAAATCAGACAAGGGAAATAGATTTGAATGCATAGGCAAGAATGAAAATAAGCCAGTGTGGAACGGATTTGGATTAAATAGAAAACTTGTTATCATGCATCACTCATAGCGGCAGTGCAAAGTAGCACAAATATTTCATTTGCTGTTTTACATTGATTTCTCTGTCGAAATTCAAACCTTTGTACCTTTCTCACTTGTTATTTGCGTTATGCAACGACAGGCTGGAGTTGAGAAGCCGTCGCGAAATTTACTGGTACCAATAAATTCTGCTGTCCACGCCTACTTTATATTTAGTCCGGGAAAATATTGCTTCAACTAACATTTTCTGCAAATTAACATTCCCTTGCAGACTTCGAACGCCATACCTTCTGGTCTTGAAGTATCCTCTTTTGATCACCGTTTTTGTGCATCATGGCATAAGTGATTACTTCCCGTAAACTGCATATTTGCCAATTTCTTGCAAAAAATAAGGGAGAGATTGCATGTCATAAATTTTAAAATCGCGTGCTATGAGATAACAGGGCAATCAGGTACCTTTATGTTTCACCAACAACATTTATCCTTTAATACTGTTCGTTAGTTTTACCTACATCTGCTGCAAAATCATGAAGAAAGCGTTTATGCAATTCCTCGAGGAGCATCACCTCGTCTCCGATGCCCAACACCGAGCTCGCAGTGGTAGGTCCCGTCTTACGAATCTGTATTCACTTTAATGCCGGATCAGAGCACGCGACGAAGGCAATACGGGGCACGCCATCTACATCGACCCAAAAAATGCCTTCGACAGCGTTCCTCGTCAGCTTTTCTTGCATAAACTGCGCAACTCAGGAATTCATGGAAGCCTCTTTGTATGGATTCAAAGTTTTTTGTCTGAGCATTCCCAAAGAGTGCAGGTCGGGCGCCAGCGGTCCTCAGAGGTAACCGTAGTGAGTGATGTTCCACAGGGCTCAGTCTAAGGCCCAATGTTATTTCTTGTTTTAATCAATGATTGCGCCACGGACCTAGACTGTGATGTCATCCTGTTCACTGACGATGTAAAATTGTGAAAAGTTATTCGTAATGCGGCAGACAGAGACTACCTGCAAATAAACTTGAACAGGCTTGAGGGCCGGTCGAAACGCTGGCTTATGCTATCCAATGTAAGCAACTGCAACTTTTGTTTGCTCGCCAGCTGCGGAACCTCCAGCCCCAGAATTTGCTTTCTTCACAGAACTTCTTCACTCAAACCAACAATGAACTGCGCGATGGAGACAAAGTAAATCATGTCTACATTGCAACTCATTAGGCGAACCTTTATGGAATTTGACAAAGACATCTTATTCAAAATATTTGACACTTTCCTGCGGCTTCATCTAAAATATGTCATATTGACATGCAGGCTTTGGACTGTCAGGGACTATGCCCTCATAAGGAGGGTTCAGAGACGGGCAAAAAAATGACACAAGGCCTGGGAGCACTACCCTTTGAAACCAGACTGTCTACTACCAACCTGTTCGGCCTTAACTCACGGCAACTACGCGGTGGTCTTATGCTGAATTCCCGCATTATAAACGACCCAGACTATTGCTTAGTTCCCAGTGATTATTTTACTCACGCTAACACGCCTAATTTTGGTAATCATCTCCTAAAACTACGAGCAGGTAAAGCAAAAATCCACGAACGAAAGATTTTCAGTAACACATCGGTCGCAACGTGAACACCCTGCCCACAGATGTTGTGCGCTCATCCTGTGTGGGTTCATTTAAATGTCAAGCCTCCCAATTACCAATCACACACACGATTACATGACTTGTCGCACGATGGGCTCGCCTCTATCTGGATTAATTGCCGAAGCGGTTTTGCAGAGGCTTGAGCGGCTGGTCTTCAGCTCGTACCCCCCAAAATTCTGGGCCAGATACGTCGACGACACTTTCGTTATCATCAAAAGGGGCGATGTGCAGGCTTTCAAGGCACTGTTGAATTCAATCTTTCCCGACATCCAGTTTACTATGGAAGAAGAGCTCAACAATCAGCTGGCCTTCCTTGACGTACAAGTGACAAAGCTGGAGGACGGGAAGATAAGGACAGCGGTCTACCGTAAGGCAACTAACACCAGGCGAATCCTCCACTTCAAGAGCAACCACCCCGTTGGTCACAAACGCAGTTGTGTCAGGACCCTCTTCCAACGCGTTCAAACATACGGCAGCGACGACAATGGGAGGAAGGAGGAGATTAAGTACTTGCACGCCCTATTTAAAGCCAACGGTTATCCCAAGTCCTTCATACGCAAGTGTCTTAAGAAGCCCCACCCTGAGCGGTTGGACGGAGAAAACCCGAAATTTTGGCTCGCAATCCCTTATGTGAAAAACGTGTCAGAGGCGACGGCAAGAATCCTGAAGCCTTTCGGGATCGGAGTGGCTCATAAGCCAGAGTCAACAATCAGACAGCAAATAGTGAGACCCAAAGACCCGCTACCGGTGACAGAACAATCAGCGGTGGTCTACAGCATACCATGTCAAAACTGTGATGCGAGGTATGTTGGTGAAACGGGCAAACGTCTTGGCACAAGATTGCATGAACACCAGCTTGCAATCAATCGCAAGGACAAGCTGTCTATGGTTTATGGCCACGTCAAACAGCAGAACCACAATTTCGCCTTTGAAAAGGCAAGGGTAATCGGCCGAGCCAATGATAAGATGGCCAGACTGGTGCTCGAAAGTTGGTCCTCGACTGGCACACTCAACAGAGCCATAGATCTGCATCCCGCCTATCAGGCGCTACGTACAAGGCTCGAGTCAGTGCGGACAAGGCCATCAGGACAGTCGAGCAAAGTGATGCGTGGCCGACAGCCGATGTCAGCAGAAAGTGGGAGAGAAGCCGGCCGGGGATCATGTGACCAGCATGCGACGCCACCTCACCGCAACACCCACGAGGCTGAGATCAACTCACATGAGCCCCAACAACTGTTCAGTCCGTTGAGTGACGAGGGGGAGGCCGACAAACATGCTGGCTCACCAACAATTACGACGGCCGAAAAGGGGTCATTAGTGGCAGGAGCCCACCGGCGGTCAATCGTGGAGAGGTCAACGCTAATCGGCGGCGAACGGGCAGGTCAAAGTTCGTGCCTCGTGCACGGATATAATACCAGGCAGGTATCAAGGCTGACGCAATCAAGACCAGCAGGAACAGTCAACGCATTACGCTGATGATGGAAACGAGAGGGTATCCGAAACGTCAGTACAAACATAACTCGGTCCATGAATTCGCCCCATCTTCTTCTTCGTCTTCTTCGGAGGATGATGAACGGGATTTATATATATATATATATATACCACTTAGAAGGAGTGAGTAGGCGTTCACGTTCACCCCTTTTTCGGTTGACAGACAGCTACCTGCCCTTCGCACGCAGTATTTTTACACAACGTCTTACTCGACTTTCCACTTATCGGTACTTTTCTTAGGCGGTGTGTGTCTTATAGGGAGTTCAAAGTCGTTCACCTATATTTCCCTTAATAAATCTGAACTTCGCTGAACTCTTCGAGCAGATATTTGGCAGTTCGTCAGACCCCTTTTGGAATAAGGAAGGCCAGCATGGATGGTCTGGATGAAAATAGACGATGATTCGACCAAACACGTGAAACGACGGGTGACAAAAACTGGTGGGCGGTCTTAAGACTCTGTCCTATCCAACCTCCCCATGCTGTCGTGAGTTCGATTCCCACCGAGGCACCGAGTTTTTCACAGTTGGGTCAAGGTGAATATCCAGGAAGACTGATCCAGCACAATTTATTCCCTATTATCCTATAGACGAATGAGGTGCAAGCCGCTATTAACATTTCGCATCATCCACAGACATGAGTGCTCACCCAAACCTGATGATTTCTTACAGTTTACGAGTATGAGTCACCTGCGCGTTCATCCGTACAAGCTCAATCGCGAATGTACGCGCCTAGACCTACGGAAGTTTTCTTTCAGTCGGTCTGGAGGTCGACCGTGGAACTCAATCCCGATTGAAAAAGTGACACCTAATTTCTTTCAAAAGACAGTTTTCAGCTCAGATCAGATCAGATTTATTAAGGGAAAAGTAGGCGAGCGCCTTTGAACTCCCTTTTGGTTACAATAACGTCATAAAAAAACAATGTGTAAGGCAAGTGGGAAAAAAATTAGGTAAGTAATTACATACAACAAGCATTGGTCACTGGTATGAATTTGTCTGTGAATGCCTTCTATGTCAAAATTGTACAATATGCAGTACGGCAATGAATGTACCAAGAAATATCAAAGCAAGCGCATATGTGGCGGTCAGGAGATAGCGAAAATTGTAAAACGTAATGTTACTAAAATATAGGGAGTAGCATGCTTTGTAACATAAAACGTTGGATGGGGCGGGTGGCACAGAGGGGAATTCGTTAGTTTCTGATGCTGTGGAGGTACATATCCCTGTACTGGTCAAGCTTTCTCTTAAATGAGTCCACGGATGAGGACATGACGACATCCACAGGCAGGGCGTTCCATGCCTTTACCACTCTGTGGCTGAAGAAGGACCTCCTTGCGTCCAGTCTCGCTCATGTCACACGTAGTTTCAGAGGGTGTCCTCTCAAGCTAGTAGTGGTGGCCAGCTCAAAGAAGTCGCCGGATGCGAGGCAGCAGTCCTGACCCCGTAACATTCTAAACTTTTGAATTAAGTCGCCACGGAGTTGTTTGTAGTCCAGGGGAAAGAGGTTTAGATTTGAAAGTCTGGTTTCGTAAGGTAGGTTTTTATGACCTCTGACAAGCTTGGTTGCCCGTCGTTGGACTTTTTCGAGGGTGGTACGATCCTTAACAGTCCAGGGTCTCCAGGCCTGAATGGCAAATTCTAACTGTGGGCGCACAAACATCCCGAAGACCTTGCGGAAGCACTCTTCATCGAACTTGGCAAATGCCCGCTTAATGAGATATAAGCTGGACATTGCGGATTTCGCTGCTTTCAAGTAGTGGAATGATGGCTTTAGTGAAGATGTTATCCACGCCCCTAGGTCTTTCTGAACCTCTACCAGTGGCAGCGGTGTGTGATTTAGACAGTACGTCTGCCGGTGCGCAGAGCTGGTTCTGCCAATCCTCAGAATGTTGTATTTGGTAACATTAAATGGGAGGAGCCAGTGGCCTGACCATTTTTCGAGTCGGTCTAAGTTTGCCTGTAAATTTGCTTCATCGTCCTCGTTGCGGATGACGGTCCAAAGCTTTATATCGTCAGTAAACATGGCAATCTTGCAGTCCAATCCATGGATACAGTCATCAATATAGATGAGGAAGAGGATAGGGCCAAGAACGGAGCCCTAAGGTACTCCGCTCGTAACCGTCACCTCTGCCGAGTGCTGGCCACCAAGACGAACAGTCTGGGACCGACCGACCAAAAAGTTTTCAATCCACTTCAAAAGCTTGCCTCTTACCCCTATGCGGCTGAGCTTGTGTAGGAGACGTTGGTGTGGCACGCTGTCAAAGGCCTTCTTGAAGTCTATGTAGGCCACATGCACAACGTTTCCTTCATCAATCGCTCGGGTCCACTGTTCAAGACAGTAGAGTAGATTGGTCAAGCAGGACCTCCCTCTGCGGAAGCCGTGCTGTGCAGCGCACAGAAGATGATTTTGCTCTAAAAACCGCATCAGTTCGCGTTTGATTATTCGCTCCATAACTTTGGAGCATATGGAGGTGAGGCTTACTGGTCGGTAGTTGTTTGCGGAAGCGCGACTGCCATTTTTATGAATCGGTGAAATCCACGCATCCTTCCACTCAGGAGGCAGTCTGCCTGCATCAAGAGAGGCTTGGAAGAGGACGCTCACAGGTTCTGCCAATTCTGTGGCTAATACCTTCAACAACGTTGCAGGTATTTCGTCAGGACCGGGCGAAGTCCCTTCTTTTAGCTTCAGTAATTCCTGTTGAACAATAGGTTTTGTGAGAACCACTGACTCAATTGTCGGGACATTGTCCACATTACAGTGATCAGTGGGTACAGCGACTTCTCTCGTAAAAACCGACTGAAAGAACCTGGACAGATGCTCAGCCTTTTCGTCGTCCTTGTAAAGTTCAACGCCATCATCAGTTTTTAGCATAGGAATGGGATCCCTGTTGCGAGTACTTCGTCTTATGTAGTTGAAGAAAAGCTTTGGGTTTTCTCTTGCACAGTTTAAAAGGTTACCCTCGAAGTCTTGGCGGGCTTTGTAAACAAGGCACTTTACCCTATTCCGCTGAGCCTTATACCTATTTCTTGATTCAGTTGTCTTGTCCCTAAGATATGCTTTCCACAGCTTTTGCTTACGGTTTACTTCAACTTTTAGTGAACCCTTTAGGCATCGGGGCCTGCTGGTGATTTTCTTTTTCGACATAGGGCAGTATCTGGTGATAAGTTCATTCAGTATGGCCTTAAGTTCTAGCCAGTCCTTGAGGACACACCCCGTAAATGCTGCTTTCCAGTCTCTACGACGCATGTCGAGACGCATTTGGTTGAAGTCACCACGCCATATGTTGCGTCTAATCACGATGCTTTGATCGGGTACAGAGAAGAGAGAATACTCCCACTGTAGGACTACATGATCGCTTTTTCCGAGAGGGGGTAGACAGTTTACAACATCAACGGTTTCCGGTGCCTTTGTCAATACAAGGTCTAGGCAGTTAGCTAGTTGTCCTTCACGTAGTCTGGTTGGGGATAAGACGTGTTGTGTGAGATGCGATCTTTGCACAGATTTTAGGAGGCGGAGATCAAAGTTAAATTCTGAGCCCGGGGCAGAAGTCAGATTCCAGTCGATATTCGGAGCGTTAAAGTCGCCCATAATCATGACACTGTGTCGGAGCGGAATCGCTTCTAGTTCCTCTAGTAGACTACTGTCTGATTGCGGGTCGTTCCTCGGTGGGCGGTAGACCGTCAGGATCTCGAGAGGTTGTGACTTCGGCGTTTTGACGGTGAGCCAAATTGTTTCAGTTGTGCGCGCGAGCTGTGCCTCTTTTGCTGACGCAGAAAGGCCATATTTGACATACGCGAGCGCACCTCCACCTTGACGTCCCAACCTGTCCTTTCTGAACAAGTGATAACCAGATAAAGCGACTTCGCGATCGTCTACGCTCGCGGACAGCCACGTTTCAGTTATGGATATAACATCGGGTAAGGTTTGGTTAACGTAGATTTTAAGCTCATTTAATTTAGATAGCAGACTTTGCGCATTGGAATACAAGCATTTTAGCTTTTTTGCCTTTGGTAAGCCGGCTATGACGCCGCCTTTGCCAATTGCCTCGGCTGTGGCGACATACGCACAGACCGTGTCCATATGAAGCGGGACTGTCGCTCGATTATGCAGTTGTTGTAGATAACCAGGCCTTGTTCGCCATTCATTTGTCGCAGTCTTAGCTCCTGAACTAACTGTCGGCGTTTTATCCGCTCCGGTGGTGTGTAATCCGGCTGAAAAGAAACTCCTTGGTGGGAATATTTTAACCTAAAACGTCTTGAGAGGATGAGATCAACATGCTCTTTGCAAATCAGAACAATTTTAAGGGGCCTAGGATGCGGTGGAATAGCGGGTTCAGTAGAGCGCTTTCCGAGTCTGAAGGCTTTCAACACAGAAATTTCTTCATCGGGTTGAAGCAGTGTGTTTAGAAGACCCTGGAACAAGCCGAGATCAGCTAATACGCGTTCTTTAGGTGTATCTGCTTGAGGCTCCTGAAGTCCCTGTATTACTAGGCACTGTTCTCGGAGCGGCCGGTCTTGGTTGCGTGATGTTGGTGACTTGGGAGTTTCTGGCGAACCATTCATGATGACATTCTGGTTGCCATCCACTCCAGGGATCTTTTCTGCAGCTAATGGTATCGTGTTTGGGGCAATACTACTCCTGTCTTTCATGTCAATACAGAGGATATTCGCATTTGCCGCGTCTGTGTCTACGCTGGCGCTGGAGGTTTCTGTCGATTGCTCAGACGAGCTCTGCTTTTCCACCCTAGGAAGTTCCTTTCTTCGAGTACTCCGAAGTCGTCCGATTTCCGTCTCTCTCTTTTCAGTCGTCAGTCCCCTTTGATTTAACTGCTTCTTTTTATGTGACCTCAGTTGCATGCGAACAGTCTGAGTCTTATTATTAATTCCTTGGTTCTCCTCGGTTACATTGCGGGGGGCAGTAAGCGTCTGCTTTCTGTTCTTCTGCGGCGGATTAATATCATGCCTTGTCATATTCTCCGCGATTTCCTCTGAGGTTTCCGTCCATGCGTTAGTCTTTTCTATGTCGAATCCTTTTACCTTCTTCTGTGGTGGAGATCGGACAGCTTCTACTCTGCCAGTGAGCTGGTCATTGTTCTTCAGCTGGGTAATTATCAATGATGAGAGTGTACTGCCATTATCACTTCGCAACTTAGTTTGCGATTTTGGAGTGTCGTTTATCATCGCTCTTAGTGAGGGTGAGGCTGTATGTTCATGTTTCCGTTTACCTTTTCTCTTAGCACTCTGTTTATTTCTGCAGCCAGCGATCTCCTGAAACGGTGATCCCTCTACTAGTGGGTTGCTGTTAGTCAACTCTGTCAGTTTCGAAACTATCTGTTGGCTGCTGCTGAATTCATCAATTGACCTGAATTTATCATACTTTAGTAACAATGCAATGAGATCCATAAGGAGGTTCATGTTCGTCTCCAACAACGTAATGTTTAACGCGAGACCTCAACAATTTGATCGGTTGATTTTATATAAACAATGTTTCTTATTGCAGGAATACCTACGGTCAGCAATGAAATTAATTTCCTGTCCTTATTTCCTATATAAGGTGCCCCTGCACGTTTGATGCGAAGTGTTCCCGCGAAATTCAAAAATAACGATATTGTGTACCGATTGTGTATATTTTCACTTTTATTTTATTTTCATTTTATTTGATTTTCATTTTTAGTGTCAACTGTACACAAAGAGGACTATATGTAGTTAGGACCGTAACATTCAAACAACTGAGCGCGATAGGGATGCAGTTCTCACTGTTTACATGTTTTCTCCAGATTGCATATGTTGCCGACAACATTTGGTAGCCTGTTTATTTGAGCATAAGTATTGTATATACTTTTTCAAAAGAGCCATCAAAGGCATTGCCTATTTCTTTAAATATAATACTATACTGCCATCTCCAAAGGATGCCCGTAACGGAGAAATAACCTTCATTTGGACGGCAAAAACGTTCAGTAGTAGATCGAAGGCATCGTTCCAAACCCTCAATTATTCCCATGTAGCTAAAGTCTCTGGAAATTTGTGCGAATGCAACTGGAGTTCACTGCCTGATGGTAAAAAATTTTCATGATATAAACGACTGGCATAACTGCTGCGTAAATATCTGCATGTTTTTTCAAACGTCTATCTGTAAATAGGGTTTTCCAAGGCTCTGCCACTAACCCTCATTTATACTGAATTATACTGAACTGTCCTAGTCTGGACATCTGAAACCCACAGCGCCCTAGAAGAAGTCGAAAATCTAGAGACCAAATTAGTTAAAGAACAGCCTTCAGGATCCTATGAAACGCGCCTTCTTACCTGGATCTTCTCCTTTGTTCCACAGACAACTACAGTGTTGTCTGATACAAACATTGCACATCGTGCGTGGCTGGGACCGCTGCCGGATGTCTTCTGACCGCTAAGAAATGGCAACCACAACGAACCCGCGTAAGCCTTCACCTGAACTATTTAGGCCAGGGAGTAGACTGGCCATGTGGAAGTTCTTCCACTGCAGAGTGATCGAAACGCTGGATGGTAGGCCTGCTGGAGCCGTTCTATCTTCATCTAATAATAACAGTTGTTTCAGTGAACATGCATGTAGGCACCGTAAACGTAGTTTTAAAGAGTTATCCGAAAGCAAACCACGGGACGAATAAGCCGACATATGTGTATAGTGTCCAACCTCTATTCATAATAATGACGATTAACAGGTTGGACGCTCGCCTTCTGGCACCGTCAAACTTAAGAGGAAGCAGAGAGATGAAGATGAACGAACAGTGAGAAGACTCTCCGACATGCTTGTCGGAGAAGGTATAAAATTAATGCGATTCCTGAGTTTTCTAGGGAGAAAAACTGTCGCTCATGACAGTTAAGTCTGCGAGACGGACCTCCTGATTATGAGATAATATGCAGGGTCGAGGCCGTCCTCGTACAGGGAGTTTCGTAAATTATAAGAGGCTACTCGCACCCTCAAAAACCGGCAATTACGATCATAATATTTCTTGACTGTTCACAGAGACGGCTGTGAAGGTGACGAGTGAGAGAAATCCACAGTGATCGGTAACAGTTCGCTCAGGCCGATAAGTGAAGCTTTGCATATACTTTGATATTCTTAAGCAGTTTATGCCCATTTCTTACTCGAGTCCTTTTTAAAAGTTGCTTTTTACTGCCGGGTATAATTTTTTTCCAGTCTTGTTAGACAGTCTGGTAAAGTAGCCGTATTTTGTGAAGTGCCTTTTTAGTGACTCTGTGTCAGACCGTCTCTTTCTAGTTTTTGTAGTAAACTAACAGTACTATTTTCTACTTTGTGCGTTTTTTTGTACGGTAGCGACGTTTGATCCTTGTACTGCAACGGTAAACCTATCCAATACCCTGTAATGCCCCGAAAAACACGTGCAAAAAGACGAATGTTTGCGACTTCCCCAACGTCACTGGGTGCTAGAATCGTGGCCGGAGACGCAGCAGGTGCCAGCATATGTCCTTCGCCTTCTGTGGGCATAGTTAACTCAAACATCCCCTTAGTCTAAGTAGAACCTCTTGACCCCTTAATCATCCAAAATTACACCTCTGCCAGTTGTAACAGAACATCAGCTGACGAAACGCTCGATCAGTTAATATGTGGCGACATAGGCGGCGCTTCCAAAAAGTAATTGAACAAGCGTTTAACATTTTTGGAGTAATAAGCTCTGAAACCGAGGAGAGAATAAAACGCCGGCACAATTTTGTACTGAGAAACATTCTGAGTTGCTTTTCTGCTATAGAAGGAGCGCATTTGTTCCGACACTTTTGTGGCTTGAGTTTCAGTCACACAAGCTAAACGATTGCGCTCGCTCAGCCGTAATGCGCCGAAACTAGTTACGCTTTTCTCCTTGATAAAAGTCATTTTTAGCTTGTCAAGGAGGGGGATAACTAGACAATTTTGCCGTAAATGGCACTGCTCCGTTTCGCCCGACCTCACACCAATGCAGCGGAAACTAAACAAATTGAAATTGTCAAAAGCCGAAACCTGGATAATGACCTCTATTGTCAGTTTGAATAAGTCTTCTTCATCATCATCTGCGGCCTCTGCACGTCACGGCATAGTAAATTCCGTAGGGAATTCGACTACTCTTGATGCCGAGATCTCTAAACGCATCAACACGCCTGGTATAAACACGCCTCTACCGACTCCCCGTCAACCTCTAGCTAGCCTACGCATGTGCCTAAGTCAACGGCGAATCCAAACGCCGTCTCAGCCGTTCAGACACTTGATAAATCCAGCTCCATCATGAAATCGTTTACTCCACAGTCGCCGAACACTGCCTTAAACACCAAGGCCCAAAATGTAGCGGATTCGAATTACCCCCAAACTTTCATATCCAGGCGGTTAGGACGAATATGCCGACATTCCCGCCTTTTAATAGAATTCTTGCTCCAATGGAAGCCGTGCGTCCCTCACCCCCCAACATGTTTCCCCCACGGCCGTTTTATCAATGTATTCATCATGCTAATTTCCATACTGGTCAGTTAACTCATCCGCTCCTCGGGTTCCTTCCGGCGGGAATACGTTACAGTATTCGGCCCGTGGATTTCCAGCTGAAAATGAGTTAGCTTACAATAGTTACCAGTTTCTCTGCCCGTCATTTCCTTCCCCAAATCCTACTCCTTTTTATTCGTGTCAGAATATTTTCATGCCACAAAATGTTTTGCAGAACCGGATGGGTGCATCCGGACCGTGTATTCCGTAGGCGGCCAAACACTGAACGACGTAGCCCACCTCCCTCATAAACAAACAGCCTTTCCCCTCAAACTTGTTGTTTAAATGACAGATCCCTGCTAAATAAGATGTCTTTACTTCAGGCTTTGGTGATCGTCCATTGTCCAGATATTGTTTGAGTAACTGAGACATGGGCATCGACTGCCGTAGCTGACTCAGAACTCTCAGTTCTAGGCCAAACTTGCATTCGAAATGATCGTCAAGACAGCCGTGATGGGGACAGACGAGTCTACATTAAACAAATACTTAAATTTCTACCGCTGTACCTCTCGCATTTTTCCGCGGTAGGAGGCATCTGCTGGCTCCGGGTTGTACTAAGAATAAGTTCTCCTTACTCGCTGGCTGTGTCTGTCGACCTCCTAACGGCAAGGAGAATTTGGATCCTTTACTCTCACTGGCATTTCCGACTGCGGCCGACTTAAAATTTGAGTATCAGAAGAGCTAGAAATATTTGCTTGACAGATAACATCGAGGAGGAACTTCGAAAAGTCCAGGACTTCCTTCGTGAAAACGGGTACTCGGACAGGTTTATTGCAAAGAATATGGCCGAACTACCTGTAAAACCCGCCACACCGACTCTGTTGTTTAAGGTCCCTTTTCATGGGAACGCTGCGAGTGAACTCCTAATGAGACGCCTTGATCAAGCTGTTTCGCGAACCTTCCCAGCGGCAAGGTTTCAAGTATCCTTCTCTACTAACCCTATTTTACGCGGAGAAGGCAAGGATGAGTTACCATCCCAGACCATTTCAATGTGCATCTATTCCTTCACTTGCTCCTGTGGAGCAGATTATATTGGTCGCACGAGTCGGCGCTTATCCAAGAGAATACGGTAACACCTCCTGGCATGGCTGGAAAAAAGCGAAGCTAGGAGCATAAGCAGCGCCATTCTCGCACATGTTGTCGATTCCGGACATCTTGTAGGCCACAATGAAGCGTTTCGTGTGATCTATAAAGCCCATCAAGCCATCCTAAACCCCTGGGACAGCGCCTGCCAGCAACAGCAGAGGCGGCCGCCATCAGGTTGCGAAAACCGATCTTGTGCGCACAGAAGAACCACGTTCAGGTTCCGCGACTGCAGTGGTCGAAGGTCGACTAACGCTACAACTCTCCCGTGTCCTTCCGCTCTGACCCCGCCCCTGACACTGACGGCTATTACCCTCCCCTCCACATTCCCACACCCAGCCTGTGTTTTAAGGCGAACTTTAATCTATTTATCTTATCACTGACGTGTTTGTACTTCTACCTTTTCCCCATATAATTGTACTGGGCCGATGAGAATTTATAGAAAGCTACGTAAGCTCGCCACCTCGTCTTCTGATTACTGCTATGGGAATTTTCGCAGGTTTAAGTATCAATTGGCTGCGGGTGACTTCACTCTTCCAAATGTCCACTGGTCTCCTCCTTCCTGCCCCAGAAGATTCGAAGAATTTCTTGAGGCTGTGGATGTTGGGATGTGGAGTTAGGATGTCGATTTTCCACCGGAGGATCAAACATACCTGACCCACTTTTCTGTAGAGGCTGTATGTCTTTGTCAGTGTCATCCCTAGGCCAACTCAGGGGCCCAGGCCATGACATAGTTGGTTCAACGTCAGAACTCGAGGCTGACAGGACGTTGTCCCCAAAGTATAGCTTCTTCCTCGATTTCCGATCAGCACGCTCGATCGAATTATAAACACACCTTAATTCCTATGATTAGACTGATTTCTTCCTTACTTCGGATGTAAATGGTTGCAGTGATAAAGTTTATGAAATTTTGGATCCGCCCATTTCTCGTTTTGATCCCCGTAAGAAAGCAATTAATTTCAGAGATGAGGTTTGCCTACCCTTACTCTTTCGCACAGGTTGCGCAGACTATGTCATCTATTCCATCTTCAGAACGACGTTTCTGTCCTGTCCTTGATTCGTGATATTTTTGATCGAGCTAAGAGCCGAAGAGGTTCAACTCACAGAAAACCGTTCGTTAAATTTCGGGAGAATTTTCTCCCGAAAAGTACGAACCCACAGAAATACGCAGCATCTCACCGTCCGAAACGCTCTCGGGAATCCTTTAGCTGATGTCCAGTTGACCGCCGGTAATTTCAATGCTTTCCTGTCCAAAACGTTAAATAAAAACTCAAACACTCCGCTTCTGACTATCCAGGCATTGACCGGGGCAATTCTTGAAACTATAGCCTTTACTCTGTGGGATGTGCCTGTTGCGATTCGGTGTTTTCGTCAATCTCATAGCCAAGGAGCTGATGGTGTCCCAGTAAGCATTCTAAAAGCAGATGAAAATGCAATTTTCCCATACCTGTTATGCAATATATTTAATCTCGCTCTTGAAAATAAAACCTATCCTACGTTGCGGAAGGAATCACACATTTTGCCCATTCTCAAGCATGACAAACCTACGTTAGATGATGAGTTTCGGCCAAGAATCACCCTCTCCACAGCTTCGAAGATCTTAGAGACATTGAACAAAGATAAAGTGACGTGTTATTTAACAGAGAATAATCTACCAGACGCTGCACAGCATGGATTTCCTAATGCTCGGTCTTGTGACACCTGTCAGCTCTCTTTCTTTGATCATGTATTCCAGTCCAGAGACAGTGGTTTTGCACTTTACATAGACTATTTCGACTTCAATAAGGCTTTTATTTGTGTCAACCATACTCTTCATCTCTTAAAACTGTCCTCTTTCGGCAGAGGTGGTAAACTTCTGAATTTGATATCCCCTTACCTGGGCACTCGCACACAACGAGTTAAGATTTCCAATGTTACCTCCAACCCCACAGGTGTGAGGAGTGGAGTCATTCAGGGTAGTGGACTCGGCCCGCTATTATTTTGCCTTTTTGCTAACGATGTACCAGATTTATTTCAGAATGGCAAACCTTTAATGTATGCCGATGATCTGAAAGTTGCATATCGATATAAGCCGGCAGATCGTGACATCATGTTCCACCTCCTAAAGAGCGACCTACAGGCCTTTGCCCAGTGGTGCCGCACATGGCGTCTTTCTTTTTCTTGGCATACAATCACCAACCTCTTCTAAGTATTGACGGTTACGACATAAATGTGCCTGGAGTTATTAAGGATCTGGGTGTATCATACTCCAAGAGTCTCAATCTTTCGGAGCACTGCGCCTGATGATCTCCAAAGCACGAAGAACGACCGGGTTTATACCCCGAAACTTTAAGACCGGCGATATTAGAATGCGCCTTTATGACATGTACGTTCGACCTGGCCTGGAATGCTGTTCGTTTTTATTTAGCCTCATGCGTGCTGCTGGGCGAAAGAAAATAAAATCCGACAACCATCTTTTACCAAGAGAGTTTTAACCCCGGAACACCGACATTTGTCTTACCAAGAACGTTGCCAGCTTACGGGCCTTGGTCCATTCTGGTTTCGTAGATTTCGAGAAGGACTATTTTTAATATTTAAGCTTTTATATAATCGTACCTTTAACCCACCCACTACTTTACGGCATCATGTTCATCCCCGGCGTAACAGTCATCGTGAGGTCATTTTATTTCTTCCTCTGGCATGTACCGTTAAATATCGTCGGTTCTTTTCTGTAAATGCAATTGCTATTTGAAATAAACTACCCAGGAATGTGAAAACTCTGCAAAATTATCCTTTTTTAAGAGAACTATTACTCGGTTATTGCATTCAGGAAAATTCCAACAAACTCTGGGTGCTGAATCTACTGATCGACTAGACCGTAGCGACGGCGTTTGTGTTCGTTGATCTCTATGGCCGGTCTCACCAGGGACAATTTCTTTAGCCAACAGCGACAGCTGTTCTTCGGTGCTTCTGTTTGGACCAGTCCCAATTTCATGAAAAGAATTGGCGACTGATAATATCCGATACAGTGCTACCTCCCCTTTCTTGGCTGTCAGCATTTTCTTCTGAACCCTCCAAACTATGAAAAACCACCATCAAATTTATTTCTACACCTTTTTCACTGCTGGCGGGATTTATGCTTAACGCTTCACTGACAATGCCTGTAAACTGGAATTAAATACAATTATTATTATTATTGTTATTATTATAACTAGGAAGAGATGTTAAGAACCGCGAATCTAGACGTGGTATGGGACAAAATCAGTGAATTTAGCAACCAACTAAGAAAATGGGCAGCCGCTAGATTAGGACAGTTTCCAGTTAAATAAGCCAGGAATGGAAGAACTAACTTTAGATTCCAGGAGTACTCTTTTGAAAACCCAGAAGTTGGGCATTCAAACAATGACCTTATTGGCAGAATGTCATTACCGATTAAAACAAGTGAAACTTGTCTCCCTTGTCTTTGGTGGTAATGCCATTCTGCCTATATCATGAGCCGCTGTGTGGCTCTCGGCTGGGCTCGAGGGAGAGCCCGTAAGGCTCAACGGAACGTGTGATTTCCGTAAGAACGTTCGGTGAGCGCCCCCTGTCAATGACCGTATTCCTTCTGATTTAAAATAAGTAAATAAATAAACAATTTTTTAAAGACCCATCGAGGTCCCATTCAAGCAAATGTCTACGTAAGCTTTAGTTAAATACCGGTAGTCTAAGCGCTGACCTTAGTTCGGGCAAACAGTATATTTGGAGGCACAAAAGCTAAAAATCGGACGTAGAGCAAAGAGACTGTGGAATGACCATGGACAAATCATACGCAATGTAAATTCGTGATACTGGAGTGGAAATGTCTATAAGTTGACGCTTAGGGATATAGTAAATGAAAGACAAATAGCAAGGGCTTGCATAGAGGCTTCAACTTTATAAAAATTGAATAATTACCAACTGACATCTCCTAGCATAAGAAAACCTGGATCTGGAAAGAATGCAGCGTCCTCTAGTAAAAACTGTTTCAACAGCCTCGATTAAACACTGACTACAGGCGTTTGTAAGAACAAAGAAAGGATGACAAGATTAGAAGATGAGAGAAAGGAAGTTTGTTTAATTTTACTTGATTTCTGGAATGGAAAATTATGCAAAATAAAATTGCATATCATCGCGGAGTTTTCAGAAATTGTATCTGCGTGAGGCAGTAGGGCTCACTTCAATTCAATTTATTGAGGGTGATAGGCGCAAGTCCGTGAGTACCCTATTTACAACGTAAAACTAGGTAAAATTTATAGAGAAACCATGTATGTTGGAATACTGCAGAGGGAAAGATAAGTATGACAATATGAGCACGAGTCGCAAGGGTCGCATCCAGCCCCTTACCGTTTCGTGGCATTTTGGGACGTAAATGTGTAAAGGTTTTTTAATGCTTTCTGGCGATTGTGATATCACGACATCTGCACGGGAGGCATTCAGTGGTTTGACCGCCCTCATATAGAAGGAAAACGTTCACACACTCAACCTTACCTCCTGAACTCGCAGGTTCAATAAGTGACCTTCGAAATTGGTCGTGGTAGGAAAGTCAAAAAGATCGTCACAGATCAAGCTGTAACCCAATCCCTTTCCAATACGGTATGCTTTGAGTAGATCTTCGCGCATTTGCCTAAAACTACAAAGAGGCTTAGGTTTATAAGGCAAGTTGTATAAGTCGAGGAGTTTTGACCCATAACCATTTTGGTGACGCTCCTTCGAACTCTTTCGAGATTGTTTTGGTCTTAAACTGTCCATTGTCTCCAGGCTTGTATGACTTAATCTTTGAGAAGACGCTTTCATCAAAATCCATAGTGTTTGTGAACTCACTTTCCGTCCCTGCAGTTGGCCACCGTAGTGCGCTTTACACTGATGATCTAACAGACACGGCAGAATGCCCCCCGACGTCACATGAAACACTCTTTTTTATTGTATATGTCACCCTCTTAAGCATTTACAAAGCAAAAAAATAAATAATAAATGAAGTGTTGATTGTGCTCAGTTTGTGTTCAGTTTTTGCTTATAAAATAGGCAGTCTAATATTTAAAAAACGGTTATCAAACAGTGAAGAAGCTCCTTCATTTTTTTGAAAAAGATCGAATGAATATGATGTAATTAGTTTTTAAAAAGAAAAAAACCATCTCTCAGTGGCAGGTAAGTAGGTGAGTGGGACAGGACCGTCTTGCAGGTGAGAGTATATGAGGGTTTGAAAGGTTCCTTGTCAAGGTAGAATTCCTAGACCGGATGAGGCCATTCGCTGCAGACGCGATCATAATATTTTTAAAATGACAGCAGAAGCAGCCGTTAAGGTGGCGAGGCAGGAGGAACCCAACGCGATTGGTCACAGTACGCTTAGAACGGAAAATAAAATAATTTTCATACATTTCTGCTGCCTTTTTCATATGACTTCTGCGTGGTGGTACATGCGGATAGTCTGACAGAACCCCCTCTTTCAAAATTTCTGCTGTAAATCTCCAAGTAGTTTTACGTGTTTTCTACAGCAGACAACTTATTTTCCTGACTATCCTTAATATAAGATATTCGACGCCTCTTGCGTTTTACCCTGTCCGCTTGATCAAATGGCTCCTCGGGATTTCACGGTAATGTTTGCTCCCTCCTTAACAGATTTCAACATATATTTTGCTGTCGTTCAAAATCGTTGAAATGTCCGGTCGGTTTTGTACTCCAAATTCGAGACTTGCAATCGCGCAGCCAGTATTCCTTTTTGGTGATGACTTTATGGCTCTCCGGAGTTTGATATCGTCAGCCAATATGACGGTGATGCAATGCAGGTTGTCGACACAGTCGTTCATGTTGACTAGGAAGAGTAACGGCTCAATTACTGAGCCCATGGTTACACCACTTAAGACGAGGATAGGGATTGACTTCGGGATACCAACGCATACAGTTTGCTATCGACGTGCTCAGCTCGCCTCTTATTTTAATTTCAGATGACTCGTAGTTTAGACGTTTGTGTGGAAAGTTGTCGAACACCTTCCTGAAGTCACTGTAGATGACGTCAACTCCAGCATCTTCGTCCAGTGCACGAGTGTCCTCCTAGGTCGAAAGCAACAAACTGCAACTGTGAGAAAGGTTGTGTCTGCAACCATACTGGAGTCCTGAGTGTATGCGTTTCTCATCCTGGAAATTCATTTGGACCTTCTTAAAAGCGACTTCCACTACCTTAAAACAGATGGAGGTTAGACTGTAAAAACGATAATTACTGACACTGGTTCAAACTCCATCCTTATATGTCGGATAGATATTTGCCGTCTCTCATTCGGTTGACAGACTCCCTGATTCAAATGAAGCATGGAAGATATATACCAGGGAATCGTAGGATTTGTTTGCCAATTCTTTCAACTATCGGGACCGGATCTTTCTTAAATGGGTTGATATATATAGTAGAATCACATCTTGGGCTTCAGCTAATAATAATTCCTGAACTGACGGAACTGTTCCGATGATGACGAATTTCCTTGAGGTGTTGTTATAACTCGGCCTTTCTGAATTGCTTTCATTTTCTATTTTTATTCTTTTAATTATCTGTTAAGACCCCATGTTAACCAGACAGGACGAGTAGTCGTTTTCGGCAACTTCGATGTACTACAGCACTCAATAAATCGTTTTAAATGATCTACAGTCTACTTCTGGATCCCCTGTGAGCAAACAGTCCCAGTTCACGGACAGAAGTTATCCCTCATTGCGTTGAAATCTCACCCTCATATATTTTACTGGTCTTTCACTGTCAGCTGCGCGGAGAAAAGAGCGAATAATTACGTAGGAGCGCTGTATGATCATTCTTCCCGAAAGAAGCATTGGAATAAATTTTGTCAATGTTAGAGAAATCTTTCGCGAAAAATAGGCCCGAGGATTTGACTCTCTGTTTCTTTCTCAATCTTACTGGTGTCTTAACACCTTTTTGTCAGATGGGGCCGGGTGTGAGACCTGTTGGCTTATGGTTTGAGGAATTAGGGGTACCGTCAACTGAAAAATTAGCTCAGTCTATCGCACATGCCTGGTAACCTCCAGAGAGAAGGATCTCTTGGTGGTCAGCCACTACCTTGACTAAATGCAGGAGAGAGCTATCAGCTACAATCGGTTCGTTTGGTGGCCTGTTAACCGTCCGGAATTCTAGGTTTTGTGAATTTCCCTTCGTTATCTTTATCCAGACGGATTCATATCTAAGGTCTAGTGTGTTTTTTCGTTCATTTTCCGAAATTTCTGGCTTTACATAAACGACTACCTCTCTGCGATATCTATTTTGACGGCTTCAGCAAAAAACTAGTACCCTTGCATTAAAATCTCAGCCTTTGCGATTCCGACTCTGAGACCCGTTTGCGTTATGGCAGCGAGATAGGGGTTTCTTTCTGAAAGTAGCGTCTTCAGTTTGCCGATTTTCGAAATGAGACTTTGGCCATTAGTGCATAAAAAACTTAATTTGACCTGAACGTCTATGTTATGCAAGTGTACGTCCAGTTCGTGAGATTGAATGCAAAAGCATGCCGGTGCAGTTGGGGATGGACTGGTGCCCATAACGTCTAGACGGTTAGGGTTATTGACTTTCTCCAGAGAAATGACCTATGGACTTGTATAATTTCTCCGTTCAGCATTTTGGGATTTATGTCACCCAGCAAGAACCTCACGAGGAGATCTGCCTTGAGGTCTCTTAATTCCCCTCTCTCCGCGGGTGAAAACTCTCACTGGAAAAACCGTGGGCTGGACGTTTCAGAATGGTAATATCCCGCTCAGCAGTATCTGCGCTAGTTCCTGATTTTAGAAGAAAACGTTTTGCGGTCTGGATATGCCTGACGCATCCTTTGAGTCTTTTATTTAGCTCATTATGAAGGCCTTTAGTACGGTGAATCTCTCCCCACCGGTTAAGATACATTTGCTTCATTGACGGGATCGTTACATGCAATGGTATATTGCGACCTTTAAGGGTGTTGAGAGGCAAATCAAGCAAGGCCATTTTGGCAATGTATTTACTATGATGAAGTCGAGGGCTGTGTGATTTATTCTTACGTACAGAGACTTCATTACGCCACATAATTACCATAGCCGTAAGGATGTAGATAAATCAGACTCTAGAATCTGTTTAACATCTATTCGTTAATTAGGTTGAGAAAGGTTTTATTTAGCTTCTTACAAGTTCTGGTCAGAATACAACCTTTTATACTAGGCGCGACTTTTTAGTGGCCTTCAGAGACTTAGCCCCTCAGCTAGTCACTTTTTACAATAATTCCGCTCCCGTCAAATTCATATACTGAATTTTTTCCCTATTTGCCTATAATTATAGAAGTTCCCTGATACCCCTAATAATAGGTTATAACCAAATTCGAGATGATCAGCTGAGGACAGCTCAACCGTTGTACATTTTACGTATTGACTTATAACGTCACTGGAAAGTTTTTTCCTTCATGCAGAATATGTTTCTAACTTCGGGTGAACGCTACGTTACCATATATTCGGGCAAATTCCTACTTTACTAAGTCTCCAATTCCACGCGCATGTTTACGTCTATTTGTCTAGAAGGGGGCATAAATCCGAACGATCAAGTTTGACAAAAAAAGTTATCGCCACCTTAAAAATGTACTTTGCAGACAGCGTATATCAATTTAAGCAAGCTGTAACCAAGCAGGATTAGTTTTAAATAGGCGGAATTTTTTCTTTTTTAAAAAGACCTCATTGTATATCAACATAATTTTGTGCTCTAAAAGATCGCGATGACGCCAGCGGGCAGTGTCTTGCTCTAACACAGCTGCAAATTCCAGGAATACGCCAGTGTCCCATTTATCCGGCAAAAGACCCTCTCTCAGATAGGCATAAGCCCTTAATAACCCAATTCATTGTTTACAATCTCCACTCCCAGGTTCTTGAGCCGACTAACAGGCGGAGAGAAGCTCGACTGCTATCATTTTATCTTATGATTTATTCTATTTTGCAGCCGGATGCGTTTACCTTCTCACATACATTGACCTCATCTTTAATTATGGGCATAATCCTTTACGCCCACGTCAATGTCTGATACTCAGTTATTATTCCTATCTGTTAGTATACGCTTTTACTATTTCGAAGGTCTTATCGTTCTGTTATTTAATGCGCGAATTACGCATTGACTTCTGTGAATCCCTTTTACCAGAGTCATCATTGGTCGTCACACAAAAGCGATCCCGATAATCCCGATGATAAAAGCGTTATTTTAACTTGTGAGCATGCACTAACTCCCTTTTTGTGTGGTCTACATTTTGTTAATTGGTAATTTAGAAGTAGAAGGGACATAGTGTCAACCTTTTTTAAGAAACCCTTGACATTTCTACGATTACTTTTTCAACGCGTAGAATGAGACCTGGAAGTATGTAGAAGTGACACAAATGGCTCCAATAGGAAGAGAACTGGTAGTTGTGTCGTTCACGGTGAAACAATTATCAATTGCTGTCAGGTTTGTTCATGAGAGGGCACTATTTTCTACCTTTTCTGATTTTAAATTGTGAAGAAGAGCTTGACATAACGAAGCACTTTTTTCGAAAAGTATAACTTAGTGGAGAAGGGCCTTCATCCGATCAAGAGCACATCCGTCGCCGAAGTTTGTCGGGGATGCTATTCTCTACGGCGATCAGGATTAATGTTTTAATGAGCCTACACATATAATTCAATCGGTCATCTGAGAGAAAAGAACGCCCGAGCAACAATTACGTAGAGGAGGGTTTTCGACAACTGTCTTATTCTGAGGGTTTCGTTAAACGCAAAGTTCATATGATATCATTTTGGGCAGTCAATTGTGAACGCTTAAGTGTACAAAGCAGTTACTGAAAAGTCAAATCACCAGGAAACTCAGCGGACTTCAACGTTGCAAAAGCATGAAGGAGTTTTACGACAGTAAATTTCTCTTGATACGCAGAAAACAATGTGTATATGATTGCCTTTAATTATTTTTATCAATTTAATCACTTATCGGTCTCTCGACACGCGGTCTTATGAGGGCTGTTACACCTGAGACGTCATAGTTCACTGCATGTCGAATACTGCGAAAACGAAGGAAGGACATCATTTTTAAGCACACGAGTGAGCCTCAAACAATTGCCTAGTTGGCGTACTGAGTATCACAATAATTCTTAAAGGATATTTACCCCGAAAATTGGGTAATACTTTAAAGTGTTACTTTGCTCATGCTGTTGTCGTCACTTGTTTGCATGGACAGCTTTTTATTTACCTAAAAATTCACTTATTTAACGTAGATATTTAAACTTTTGGCATCTCCAAACTTCTTTTGAAAACTGTTATTTCTAACCAAAGGACTATTACTTCTAACCTTCTCCCAGTCTTAATTGAAAGTGGTTCATTATTTTGTAGCGTCCGACCTTGAAAGGGGTTCGGTGGCCGAGGGTTCACTGGTGTCCTTTTGGGTTGCTTGAGACGGGACTTCGGAAACTGCGGCACTCTGTCCAATTTGTGAACCGTTAGGATCGTCCTTCCAAGTGTTCATTATCGAATAACAATCCTCAAGCACACGATAAGCTGCGTAGTACTCCAAGGTTTATTGAGGAAGGGCAAAAAAGGAGAACGTAGAACGAGGGCAAAACAGAGGAGGGAATCTACTAGTCCAACAAACGTTAGTTTCACAGTTGTCCAGGGAAGGTGGAGTTGGATGCTGCCACCGGGGAGGGGGAGTCTTCTTCCTCGCGCACCTTAACTGAAAAACAAGGGAAAGCAGACCGATAGTGTCCAGACGCCAGGCACCCTTGCTATCAAAACTAGCGCCCTTGTCTATTAAAACAACCGTTCAAGTGTGCCTGCTACAATTTATTAGGAGTATTGGCCAACGCATTTGAAACGCTTTCCGATTGGCTAGAACTTTTTGTGAATTTACGCATAGTCCGTGTTTAACTCCATCCACTGTATCCTTATAATAAAAATGAGAATTATTCGGTGGTAAAGTGCCCAGAGAATACTATCAATACAAACAAAGTGTTGATCTAGTTGACAAAAATATTTGCAGCACTCATAGCAGTACAATAATATGTGAAGATTGAGTAAATAAAACTACTAACAATGACAGCCAAAATAGTAAAAGCCGTAATAATAGGAAAGTGGAAATAACCGTCGGCGTCGACGGGATATTTCGACTTTAGTATACAGCAATCGAATTTCAAATTGGCCGCGTTTTAAAGTTACGAGTTTTGAGTGAACAGCCAAAAGACTCCTGATTGGAAAGGTCGGAGAACTCGAACATCCCAAGGAGCTGCGACATATGTAAGAAAGAAAATACGACAAATTCATCTTGAGAATAGGAAATTAAGTGCGGCAAGATGGGAAAGCTCAGACGGAGATGGGGGAGAGTCGGCTGGTCGAGGTCGAATCATCAGCTCATTCGTTCGAAGTCCGTCGTATGAGCTGCTTTATCAGGAGTGAATCCGGACGGCGTTGATAGGTTCCAGTTGAAGCAGAGCTGCAAGCGAATCAAATATGTCGAAGTAACTGCGCACGAAGGTGTTAGGTTGTATGAGACTTGGGAAGAAATCGGCAAAGGACGAGGCCATGAAATCCCAGCGGCCAGAACGGGATTCTGATAAGGGTGGCGGCAGGCAAAACCAAGGGGGTCCGGACTACTTGACGGAGAGGAGGGTTGAGGAGACTTTGGGCTTACAGAATAGGATTTGTGGGGGGAGACGGCGGCAACGAAACGGAACGCGGGCTATAAGGCGTTAGAGGTCAAGGTAGATTTGGAGGTTATCTTGAAGATGTAAGGACATGAGGACGTTAAGCGCGTCAGTAATGGTCACAATAACGTTAAGTCAAGTATGTTTAAATCCCTGATGGCGCATTCCCGAGTTGCAGAGAAATCCGCTCGGAAAGAATGGGTAAATAGAAATTAGACCGTAGCAGTACCATGATAATGGTATAGATGTCTTATAAATACTGAGTGGTGAGTTGATTATCTAATATAAACGGGCAGGTAACTTTAAAATAAGATACACGTAGAATCATAGAAGAAGTACGAATGTTATCAAGATGACTTACAGGATAAAGAGGCGCTGGTCGAGGAATGCTAAGACTATTGTTTCACACGTGACGTACGTAACCTAAATTCAAGCCAAGTACTCCATTAACAAAGATGAGCGCCGGCGATCAGTCGGTCACGAGTTCGCTATTCCGTGATAGGAAGGCATATCACATATGGAGAATGGCCCATCTGGCGTTTAATAAAAGATACCAAAACATCCATCGATTCTGTGAAGAATGCCTTTGAATTTTATGACCTGCAGCGACACACGATGGACTCGAACTTCCCGCAGTATGATCTGCAAGATATCCATAGAAGGAATATGGCAGCCTCCACGTCTAAATTTAGAATTTGGACATTTAAGCTTACTGCATTGACTTTGGAGTCCTCTTTGTTTCCGCTGTCAGTCGTGAACTAAATTCGATTGAAAACATCTACGCCCTTATAAAGGAAGTGCCCACTACTCAAGTAGAACATTCTGACATCTTACAATTTTGCTACGGAGAGCCGCGCAAACTCAACACAGCTGTTGGAAGAAAGCACGCAATGCTCAGTATAGTACAAATTGCATAGCAAGTGCGAATAGAAATGCGTCTATGTCTGTCCTAAGTTCACTGACAGGCAGGGATTTTATGACACGTCTTGAGTCCGGTGAGAGTAGCCAACAGTCCATGTCTACCCTATTAATTCACTGGGTCTTCACAAACAGGGGAGCCAACCATGTAGTTCCGGAATTTTTTATAGTGGCAGAGGAATAGGCACATTGATTGAATTCGTTGGCGTAACGAGATTGTCGGACCATCAACTTAAGGGTCGTATTGCTAGGTTGAGGTCCTAGTCTCAGACCTCTCCTCAAATGGACCAAGGAATGTCCTCCTGAGTGAGAAGTCAATGTTGTCGCGAGTCCCGAAATAGAACCATGGCTGATTGATGTTCTCCAGTAGGCCAGAAAGAGCTAAGTGAATTTACACTTCCCTTGAGATCCATGCTCGAAACTGTACTGCATATGTACTCTATATCAGCCTATTTGATTTTCAGTCACAAGTAGAAATTACAAAGACTCGCGTCTGCGTCAAAAGAAGAAGAGGTGTTCACTGGGGGGAGGTTCATTTGACGTTTATAATAGTTATTTCACCTACCAATCTTCAGCAACTAGGAAGTCACATGCACAGCTCCTATTATACAGTGCACTTTGCGTGATGTGCGGCCCGCCAATGCCGCCCGTGTGGCTGCATCTGACCAGCATTTCGCCGTGACCTGTGTCGCCTCGCCTTCGCTGACACCGTTGAGATCGTGGGATTAGGCGATGATCATACAGCAAGGCAGGTGCAAGAAACCCCGATGTCCACCAACTGCTCTGTTAACCGCCACGCTAATTTGCGGTTTGACGAAACCGTTTGATAGGGGGAGAGTCACGGCGCGGACCAACTGGGCTCGTCAATTATCTCCGCGGTAGTTATCACCTTCATACCGCCGATAAGTAGTTTTCTCCGCGATCTGCATCGCCAACAGTATTAATGGCTAATTCAGGCCCGACGCATCTCTCCACATCTACTATCAACGATCTGCTCTTCGCCAACGTCTGCGCACTCAGCACTAAGGCCGAAGAAAACGTACAACAGAGCGTGGACCTCTTTACCACCGGGTACGCCAAATTCGACCGGACAGTCAACATGGACAAAACGGTGATCCTGCATCAACAGTCACCGAACGTTGAATATAGTGTCTCTCGCATCTACATCAACGGCACCGAACTGAAGACTGTGGACAGCTTCACTTGCTTAGACAGCACAATGCCACGTTTCATTGGAATCATAGACATATTGGCCCACAATATCTTCAAAACCAGCCAGAGCTTCGACCGGCTACAGAACTCTGTGCGGAATCGTCGTGGCCTTTAACTGGATACCAAACTGAAAGTGTACAAGATCGCCATCATGGTGTCACTTCTGTACGATGCGGAGACCTGGACCGTTTACTTCAGCCAAGCAAGGAGGCTCAACCACTCCCAATCAGCTGCTTTCGCAGAATATTAAAGCTAAGATGGTAGGACAGGATGCCAGACACGGAATCCTCAGAACGGACCGAAATCCTCAGCTTACACGCCACGCTAAGGCAACTGCCACCACGCTGGAGCGGTCATCTCGTGTGGATGGAAGACACATTACTACCGAAACAACTCTTCCATGGTGATGTCACCACCGGTGCTCGTCGACCGGGAGGACCAAAACGACGCTGCAAGGACACGTTGAAGAATTCTCTGAAGGGATTTCCTATCAAACCAGAGACGTGGAAGGAACTCGCCCATGACAGACCAGCCTGAATAAGAGAAGTAAAGATTGGCACTGCCATTCCCGAAACGAATTGGCTCACCGCCGCACAAAGCTAAACAGAAGGCTCGAAAATCGAAATTTTCTGGCCTCCTCAGTGCCAACCACTCGCCGCTTAGAACATGTCCCAGCTGCCAACTTCTACTCCCACGAGCACCCCCACTCTTGTCCCTGCGTAAACCCCACGACGACCTTCCCCCTCGCCGACGATCACACTGCAGCTGCCCCGCTTCCATCAGCCACCAGCACCATCCGCTCTGTCCCGACCCCTTCGTTGACCACAGCAACCAGCTTCGCCAACACCACGACCTCTCTCACTCCCTCCACCGATGGCACGACATCCGACGTCCCATCATCTGCTACCATCACCACCCACACGTCCACCTCCGGTGATTTGGACTGTGTCCTAACCTGTCCTCACTGCCCTCGCACATTCGCCTCACACATAGGCCTGGTTGGCCACTTGCGAATACATCACACAGAGGCTGGCGAACCAATGCTTTGAGTCCCCAGACACATCCTCCTCATCCGCCTTCACTGTTCACACTGTCCACGCACCGCATGGGTCTACTCGGCCACATGCCTATCCACGACAGTCGATTTCATCGCAGTATCAGTGCACCTAATACACCCTGCACAACCTCCATGTCCGGCCCAATCAACGCCTCATCGGCCAGCACGCCGATCAGCATCATCGTCACTGAGACCGACTCTGACGGTCCCGACCTATCCTGCCCACATTGTCTCCGCACATTCACCTCATGCATCAGGCTGGTCAGTCACCTGCGAATCTATCTCAGGAAGACTGGTGAACCAGTGCCTGGAGCACCAACATACACTCGACACATCTGCTTCAACTAGCCTAACTGCCCTCGCACACCCAGCTACCGCACGGACCTATTAGGTCACATGTGCATTCTTGAAAACCTGCGGTAGACCACCGCCGGATATACCACACCATTACACCTTTGGCCATCAGCATCTACAACACACATCAACATCATTCATCATCACACAACACAAGCACGCAACTGACACTCCGCATATGAGTAGGAAATTTGCCATTCGGCTTCTTCTCCGCGTGATTTCTCTGCTGCATGTGTGATCCGAGTCTGAGACTATTACGGTGCGCCAAGCGCCAAGGCTTGGAAGACTGACGACTCAACTCAGTTCATGCAGCTCCTTCATGAAATGGCCTCTGTGGTGTGGTGGTATGCCTAGGTGCAGGTTCGTTCGCCGTGACATCACCTATGCCCACCCTCACCTCCGTTCTTCTTGACTGTCTCGACTTCGGGCACAAATAGGGGAGGGAATGTGGTAGTTCTTTGCAAGTCTACTACCACTATAAACTAAGTTGCACACAAGTCACGGCGCCTGCTTCACCTTGCCGTGGAGCACGTGGTGGCCATAGTCGGTCATGATGGTCGAACTGTCCGTTTTCTCGATGGCTGTCTCAGTGAGGACTATCAAAGCATTGTGTATTTGATAGTGGCTTCAAAGTTGGAAGACGCAAGAACCCATTCGGTTAAGTCAAAAAAGAACCAGAACTTTTGATTAGGCAACACGGAAGTACTCACTATTTCCCACACCATATGCAATGAAAGAAAGAAGGCCAAATTGCCACACAGTTACCCGTAAGAAAGCACACGTAACAGGTACTTGATTCATCTAACGACGATGGAAAAGTGCTTTCAAGTACTGGAGAACACAACCAGCAATGGGCATTTTACAATGCGTTTTCGCATGAGAAACGGACTTTGTTCCGCCTATATACGAATGTCGGAAGACTCCAACTACTGCGGGAATTCCTTTTCAGGATAGAGCATCCTTATCGAAGTAGTTTGTGGTAAGCATCTACCGTTCTCTCTCTACCACCCACGTGGCTCCCGTGGAATGAGAGAGTCAGGACGACCGGAGGCGGGCTCGGGCGCAGGCGGATGACAAATCTAAACAACCCGTATACGTGAGCCACACTCGACTTAGTTCCCACAAAATATGCTAGGGTTTCTTGAAACGGGGCAACTGGGATCCCATTCAAGTGTAGGCACCGGAGAGGTCATATTAAGTCGGAGCCAGTGAGCTTGATTTTCAGTCCTGAGATGGCCGAGTTATCTAAGGTATGATCTTTAGCACGTTGTGATAGATTGAAGTGCGTCGGATTCATTGTAGTGAGGAATGGATTGAAAATCCGTGGGGATGGATTCTCCAGGCTCGAAGTCTCCTTCTCTTCCCTCGCCCGTGCAGCAGTCGACTGTCCGAACATGTCAGCCGGCTAGGGCTGCGATTAGGCAGATTGGCTGATGTGGCGTGAGGCCTGCGCCTAGGCACCTCATCACATCCCGAGCGTTCGGAAGTAGTTATGGGATGCGTCGCCTATGCACAGCCCGAATAACGGGTGCTATTCCGCAATCTGGTCCTGGTTTTGGTCCAAAACATCTACAGCGCAACCAGTTGTGATCGAACTGTCTTGGCACCACAGTCCGGGGGGGACATATTTTGGTGGGATCACAGTTGGTAGCCAGGAATGGGTAGACGGATGGGAGGATCCCTGTCGTACGGGAATGGTGGGAAAATGGGGGGGGGGTTATACGGGTGGGGAAAATGGAAGGGCAATTATATAAGTACGGTAATTTCGAACGAAAAGTTAAGCTAACCGAAGAAATATGGGAAAGTTTTAATGCGGTGTAAAGGAAGGCAGAAATTGAAAAAAACCGTGGAGTCCAGGGAACCAATAGAAACTAAGCCGCGAATGTGAAGACCAATCTGCACAGCGTCACGGAAAACCGAACGCAACGTCATGATTGACAATCATCAATCGAAAACCTAAACACCGAAAAGCCGCTGTGAGGACGAACTGCAATGTTCAGGGCAGAAACATAAATCCCGGCGGAAACTTGTAACGTAAACCTCAGCCCTATCCGTAATTTAAAACTTAAACTTAACCTTAACCATAAAATTCAGCTTAACCCTAACCTTAACCCTAACCCTAACCGTAAGCCTAAGCCTAACCCTAACCTTAACCCTAACCTCAACCCTAACCTCAACCTTAACCCTTACCTTAACATTAACCCAAACCTTAACCCTAACCCTAACCTCAACCCTAGCATTAACATAAAACCTAACATTAACTATAACCTTAACACTAACCTTAAACCAAACCTTAACACGAACCCTAACCTTAACCCTAGCCTTAACACCCTAACCATAACCCAAACCGAAACCTTTGTCCTAAACTTAACCCTAACCCTAAACTTAACGTAAAACCTAACCGAGACCCTAAGCTTAACCCTAAATTAAACCTTAACGGTAACCTCAACCCTAACCCTAAACTTAATCTTAACCCTATCCTTAACGATAACCTTGATCCTAACCGTAAACAGTAATCGTTAACTGTTGACCCTAACCAAACGCAACCCTAACCGTAACGGTAATCTTAAGCCTAACCCTAGCCATTAAGCGTAAACCGTTAACCCTAAAGCCGAACCCCAACCCTAAAGCCAGACCGTCACCTTGCAAAGCAAACCCCTAATCCTAAAACCCAACCTACGCCTAACCTTAAGCCACACCAAATCCAAAACCCATACCAAAAATGTCCGACTTACCTCACGCAGTAGAAGCACACCTACTGATAATCAATTTCTCAGGCAAAATAAGCACGCCTACAGATAACAAATAAGTACGTCGTCAATATCAACGTACACTGCCATTCCTGGCTACCAACTGCGATCTCACCCATATTTTACCTTGCCATCTCAGCATGTTTGTTTCCACTTCTGTCCAAATAGTGTACTTCTTTCTGACACAGGCATATCACAGTAAACTTGGCCATCACTGTCTTTCGAGCACTGAGTTCGGCGAGAAGACAGCACAAACATATCTCGCTTATGATGGCGATGACAATACATAAGTGCTGCAAACGATTTAATTAGGCGCCCGGAGTAAATTATCAGCGTGCTAATGCTGTAGAAATCTCGCTTATTTGAAACGAATTAGGAGTGGAGTTTACTACAAGGGGCAAAAGCGTGTTATGTGGTCAGATGATGTCAAATTTACTTTGGGAGAAAATAAGGACAGTGGGATGGGAAAAGGAGGAGTATGGTTCCATGGGGTCCTCATACGGACGTTAGAGGGAGTTGTAGAGAAATTCAATAGATGACAAGCTCTGCATTCCGCTCCCTTTGCGTGTGACTATGATCGGGGTTCGGGTCTAGCGAAATATTTGTCTCAGAGAAGGAAACTGTTTAAATGACATTTAAATGTACATCTAGTAAAACCTAGGCAATTTCATGGTATGATGTCATGATTTTTCATATTCTAATGAACAGATGGGGTACTTCATGTTGATGCGCCTAAATTTACTATACTTCATCGTCACCTCTTCCCTCGACTCCTTCGATGTGGACTGGCACATTTTGATATCAGGTTCCGGCTGTTTCCACAGCGCGCCTGGAATGTCTTGAGCAGACGCAATGCACATTCTTACATTTGGCTCAGAACACACTATACGGACCTCCTATGTGTACTTCGGCACGGGCAGGCCTGCCACCTTTTACTCTTAAAATACACAAAATCATATGGATTTTGATCCTAAACTTTATTAGTGCTCTGCACATACGAACGTGGATCGGAAGTACATCGCGGAAAGCAGCGAAACAAACGAAGTAGAAGTTGGAAAACCCATAGCAAAAGCATTGCTGGACAATGTTAACAAACCGTTTAGTATATCAGCCCAGCCCACATTCGCAGTTTCACGTCATCGACGGTATAGATCTGGACTGACTTAAAAAACACAAAATATACCGGCTTGGACAAATTATGCGGCAGCCGAAGCCCTCCGTACTGATCGCATGAACTTTATGACTCAGGGAAATTATTCGACAAGAGTCATAGAGTATCACCTATGTTCTGCAACGATGTCAATTTAAATATTAAAGAAGTCAAGTTCGGCCAACATACGTTTTCGGATATTCATCCTTGGGGCTGTACATTAATATAAACTACGTTAAAGAGGTTAAATCCGAAAAACAGACAGTGGTAAGGGTTTATGAGAACCTGTAGACTTAGACAGATTAGGGGCATAACAAGAGATATTCCTTCGTAACTTTTGTCTACTTCCCGGCTACTCCTAACTCGCGCACGCTCAAGCATTTAGGTTACTTAACGTCATTTCATTGTTGGTATGTGCCAAGAAGAAGCGGCCCAGCAGAGAGTTTGACCAGCTGACTGTGAGGCAAACAAGTAAAACCCACTGACATTGCCCAAGCTCCGTTTACTGACGTCGACGCAAGTCATTTTCCCAACCTAATTTAAAATTACCGTATTAAAAGAATTCTACACAAAAATCCTCAAAGAGGTACTTTTTAGCAACTGCTCTTCGCTTAGACGTGGTTTGTCACATCTGTTGGTGTTTCCTCAGCTGATGAGGCGTCAGGGCTAGCAAATGTTTTGCACAATACCACTTGCGCGTAAGCGTTTTCGCGATATAAATAGCGCAATTATCGCGTGACATGAGCTAACGGCAGTTGCAGTACTTTTAGTAAAATAAAACCGACCGCTACCTTCAAGATGGGTGCAAAGAGTAATGACTAACAGTGCGGTGCACGAGTCTTGCTGGTAATGCACTGCATGCCAGACAAATTCGCGCAGCCTCGCCTTACGAGTCTGCAATATGGCAGTATCGATTATTCGCAGGCCTGGCCCGTAGCACTGAATTTGAGCAAAAACAGGGAGTCAGCGACACACCTTTCTAGCTGCTCAAGGTCTCCTCCATTGCATAGTCTCTGACTGGATGTGTTTTACTGGAATAACCGACTGGGGTTTCACCTGCCGGATTTTTCTTACGCCAGTGTATATAACTCTGTAAGTACCCTCCCTCAGTGTTCTTTGTTGTTTGCCCTAGCAAAATTTAAATGCACTCCTCTATTTTTGTCGTGATTTGTGGAATCTCATTTAGACAGAACTATTTATCATTAAGACTTGCTTTTGTTAGCCAATACAACATTTAATTATTTACCACTAGGCCATCCTTCTCTCATTTTTAACGAAAAAGTTTTGTTTAGGATAATTTTGCTGTGGTTTTGTGAAGAACCAATTTTCCTACAAATTTGGCTTACATTTTGTCTAAGCAACGAGTGCATTTTTGATAGGCTTCGCTGAATAAACCCTGTAGATAAGTTAATTTGTTTAATCGTCATTTCTGTTTTTCTGAAAGTTTGTTTTGATATTTGGTTTTAACTGCCCTATCTTGTAATAAGTAACATAACTTTTGACAACTGGCTTATGATTATTCACTCATTGTTAATGCGAATTCGGCAAAATGTTCCTCACTCATGCACACCAAAACTTTGTTATTGTCAAATTAAGTAATTATCCTTGGATCAGATTTATCAAGCTGCCAATTTTGCCAAAACCCCAAACGCAATTCTATACCTAGTAGAATTGTTTCTAACAGCAGACTTATCCCAGGCACTATGACGGCGGTAAGAATGATACTGAAAGAGATGCAACTTGCCAGTGAATCTGTGTGGATTAATGTCGACAACAATGCGTTCCCGAAAAAGAAGTCGGAGAGACAACGTTGACGGGAGGGCTCCTATCCAACCAAAGATGGATGAAGCTGGTAAAGAACTCAGAAAGGAGTAGACGACTGACATTTACTAGATTCGCATCAGTACCATGCTACTGATTGAACAGTCAGTGAAGGACAGAGAGAAGTGTATGCTTCAAGTTACCATTGACAATGACGTGAACAACGGGGCACGCGTATAGTTGCCGCTTCAAGTAAATCCTTCTACATCGACAGTTCACACATAAGAGTGTTCGGGATGAAAATTAAATGGAGGATTGGTTCGTGTCTTGTTAACGGGTAAGATGCATCCATGTCCAAACATTGACAGTCCTGCAAATGGGTGATTAAGCGACACCCTCAGTACCGAGCCTGCACTTTGATCCTGTCCTTGATTGGTATATTTCGCTAAGAGACCTGCCGTGGTTTATTAAAAGAGGAGCAGATAGACGCACGGAAACGGTGACGAAATTGAGGGGAAGTTGTTATTGTCCGTGATGACCAACATGTCACTACACTGGAGGTCTCCACTCTGGTGTCTACTGAAACAGCTGATCTGACGATATTCGGTCACCAGATCAGGGAGAGTGTTTCCATTCTTGCATAAAGGAACGTGTCCGCGGGATTTGATGGAGTGCTAGCCGTTCTATTTGTTCCTCTATGTGGTCGACGTCTGAAATGAACTGAGAATTTACTAGATAACTTCAGACTGAACGAAATCTAAAGGTCGGATTAGCACCATATGGATGAGGTTTAAGCGGCTTTGGTCCGTGAAGATAGCCAGATATCTTGGGGGAAATACGAACGCCTATTCTACATGACAGATGTTCATAATGTCACACACGAACGTGCTGGAACGAGTCTTGGCATACAAGCGGATCAAAACTTCTGTTATGATGGCTTCCAACTTTTTTAAGGCAACTCTTTCAAAGTACTCAATAAAATCAAACTACCTTCGGGACAAATAATGTGTTTTAACTCGATCCGAGGTTTAATGGATATTTTTCGGGGTTTCTGTCACGAAATAAGGAGATTCTATAGTGCATTTTGTGATTAAAACATCGGACGGTCGTAAAAGATTTATTCGTCCTAATCAGCTAATTCCGCCTAACGTCAGACCTGAAGGACACAGTGTTTGGGCCCTAGCCCTATGATTATTGGCAGTTTAAATCGGGCGGATTTACATTCATGTGTCGGCCGTTGTGTGGGCTGTTATGGAAAATATTGGGGAAAATGGAATCAACGTTCAATAACCTATCCAGCTATGAACGAAAAATGGAAGATTTATTTTAGCCGTGGTGCTCTACATTAAGGTTTTCGCAGGTGGGTGGGTTTCGACGAATATCCACAATCAAAAATGATGCCGCAAAAAGCAAACACTAGAACAGTTATTTATGGCTTATATTGTCTCTCACAATTGTCAGACTATAAGGTCATTGTTACGTTAGTCAGGGGTTTTACTTTATTTTTCCTTTATACAGGCATTGGGAACTTAGTTTATGCGGTTGGATTTACTGACAATATGCAAACCAGAAATAATCACTCTAGTTTGTCATTTATACGTGTTGCACATTGACATTTTCTTTGAGGATTCTTGATATTCTTAACTTAGAATTCGACTTGCCCGGGCAGTAATTTTTTCGTCATGATGCTTTCAGAATTGACAGATTTGCGCCCTTTTAATTTTTAATTTTTATTCCTAAACTCTTTCATCTTTATTTAAGTGAAGTTAGATGATGACTCTAATTTTACCTGACGAATACATAGAACAACGATTTTCATATTTCTGTGGGAGCCTGAGAATGTGGCGGCAGTCCCAGTTACAGGATCTCGCCGCACCCAGTGAGATTCCTGTCGCCACGCATTTTCTGTTCTTTTTTCGAGAATCCCGCTCGGGTGTTCGCTGTTGTTATAACCCGACGGATAGAGAGAAGAAAGTCTGTTCTTAGCATGCAACCACGAGTTACAAATCGTTAGATAGGCGTATTATTTATGTTGGCCCCTGAGCGTTCTGGAACATTCCTGCCAATAGTGTGTCAGCCGCTGAAAGCGTTCTGGAACATTCCTGCTCGTGGCGTGCCGGTCGCGGGTTGGCCATCGCGTGCGCGAGAATCTCCGCACGGTACAGTCTCGAATATTCAACCAGCCATTGATTGGACCGCAGGCGTGGACAAAGCCACCACACGTGCTCGGCACTGCAGTACACGCTGGTTGGCTGTCAAACTTCACGTGTGTATCACGCCGCCGGCATGGGCCTCTGTTCAGCGCGTGGTCGAGTCTTTCCTTCACCTTAGGCCATGCCTTCACGCCGCTTGCCGTCGCCATAACTGTTGTGAACCAGGGGGTGTGGTGGTACGCCTGGGCACGGATTAAGGCCGTACTAGCAACCTGCGGCCTCTTCCGCTTCCGGTCTTTTTGACTTGGTACGACGCCGGACGCAGGTAGATGAAATGGAAGTCTAGTATCATTGCAAGCTAACTAACGCGCAAGTCACTGTCCCTGCTCTCACCTTGCTATGAAGCACACCGTAGACATCGTCGTAATCGACGATCGAACTGTCGCTTAGTAACTGTATTCAGTATTCCTGCAAATTAACGATAACTGCAGACGCTTCCTCGTCCGTAGGTGTCAACTTCAACGTCGTCACTACGACCTAAATTGAACCGCGTCGATTAATTTATGCGACACGACTGATTAGTAGAGTTGTCAGGACTGATTACTGCAAAAGGAATAGGGATTAGAAGTAGGAAATGTGTGGAGGCCAGTATCGTTGAATGGTATCCGATACTTCCTTATGTCAGTCTTCATATTATCTCTTGGCAAAATATAAATTTAAAAATGCTGAAAATGACCTATCTGGTCTTACGTGGGCATGTTCTGTGCAGGAACGTTGCCGCTTTGTTATTTTCTTCTAAGTGGTTTGTCAAACCTAATTGGCCTAGGAGGTTAAGCCAGAAGAAGAGGAGAAATGGATTACGTGTTATTGTATGTTGTTCATGCAAGTATTTTTTTTACTCCATCGATTTATAGGTGTATAATCTGATGTTGCTCCATCGGCTGGTGTTTTCAGATCCCCTTTGCTTCAAGCTCTATGCTAGCGAAACAATTTGAAAGGCTTCCTATCTTATTCAAAAATATATGGCCTGTCGTCTTAGACAAAAGGTAACTCAGTGTGATGATACTGAACTCCTTATAAACTTCTCTCTATTTATCAGGAGTATCAAGCTGCGCAATGTCCGTTTAGCACGTCAGCAATAACGACTTTATGGATTATGGAAATCTGGGATGAGGGCGGGGATAATTGGAGAAGTCGTGACCGCTCTGACTGATTTGTTAAAGCGCCATATATCAAATAGTTTGCTAATCCATTTGACCAGAGGTACTTCGGCCTACACCTAGAACTCTTCGTCTGAGATATCCCCGTTTGAAGGTGTTTATGGGGCAGAATCTTAGATCAGACCGAAGAATCCTTTATAAAGGGAAACAGGCGAGGGCGCATTTGCGGCTACCAAAGCAGTTCATTCACCCACTCACCCAATCGGTCATACCATAATTTGAGTCCTTATTCCGTTATGTGATCCAACAGTTTAGTAAACAGACCCTTCGCACCTAGACAATAAAGAAGAGTATCCAATATTAAGGTTGCTCCAGGGTAGCAAAGTACCGATGAGACGAACACTCGGTATTGTCAATTCAGTCAGTTATATGTTTGTGCGACTATGAATGCGTACGGTTGTGACTGCCAAAAGTGTGACCATTGGGTATGTTTGCCGATCTCGGACTGTGGAGAAGTGATAAAATGCTTAGCAAACAGGCGCTGCTTAAAACCTACTGAGAACCCTTTGAATTGCGATACACCTCACGTGAGTGCTAAACACATCAGTGTGTCTCCTGGCCCCTACGCACTACCTGATTGGCAGCTCTCGTTTCAAAGGGTGGCATGAAGAGATTTCTATCAAGAGGGCCTTTCCGCCAATTGGTGTAAGTGCGGCATCGTCCCTGATTATATGCCTCATATCTTGTCAGATGTGTATTCAGTGAGTCATCAGGGCCAAACTTCACAGCAACTTGAAGATGGGCTGCCGCCACAGAATCGCCTACCTTTTCCTCTGTCTACTTCATATACTTATTTTAATCGCATTGGCGTTGACACTACTAGGTCGCAAGAGCACTTACATCAACTACGAAGGCGGTGAGTTTGTGAATCGTTTGTATCCACTTCCTTTGTTTGACGTACACTGTGATTTAATAATTTTAGTTAGGACTTCTGCTTTTATTTGAAAATATGAACAACATGATTTTCTACTAACAGACTTCAGGATACACCAGTGACAAGGAATGAAAAACCCATAAATAGGTAGGGAATTGTTGGTTTAGCCTGCAAACGGACCATTGGTTAGTTTAGAACGGCGAATAAATAATGAATGAATAGTTGGTACACTCTTTCTTCACGGGCACTATCCTTGAAGAGCTGGCTGTTCATCGCTCTGCAGAGTCCGGAAAAATCTTGGCTCAATCACCGGAAAAAATTAAACGATAGATTTTCGTTCTAGTATGAAATCTGTTCAACGAGGCTCAATTTCCACACAGGAAGGGCGTTGTTAGTAGCTGCTGATAGAAGGCCAACTCATAGCTTTGTGTATGGTTTGATTCTTATGCGAAAAAGTATCCTGAGAAATGTCTCAAATCGTATGGCGTGGAGTTTAGAAAAGTGCTTTAAATAACAAATTCAAGGTATAACAGAGCATGATGTTAGGAGCTTTACCAAAAGGAACCTCTTCACTAACAAACTGAACACTTCTGTCATCGAACCCGTTTCCGACAATATTTGTTATTTCTTTAGGGCCACATTCTTTAAAATTACCAAAGCCACTGACTTCATGCGCCTATTACCATCTGCTTTCCTTTTATATATTTTAGAGCGCGAAGTTTTTCTAAGTTCTTTTTAATGATTCAGTCTAAAACTACAGGATGGTAATGGTACGTTGCTGTCATTTGTGTAGATGCTATTTATCACTATCAGACAGGTAAGGCAACAGGTGGGCATTTCTGAGTGTTAGTTCATTTCAGATATAATAATAAAGGAAAAGATAAAATTTTTCCGTTTATTTGACAGACAGTATATGCAGTAACGAAAAGGCGGAGACCGTGAAAATTATGAAATAAACATCTCGTGAAAGCTGTGCTTAAGGCAAAGAGTATGCAAACCTTAACCTTTTAATAGCATTTTCTGTACAAATTCAAATCTGTTGTATTTTTCTCACTCGTTATCTCTCTTATGAAGCGACCGGATGCAGCTGAAGAGCAGTCGCGAAATTTTTTGGTACCAAAGGGAGATTTGTAGATATCACTCAAGTATATCAGGGGGGGTTTCTAGGTTCAGCTTTAACGAAACCCCATTTCTAATAGATTTGTCCAGTTCAAGTGAAGGCAAGAGCATTAAATTAAAATAATGATGACAAAAACAACATCTACCTCTGTGTGACACTTCAATGTCCGAAGCTGATCACAGTTACGCTGTGGACCACAGCAATTCGACGCAACACCTCTTTGCACACTAAGCTAGCATGCGCGGTGGCGGCAGATGAGTACACGTGTCTGAGTACAATTTGTACTGCAGCTAACTTTGCTGCCGTGAAACCAGGGCTATTCGCTCAGGTTCAAGTTGGTAGGCTCAAGTACCTAAAATAGGGATCAATTTTCAAAGGTTTTGCTTAATGCAAGACACATTTTGCACAGAATCACTAACAGCTAGTTCTCCCGGTGTTCCACCTTGAAGTAACATAGGCTGCGGAGAGCGATGATAACTATTTGCAAATGTGCACCAACCATGCGTAGATGCTTTCACAGCTGTGTCCCGTGATATCCACAGAAAATCACAAAAAATGGAAACAAATAAAAAACTACTGATGGTGATATCGAAAAAAACACGTCAAATGTCCCGGATTAGAAATCTGAAAAGACTAAACTAAGACCCTGCATATATGAGGCCTGTGAATTGCACGCAGGTAACTTAAGTTCAACAGTGGTGTTACGGAATGCACCTGGAGCGTGCATTTGAAGAAATAATGGAACGTGTAAAATACTTCAACATTTAGTAACTGTTCCCCAGATTTTATTGACTCGCAATCTAAGTAAATATAGAGGAGAAAATGCCTGTAGTTAATGATTCTTTTCATTTTCCTTTAAAACTCTCCTAAGTTCTGAGTCATTTGCTTGGAAGGCGTGAAATATTTTCCACGAAGCAGTTACCAAGGATGTTCCTGAATGAGAACGGCTATTGGTGGCGGGTGTAGATACGTTTTCCATCATTTGGAATGCTTTGATTTAAATAAGAAACGCCGCTTGAGAGTAGATCTTTTGAGCAATGAAAGAAAGATGTCAATATGTCTCCCAGAGGATTGTGAAGATTGAATTCGAAGACATCTCTGACAATTTTAGCCATAGAAGATACCATAGTGGAAGCATGGGTATTAGCTAGTACCTGCACTGCTGGCATATTATTTCGTAACGCTAAAATATACTACTAGCTCCCCGTCGGCAGATCGTGAATATTATGCGGTTATCCCGCTCTGGCTGATAGACTTCGGCCCAAATATTCATGCGTCAAATTTCAGTCTGCGCCTTTAAACCTTAGTATAAAGTCACATACTCCAAGTCAGCCGTTAGTTTTTGAGGAAATTGATAAGTAATGAGCTCTGACAATTTCCACAGGAATTTAATTGATTTTTATTTTTTTGGCATATCACAGAAGGGATAGCGACCTTCTTCAACAGATGCATGAATCATCATACGACGGTCGTTATTGGAAGTTCCTATTAGTGTAGTAAGACCTTTCGCACGAAAGGAATCATGTTTCTTTATTTTTGAGATTAAATGGGTTTCAAAATCGATAAATAGTAGTCAGTGTACAGGCATGTAAATAAATACATATTATGATCTCCTGATTAAAAAGTCTTCGTCAGAGTGTCAAAAGTTTAAAATCTGATTCTTCTGCGTTTTTCTCACGTGTTTAGCGAGTTATGTGCGAATGCGTCTTATAACAGCTGCTGGCGAACAGAATATATGCCAGCATCCAGTGAGTCTAGTAGCCATATTAGTGACCGTCTGCGCCAATCACGTCTATCGTAGCACGATTCTACCTGACATATACGATAATGTCATGACTTGAGTAAAATTAGAGATACTGGCTGACCTTTTGCACGAAAGTCCTTCCTCGGCCGAATACTGTATTAAGCTTATATCAGTAATGGACTGAACATCTCTGTATACAGTTGATAATAGCGATATAGAAGGAAATCAATATCCGTCAAGTATACTGCATGCATTGATGCTTGCTCCAAGGAACTATCATTGTAACGAAAAAACGGGTTTTTATTTAGATTACTGCACTGTTTCAGAGCGGAAAGTAAATAATGCACACGGAAAAATATTGATAAAGCACCGCACCCTAGTTTGCTTAGGGGCATCGAATCCGTTCCTTTCTAGAACCAACTGAAGTACGGTGACGGTGCAATCGTGGTTCGTTTAGGCGGGACTTGTTTCCGGCACCTAACCTACTTGGCTTAACATCTTATTACTGAGGAACAAACATAAGTACGCGGCTTTGCCTTAGGGAGCTCAGGAACCTAAATAATCACCTAGGAACTAAGACATAAATGAGTTTTATTCTTCCTTCATAAATCCATCCCAAAGTAAATTCCCACCAAGAATAGGCAATAAAGTGTGTTAAATTAGGCCAAGACATGGTAATCCCAACGCTATAGGTGACACCAACATCGTGAAATATGACAAGCTTTCTATCCTTAACAGTATTTAGATCATATTATATTTTGTGAACGCTAGGGAAGGCCGGATACGATGAAGGGGTTGACACCGTGGAGGCATTTTAAATATGTCAGGGACTTCCTCGCACGGGCAGTTATCGCAACCACTAATTGTTGAGATAAAACGTGACAATTGGCCATATTTTTGGTGGGCATGCACTTTACTAGCTGAATTCTGAAACAAGTGCCTCAGTGCACATGGACAACATAACACCATTTGAAATGTAAATGGCTAAAATTTACGACAAGTTCCAAGTCCATTGAAGAGTATATTCTGCTTACATCAAAATGGCAATGGATCGCCTGAAAAAAAGTATTTTCATACTGTCTGGTTTCAAAAGACATATGCACATAGGAATTTGACCATGAACGCTTTGAAAATCTCGCTCATGAATACAGGTTGTCATGCTTTGTTCGGTTTTGTTTTTTAAGATAGAAAGATCTCATCAGTTAATACCTTGTTCCTGATCATATAATGACAGTCATTTTTTACATGTCCACTGTTGCATCACATGAAGAAGGAGATATAAGGATATTTATAAAGTTGTATGTGGACGAGTATAGACAAACAAACCAATTAATATCGATCCAGATATTGTTGTACGAAAAGGGTGCATTAGCATAGAAATTCGAAAATTTCGACAAAATACAAATCCAATGTCTTCTTAATTAAATGTCTAATTTTGGAATTAATTGGGCATTAGCTATTTTCCGCGGTCAATTTAGAATACCAGACAATTGATTGTGTTCATTCATAATTCATTTGACTTAATAAATATGCTACAGAAAAGTCTTTTTCAGTGGAACGTTGGAATAAGAACACCCCGTGGCACAGACACCTAATACGAGTCCGCAAATATTATATCCTTGACCTGCCACTAGGCAAATGC
>CACRXP010000073.1:1600135-1633529 GCA_902702965.1 Spirometra erinaceieuropaei
TTCCAGGAGGACTCTTTACAAAACCCAGATATTGGGCATTCAAACAATGACCGTTGTGGCAGAATGGCATTACCGACAAGGCAAGTCAACCTTGTCTTTGTTGGTAATGCCATTCTGCCTATATCATGCGCTGCTGTGCGGCTGCTGGTTGGGCTTGAGGGAGGGCACGTAAGGCTCAACGGAACGTGTGAATTCTGTAAGAACGATCGGTGAGCGCCCCATACCAATGACCTTATTCCTTCTGAGTTAAAATAAGTGAATGAATAAACAATTTTTTATTAAAGACCCATCGGGGTACCATCCAAGCAAATGTCTACGTAAGCTTAAGTTGAATGACAATAGACAAAGCGTTGACCTTAGTTCGTGCAAAAAATGCATTCCAAAGGAAAGTATATTTGGAGGCACAAAAGCTAAAAATCGGACGTAGAGCAAAGAGACTGTGGAATGACCATGGACAAATCATACGCAATGTAAATTCGTGATACTGGAGTGGAAATATCTATAAGTTGACGCTTAGGGATATAGTAAATGAGAGACAAGGAGCGAAGGCTTGCATAGAGGCTTCAACTCTATAAAATTGAATGATTACCAACTGACATCTCCTAGCATAAGAAAACCTGGATCTGGAAAGAACGCAGCGTCCTCTAGTAAAAACTGTTTCAACAGCCTCGATTAAACTCTGACTACAGGCGTTTATCAGAAAAAAGAAAGGACGGCAATATTAGAAGATGGAAAAAAGGAAGTTTGTTTAATTTTATTTGATTTGTGGAATGGGAAATTATGCGAAATGAAATTGCATATCATCGTGTAGGTTACCGAAATTTTATCTGCGTGAGGCAGTAAGACTCACTTCAATTCAATTTGTTGAGGGTGATAGGCGCAAGCCCGTGAGTACCCTATTTACAACGTAAAACTAGGTGTAATTTACAGAGCAACCATGCATGTCGGAATGATTCAGAGGGAAAGATAAATGTGACAATTTGAGAACGAGTCGCAAGGGCCGCATCTAACCTCTTACCGTTTTGTTACATTTTGGGACGTAAATGTGTAAAGGTTTTTTTAATGCTTTCTGGCGATTGTGATATCACGACATCTGCACGGGAGGCATTCAGTGGCTTGACCGCCGTCATATAGAAGGAAAACGTTCACACACTCAACTTTACCTCCTGAACTCGCAGTTTCAATGAGTGACCTTAGAAATTGGTCGTGGTAGGAAAGTCGAAAAGATCGTCATAGATCAAGCTGTAACCCAATCCCTTTCCAATACCGTATGCTTTGAGGAGATCTTCGCGCATTTGCCTAAAACTAAAAAGAGGCTTATGTTTATTAGGCAAGTTGTATAAGGCGAGGAGTTTTGACCCGTAACCATTTTGGTGACCCTGCTTCGAACTCTTTCGAGAGAGTTTTGGTCTTAAACTGTTTATTGTCTCCATGCTTGTATGACTTATTTCAAGCGCGACCTCGGAAATGTCCCAAAACTCTTTGAGAAGACGCTTTCATCAAACTCCATAAAGGCGCTCTTGATGACGTGTTAAACGGACATTGTGCAGCGTGTTACTCCCGATAAACAGACAGACGTTTTTACTGTGTTCAACGTCATCACACTCAGTTACCTATTGACTTTGACGACTTCACCTGAATTTTTGAATGAGATACAAAGCCTTTCAACTTGGTTCTCTAACACAAAAGTTGGAGAAAAGGGAATCTACAATAACAAACAACACGAGGTTATAAACCCAATAACAACGCTTGAGCAAAAAATTAGCAAAATAATTGCATAAACAACATATAATAACATGTAATCCATTCCCCTCTTCTTCTGGCTCCTGACAAAACTGTTAGAAAAAAAATCAACAAAGCGGCAACTTACCTGCAGAGAACATGCGCACGTAAGACCAGATAGGTCATTTTCAGCGTTTATTTAAATGTATATTATGCCAGGAGATAATAGAAAGACTGACATAAGGAAATATCGGATAGAATTCAACGATACTGACCTCCATATATTTCCTACCGCTAATCCGTATTCCTTTTGCAGTAATCAGTCCTGACAACTCTACTAATCAGTCGTGTCGCATAACTTAATCGACGCGGTTCAATTTAGGTCGTAGTGGCTGACGACGTTGAAGTTGACACCTACGGACAAGGAAGCGTCTGCAGTCATTTTTAATTTGCAGGAATACTGAATACAGTTACTAAGCGACAGTTCGATCGTCAGTTTCGACGATATCTACCGTATGCTCCATATCAAGGTGAGAACAGGGATGGTGACTTGCGCGTTAGCTTGCAATGATACTAGACTTCCGTTTCATCTACCTGCGTCCGGCGTCATGACCAAGTCAAAAGACCGGAAGCGGAAGAGGCCGCAGGTAGCTAGTACGGCATTAACCCGTGTCTAGGCGTACCACCACACCCCCTTATTCACAACAGTTATGGAGAGCGCAAGCGGCGTGAGGGCATGGGCTAAGATGAAAGGAAGACTCGACCACGCGCTGAACAGAGGCCCTGTCCGTCGACTAGTGACTTGTGTCATGCTCCTCTTTCTGACTCATCTTTGTTGTTGGTTAAAATCTTGGTCAAGTGCTTGTTGTAGACCAGGGGAGTGTGTTGGTACGCCTAAGTGCGGGTTTACATCGTACCACCCACCTGCGCCCTCTATCGCACCCGGATTTCTTAACTCTGTCCTGACACCGGACGCAGGCGGGGAGGAGAAGGAAGTTCGGCAGATGCTGTTAAAGTTTACAAATTCACGCGCAAGTCACCTTGTCTGCTGTGATCTTGCTGTGGAGCACACGTTGGACGGCCGAGTTGTCACTGGCCCTTGGATCGGGACTCACCCGCACGTTCTCCGCGAGTCGAAGTCACAACACAAAAGCCATTGCACATACAACCCGGATAACCATAGCTTAAGTGTCTCGCGACGCACGGTTGTCCTGCCCCGTGAGGAAACTTCTGACAGGGCCTTTCGGACGAATAGAATACATGTTCCAGTCTGCTCCCTAGAACTTGGATTTTCCACCGTATCGTTGCACATGCTTTTTCGGCGGCCACCAGTCGGCTCGCGAACACAGTGGCATCCCGTCCCCTTCCCCCATACATCATGCTGAGACTTTGCCTGGGCAGAGTAATTAGCCACGTGGAGATAGCGCGATCGAACACTGATCACATTGCCAGTGTTACGGTTGATGTGCTAACTCATGAAATGCTAACGGAAATTCTGAAATGAGATTTCGACTCGAGAAGTCAACTTAGATAGGTTGCAATATTAATTACAGTGCAGCATAATCCTAAGATATTTTAATTACTTCGGGATGCCGGGTTTGGGACGAACGTTTCCTCGGCCAACAACAAACACCTGGACGGTATTTTTGAAAAAAAAAACAAAAAATGTGTGACGACAGGAATTTCACTGGCGCGGCGAGGGCCTGTGACCTGGCCTGCCGCCACAGCGCGAATGTTAGCATTAACAGTGGGTGTACATCACTAATAATGTCTGCAGGGAAAGATGTATACCATGTGTTGGTGCAGCGCACCCACGGCATTGCCCATTAGGGGAAAAAGGAGTTGGTAAGCTCCACGCCGAACCATAATATGCAGAAGTCATATAAAAAGCAGTAGAAATGTATGAAAACTATTCTTTCGACCGTTCTAAGCGTATTATGACCACTCGCGTTGTTCACCACTGCATTTTCATTAGGAATATCATTTTCTGTTGTTTTTAATGGTTTTTATATTCTCGATTGCTCTAGTTAACTACCATAGTGTTTATGCACTCACGTGCCGTCCCTGCAGCTGCCCACAGTAGTGCGCTTCACACTGATGATCTAACAGACACGACAGAATGCCCGCCCCGATATCACATGTTACATGCCTTTTTATTTTATATTTCACCCTCTTAAGCATTTACAAAGCAAAAAATAAATAACAAATGAATTGTTATTTAGCACCCATAAGGGCAATTTCATTGTAAGCAAAAATACATTTCAAGTGAATTTTAGGACGAATATGCAAACAGTGTGCAGTGCTTATAAAATAGGCAGTCTAATATTTAAAAAACAGTTATCAAACAGTGAAGAAGCTCCTTCATTTTTTTGAAAAAGATCGAATTTCAAAATTTCTGCTGTAAATCTCCAAGTAGTTTTACGTGTTTTCTACAGCAGACAACTTATTTTCCTGACTATCCTTAATATAAGATATTCGGTCCCTCTTGCGTTTTACCCTGTCCGCTTGATCAACTGGCTCCTCGGGATTTCACGGTATTGTTTGCTCCCTCCTTAACAGATTTCAACATATATTTTGCTGTCGTTCAAAATCATTGAAATGTCCGGTCGGTTTTATACTCCAAATTCGAGACTTGCAAACGCGCAGCCAGTATTCCTTTTTGGTGAGGACTTTATGGCTCTCCGGAGTTTGATATCGTCAGCCAATATGACGGTGATGCAATGCAGGTTGTCGACACAGTCGTTCATGTTGACTAGGAAGAGTAACGGCCCAATTACTGAGCCCATGGTTACACCACTTAAGACGAGGATAGGGGTTGACTTCGGGATACCAACGCATACAGTTTGCTATCGACGTGCTCAGCTCGCATCTTACTCTAATTTCAGATGACTCGTAGTTGAGACGTTTGTGTGGAACGTTGTCGAACACCCTCCTGAAGTTACTGTAGATGATGCCAGCTCCAACATATTCGTCCAGTGCACGAGTGTCCTCCTAGGTCGAAAGCAACAAACTGCAACTGTGAGAAAGGTTGTGTCTGCAACCATACTGGAGTCCTGAGTGTAAGCGTTTCTCATGCTGGAAATTCATTCGGACCTTCTTAAAAGCGACTTCCACTACCTTAAAACAGATGGAGGTTAGACTGTAAGAACGATAATTACTGACACTGGTTCAAACTCCATCCTTATATGTCAGATATATCTTTGCTGTCTCTCATTCGGTTGACAGTCTCCTGATTCAAATGAAGAATAATAGATATATACCAGGGAATTGTAGAGTTTGTTTGTCAATTCTTTAAACTACTTGGAACGGATCTTTCTTAAATGGGTTGTTTATATAGTAGAATCACATCTTGGGCTTCATCTCATAGTCATTCCTTAACTGACGGAACTGTTCCGATGACGACGAATTTCATTAAGGTGTTGTTAAAACCCGGTCTTCCTGAATTGCTTTCATTTTTTTATTTTTCTTCTTTTAATTATCTGTTAAGACGTCATGTTAGCCAGAGAGGACGAGTAGTCGTTTTCGGCAACTTCAATGTACAACAGTACCGAATAAATCGTTTTAAATAATCTACAGTCTAGTTCTGGATCCCCTGTGAACAAGCAGTCCCAGCTCACGGACAGAAGTTATCCCTCATTGCGTTGAAATCTCCTCCCCATATATTTTATTGACCTTTCATTGTCAGCTGGTGCCGCGAAAAGAGCGTGTAATTGCGTAGGCGTGCGGTATGATCATCCTTCCCGAAAGAAGCATTGGAATAAATTTTGCCAATTTTAGAGAAATCTTTCGCGAAAAATAGGCCCGAGGTGTTGACTCTCTGTTTCTCTCTCAATCTAACTGGTGTTTTAACATTTTTTGTCAGATGGGGCCGGGTGTGAGACCTGTTGGCTTATGGTTAGAGGAATGAAGGGTACCGTCAACTGTAAAATTAGCCTAGTCTATCGCACATGCCTGGTAATTTTCAGAGAGAAGAATCTCTTGGTGGTCAGCCAATACCTTGACTAGGTGCAGGAGAGAGCTATCAGCTACAATCGGTTTGTTTGGCGGTCTGTTAACCGTCAGGAATTCTATGTTTTGTGAATTTCCCTTCGTCATCTTTATCCAGACGGATTCATATTTAAGGCCTAGAGTGTATTTTCGTTCAACTTCCGAAATTGCTGGCTTTACATAAACGACTACCTCACTATGATGCCTCTTTTGTTGGTCTCGGCAAAAGACTAGTACCCTTGCATCAAAATCTCAGCATCCGCGATTCCGACTTTGAGACTCGTTTGCGTTATGGTAACGAGACGGTGGTTTCTTTCTAAAAGTGGCGCCTTCAGTTCGTCGATTTTCGAAATGAGACTTTGTCCATTAGTACACAAATACTTAATTTGAACTGGCTACCTAGGTTATGCAAGGGTACGCTCAGTTCGCGAGATTGAATGTAAATGCATGTCGGTGCAGTTTGGGATGAAATGGTGTCCATAAAGTCTAGACGGTTAGGGTTATTGACTTTCTCCAGAGAAATGACCTATGGACTTGTATAATTTCTCCCTTCAGCATTTTGGGATTTATGTCACCCAGCGAGGACCTCACGAGGAGCTCTGCCTTGAGGTCTCTTCATTCCTCCCTGTCCGTGGGTAAAAACTCCCACTGAAAAAACCGTAAGCTAGACGTTTCAGAGTGATAATATCCCGCTCAGTAGTAGCTGCGCTAGTTCCTAATTCTAGAAGAAAGCGTTTTGCGGTCTGGGTCTGCCAGACGCATCCTTTTAGTCTTTTATTTGGCTCATTATGAAGGCGTTTAGTACGGTGACTCTCTCGCCACCATTTAAGATACATTTGATAAATTGACGGAATAGTTACATGTCCTGGTGTACTGCGTCCTTTGGGGCGTTTAAAGAAAAACTAGGCACGACCATTTTGACAATGTATTTACTATGATCAACTCGAGGGCCTTGTAATTTATTCTTACGTACAGGGACTTCATTACGCTACATAATTATCATGGCCGAACGGAAAGAGAAAAATTAGAATCCGGAAACAGTTTAACGTTCATATGTTAATTAGGTTGAAAGAGGTTTTCTTTGGCTTCTCACAAGTTCTGGTCAGAATACAACCTTTTACACTAGGTGCAACTTTATAGTTGCTTTCGGGCTGAGACTTTGTTTCTCAGCTAGTCGCTTTGTGCAATAATTCAGCTCCCACCAAATTCATATGAAGAATTTTTTACTATTTCCTTATAATTATAGAAGTTCCCTGATGCCCTTAATAAATGGTTCTAACCAAAGTCGAGATGATCATCTGGGGACAGCTCGACCATTGTAATCTTACGTATTGACTTCTAACGCTACTGAAATTTTTTTCTTCATGCAGAATATGTTTATAACTTCGGATGAACGCTACGTTACCCTATATTCGGGCAAATTCCTACTTTACTAAGTCTCCAATACCAGGCGCATGTTTACGTCTATTTCTCTAGAAGAGGGCATAAATCCGAACTATCTAATTTTACAAAAAAGTCGTCGCCACCTTAAAAATTTAGATTTCAGACAGCGTATACCAATTTAAGCAAGTTGTAACCAAGCAGGTTTAGTCTTAAATGGACGGAAAGTATGCAGAACTGACACAAATGTCTCCAATGTGAAGAGACCTGATAATTTTGTCGTTCGCGCCAAAACACTCGTCAATCTCTGTCGGGTTTGTTTATGAGAGTGCAAAATTTTCCACCTTTTCAGACTTTAAATTGTGAAGAGAAGATTACCATAATGAAGCGCGTTTTCGAAAAGTATAAATTCTTGGAGAAGGGCTTTCACCCGATCAAGAGCACATCCATCGCCGACCTGTCGCGGATGTCATTCTGCACGGCGATCAGGATTAAAGTTTTAGTGAGTCTACACATATAACTGAATCGGTCATTTAAGAGAAAAGAACGCCAGAGCAACAATTACTTAGATAAGGGTTTACGACAACTGTCTTATTCTCAAGGTTTCGCTAAACACAAACTTCATATGATATCATTTTGTGTAGTCAATTGTGGACGTTTACAAGTATAACACCTTTAGTGAAAAGTCAAAAACACCAAAAAACTCTGCGGCCTTCAGCGTTGCCAAAAGTATGCAGGAGTTTTACGAAAGTAAATGTCTCTTGCTATGCAGAAAACCATACGCTTATGATTGAATTTAATTATTTTTACAATTTTAATCACTTATCTGTCCGGCGACATTCGACCTTATGGGGGCTTTTACTCCTGAGACGTCATATTTCACCAAACTGTCATGGCATACTTTTAAGCACACGAGTGAGCCTCAACCAGTGGCCTAGTTGGCGTACTGAATATCACAGTAATTCTTGAGGGATATTTACCCCGAAAATCCGAAAATACTTTAGAGCGTTATTTTGCTCATGCTGGTTTCTTCACTCAATTGTTTGCGCGGCCAGCATTTTATTTACTCCTGAAAGTTCACTCATTTAACACAGATATTCAAACTTTTGGCATCTCCAGTCTTCTTCTGAAAACTGTTATTTCTAACCAAAGGACTAGTACTTCTAACCTTTTCCCAATCTTAATTGCAAATGGTTCATTATTTATTAGTAGTATTGGCCAACGCATTTGAATCGGTTCCCGATTGGCTGGAAATTTTTGTAAATTTACGCATACTCCGTGTTTAACTCTATACACTGTATCCTTATAATAATAACGAGAATTACTTAGTTGTAAAGTGCCCAGAGAATACTATCAATAAAAACAAAGCGTTAGTCTAGTTGACGAAAATATGTGCAGCACTGATAGCAGTACAATAACATGTGAAGATTGAGTAAATAAAACCAGTAACAATGATAGCAAAAATAGTAAAAGCAGTAATAATAGGAAAATGAAAATAACTGTTGGCGTTGCCAAGAGATTTCAGATTTAATAAACAATGATCAAATTTCAAATTGGCCGCGTTTTAAACTGACGAGTTTTGAGTGAACAGTCAAAAAACTCCGGCTTGGAAAGGTCAAAAAACTCGAACATCTCAAGGAGCTGCAAAATACGGAAGAAAGAAAATACGATAAATTCATCTTGAGAATAGGAAATTAAGTGCGACAAGATGGGAAAAGCTCAGACAGAGATGGGGGGGGGGGAGTCAGCTGGTCGATGCCGAATCATCAGCTCATTCGTTCGAAGTCCGTCGTATGAGATGCCTTATCGAGAGTGAATCCGGACGGCGTTGCTAGGTTCCAGTTGGAGCAGAGCTGCAAACGAATCAAAGATGTTGAACTAACTGCGCACGAAGATGTTAGGTTGTATGAGACTTGGGAAGAAATCGGCAAAGGACGAGGCCATGAAATCCCAGCGGCCAGAATGGGATTCTGATAAGGGTGGCTGCAGGCAAAACCAAGGGGGTCCAGACTACTTGACGGTAATGAGGGTTGAGGAGATGTTTGGCTTACAGAAAATGATTTGTGGTGGGAAACGGCAGAAGCGAAACGGAACACGAGCTATAAGGCGTTAGAGGACAAGGTAGATTTAGATGTTATCATGCAAATGTAAGGACATGAGGACGTCCAACAAGTCAGTAATGATCACAATAACGCTAAGTCAGGTATGTTTAAATCTCCGATGATCCATTCCCGAGTTGTAGAGCAATTCGCTCGGGAAGAATGGGTAAATGGAAATTAGGTCGGAGGAGTACTATGATAATGGTATAGATGTCTTCTAAATACTGAGTGTGAGTTGATGATCTAATATAAACGGGCAGGTAACATTAAAATAAGATACACTTAGAATCATAGAAGAGTTACGAATGTTATCAAGATGACTTAGAGAATAAAGCGGCGCAGGTCGAGGAATGTTAAGACTATTGTTTTACGCGTGATGTACGTAACCGAAACTTAAACCAAGTACCCCATTAGCAAAGACCAGCGTCAGAGACCAGTCGGTCGCGAGTTCGATACTTTGTGATGGGAAGGCATATCACATATGGAGAGTGGCCCTTCGGCGTTTAATAAAAGATACCAAAACGTCCATCGATTATGTGAAGGATGCCTTTGACCTTCAGCGACGCCCGATGGACTCGAACTTCCCGCAGTATGATCTGCAAGATATCCATAGAAGGAATATGACAGCGTTCAAGTCTAAATTTAGAATTTGGACATTTAAGCTTACTGCATTGACTTTGGAGTCCCCTTAGTTTCCGCTGTAAGTCGTGAACTAAAGTCGATTGAAAACATCTACGCCCTTATAAAGGAAGTGCCCACTATTCAAGTAGAACATTCTGATATCTTACAACTTTGTTAAGGAAGGCCGCGCAAACTCAACACAGCTGTTGGAAGAAAGCACGCAGTGCTCAGTATAGTACAAATTGCAGAGGTTTCTTGATTGTTTGTATTTGTCACTTAGATTACTGGGCTAGATCGCAGTTGGTAGCCAGGGATGGGGAAGCGGACGGCGACCCTAACCCTAATCCTAACTTTAACCCTACCCTGACTCTAACCTCAACCTTAAACGTTAACCATTAACCCCAACGGCAACCTCAACCCTAACTCTAACCTAAATCGCAAACATAACCGTAGCCCTTAGACATTGCCGTAACTGGAAAACCTAATCGTAATACTGAAACCCAATTGTACGTTCAAGCCCTAACCGTAATCCGAAAACCTATGCCTAAAGGTATAACCCAAGCCCGAAAATCAGAAACCATTAACCGGTACCCTAATCCTAACATCAACCGTAAAACGGAAGCAAATGCGTCAGATGTGATTATGGAGCCCCGCACAAAAGCCCCAGTAAACAACCCCCCAGCTACCTATAATATTGGGCCTGGCTATCAACTTCGATCCAGCCGATTACTGTAGCTATTTTCATTGGGTCCTGCTAAAACAGACTTGAATTATTAACTCATACTATGCTCAGTTTCCATCTTTGTGTTTTCACCAGGTTTCGCTGCATTTCATAGCCTGTAAATGGTGTTGTTCATCTTTATGTGGTCCCTTCAAAGAGAGTTAAGCATTTGCTATTGCAAATTTTCGGTCATGTGCACCGAACATTCTTCATGGAACAGAATCTTTTCCTCTACTTTTCGTGTGTTAAAGGAGTCTCAGAACACTATGCGAATTCTTGTTGGTACTGAACCATAAAGTTGGGATATTTGAGGTGTTCACAGAAAGAGTCTGCATGTAAGTTCTGCCTTTACGTGTAATACAGTACGTGCAGAAGCGCAAATTTCGTCTTGCATGTCATGCAGCACGTTCTCTAAAGGATTCCTTATTTACCTGTGACTAGTTCCAACGGAAGAACTGAATGGTTCACAAAGGCGTCGATAAAGCACTTTTGCATAGCAAGTGCAAATAGAAATGCGTCTATGTCTGTCCTCAGTTCACTGACAGGCAGAGATTTTATGACACGTCTTGAGTGCGGTGTGAGTAACCAACAGTCCATGTCTACCCGATTAATTCACTGGGTCTTCACAAACAGGAGAGCCAACCATGTATTTCCGGAATTTTTATAGTGGCCGACGCGTCTCTCAACAGCTACTATCCACGATCTGCTCTTCGCTAACGACTGCGCACTCAGCACTAAGGCCGAAGAAGACGTGCAACGGAGCGGGGATCTCTTTGCCGCCGGGTACGCCAACTTCGACCGGACAGTCAACATGAACAAAAGGGTGGTCATGCATCAACAGCCACCGAACGCTGAATATAGTGTCCCTCGTATCTACATCAACGGCGCCGAACTGAAAACTTTGGACAGCTTCACTTGCTTAGGCAGCACAATGTCACGTTGCATTGGAATCAAAGACAAAGTGGCCCACAATATCTCCAAAACCAGCCAGAGCTTCGACCGGCTACAGAACTCTGTGCGGAATCATCGTGGCCTTTAACTGGATACCAAACTGAATGTGTACAAGATCGCCATCCTGGTGTCACTTTTGTACGATGCGGAGACCTGGACCGTTTACTCCAGCCAAGCAAGGAGGCTCAACCACTCCCAATCAGCTGCTTTCGCAGAATATTAAAGCTAAGATGGTAGGACAGGATGCCAGACACGGAATCCTCAGAACGGACCGAAATCCTCAGCTTACACGCCACGCTAAGGCAACTGCCACCACGCTGGAGCGGTCATCTCGGAGGATGGAAGACACACAACTACCGAAACAACTCTTCCATGGTGATGTCACCACCGGTGCTCGTCGACCGGAAGGACCAAAACGACGCTGCAAGGACACATCGAGGAATTCTCTAAAGGGATTTCATATCAATCCAGTGACGTGAGAGGACCTCGCCCATGACAGACCAGTCTGAAGAAGAGAAGTAAAGACTGGCACTGCCATCCCCGAAGCAAATTGGCTCACCGCCGCCAAACCTAAACCGAGGCTCGAAAATCGCAATTTTCTCGCCTCTTTAATGCCAACCACTCGCCGCTTCCAACATGTCGCAGCTGCCAACTTCTACTCCCACGAACACCCCCTACTCTTGCCCCTGCGTGTACTCCACGATGACCACCCCCATCACCGATGATCACACTGCTGCTGTCCCGCTTCCATCAGCCACCGGCACCATCCGCTCTGCCCCGACCCTTGCGTTGACCACAGCAACCGGCTTCGCCAACACCACGAGCTCTCTTACTCCCTCTACCGATGGGACGACATCCGACGTCCCACCATCTACTACCATCACACCAACACCTCCACCTCCAGTAATTTGTACTGTGTCCTAACCTGCCCTCACTGCCCTCGCCCATTTGCCCAACACATCGGCCTGGTTGGCCACTTGCGAATACATCGCACAGAGGCTGGCGAACCAATGCTTGGGGCCCCCAGACACACCCTCCTCATCCACCTTCACTGTTCACACTGCCCACGCACCGCATGGGTCTACTCGGCCACATGCCTATCCACGACAGTGGATTTCATCGCACCTAATACACCCTGCACAACCTCCATGTCCGGCCCAATCAACGTCTCATCGGCCAGCACGCCGATCAGCGGCATCATCACTGAGACCGACTCTGACGGTCCCCACCTATCCTGCCCACATTGTCTCCGCACATTCACCTCATGCATCAGGCTGGTCAGTCACCTGCGAATCTATTTCAAGAAGACTGGTGAACCAGTGCCTGGAGCACCAACATACACTCGACACATCTGCCTCAGCTAACCTAACTGCCCTCGAACAGCCAGCTACCGCACGGACCTATTAGGTCACATGTGCATTCTTGAAAACCTGCGGTAGACCACCGCCGGATATACCACACCATCACACCTTTGGCTATCAGCATCTGCAACACACATTAACATCATCCATCGTCACACAACACAAGCACGCAACTGACACTCCTCATATAAGTGGGAAATTTGCTATTCGGCTTCTTCTCCGCGTGACTTCTCTGCTGCAGGTGTGATCCGAGTCTGAGACTATTACGGTGCGCCAAGCGCCGTGGCTTGAAAGACTGCCGACTCAACTCAGTTCATGCAACTCCTTCATAAATTGGCCTCAGTGGCGTGGTGGTATGCATACGTGCAGGTTCGTTCGCCGTGCCATCACCTATGCCCACCCTCACCTCCGTCCTTCTTGACTATGTCTCGACTCCGGGCACAAATAAGGGAGGGGAGGGGAGTGCGGTAGTGCTGTGCATGTCTACTACCATTAACAACTAATTTGCAAACAAGTCACGGTGCCTGCTTCACCTTGCCGTGGAGCACGTGGTGGCCATAGTCGGTCATGATGGTCGAACTGTCAGTTTTCTCGATGGCTGTCTCAGTGAGGACTATCAAAGCATTGTGCATTTGATATTGTGTTCAAAGTTGGAAGACGCAAGAACATGAGCTAGAGGATTTACCAGATATTTATTCGGCGAAACCGAAAAAAAACAGAGCTTCTGATTAGGCAACGCGGGAATGCTAACTATTTCCCACAACATATGCAACAAAAGAAAGAAGGTCAAATTGCCCCCCAGTTACCCGTGGGAAAGCACACGTAACAGGTACTTGCTTCATCTAACGACGACGGAAATGTGCCTTCAAGTAATGGAGAACACAAACAGTAATGGGCATTTTACACTGCGTTTTCACATGAGAAACGGACTTTGTTCTGCCTATTTACGAGTGCCGAAAGACTCCAACTACTGCGGGAATTCCTTTTCATGATAGAGCATTCTTATCGAAGTAGTTTGTGGTAAGCATCTACCGTTCTCTCTCCTCTACCACCCACCCGGCTCCCGTGGAATGAGAGAGTCAGGACGACCGGAGGCGGGCTCGGGCGCAGGCGGATGACAAATCTAAGCAACCGTATACGTGAGCCTTAGGACCTAGTTTCCACAAAATATGCTAGGGTTTCTCGAAATTGGGTAACTGGGATCCCATCCAAGTGTAAGCACCGGAGAGGCCATATTAAGATGAGCTTGATTCTCAGTCCTGAGATGGCCGAGTTATCTAAGGTATGATCTTTAGCACGTTGTGATAGATTAAAGTGCGTCAGATTCATTATAGTGAGGAATGGGCTGAAGTTCCGTGGGGGTGGATTCCCCAGGCTCGAAGTCTCCTTCTCTTCCCTCGCTCGTGCAGCAGTCGGCTGTCCGAACATGTCAGCCGCCTGGTGCTGGCATTGGGCAGAATGGCTGATGTGGCGTAAGGCCTGCGCCTAGGCGCCTCATCACATCCCGAGCGTTCGGCAGTAGTTATGGGATGTGTCGCCTATGCACAGCCCGAATAACGGGTGCTATGCCGCAATCTGGTCCTGGTTTTGGTCCAAAGCATCCACAGCGCAACCAGTTGTGATCGAACTGTTTTGGCACCACAGTCTGGGGGGGGGGACATATTTTACCTTGCCATCTTAGCAAGTTTGTTTCCACTTCTGTCCAAATAGTGTACTTCTATCTGACACAGGCACAGGACGTTAGATTTGGCCCCCACTGTCTTTCGAGCACTGAGTTCGGTGAGAAGACAGCACAAACATATCTCGCTGAAGATAGCGATGACAATACATGAGTGCTGCGGATCGAAATCCCAGTGCTTTCAGTGAACTGTGATCATCTGCAGTGCTTTGACCTGTCCTCCTATCTGACGATTAACAAGAAGCGTCCTCGGTGGTCCTGCCCTGTCTGCAGTTCGCCTGCCCCATTCCGCGATCTGCGACGCGATGAGTAGATAGTTCTGCCGCGTCCAATTTTTCTATGTTCTTTCTTAGACTGCGTACCTTACGTGCTAATTTGTCATAACCATCTAGAAACGGAAATTCGTTCCCGTGTCAATTGTCCATCGAGGGTTTTATTCGGACGCCTGACCAATTTGACCACGGCGCAGACCCTTTTGGGCGTCATCGGGAATTTTAAGACGCACGTCAGTGTCGTCCACCAGGCCCATAGATAAAGTGAAATCGCTCCTATTTCGTGTTGCATTTAAAATACCAATACTCCATTGACTATATTCACCTCTAGTTGTTCTGTTAATCTCGAATAGAATGTACTAACTCACAAGTACTGCCTTTTCGCGTCCCGGCGAGGGTGCTGTCCAGTTATGATCAGAGGTCCATACTCTCATGTGGTCTTAAACCAGTCAAACTGAGCTGCTACTAACACGCGCAGGGAGGCGAAACTAGGGTCATAGGCATGATTGCGTTTTAGCAGTTACCGAACTGCACCAAACTTCACCCCCCCGCCCGCGTCATCCTCGTCCTCTCTGCCGCCGAATAACTCTGTGAATTCTTCTGCACCACCACTTCCATCCTCCTCCTCCTCCTCCTCCTCCTCCTCCTCCTCCTCCTCCACCACCACTACCACCCCCACCACCACCACCACCCCTGCCCCAACGGCGGCCGCTCAGGCAGCCGTCTCGCACATCTCCGACCGCGACACAACAACCGGCACCACCCCCGCCTCTCCTGACTCCAGCAATGAGAATCAGGACTACACCTGCCCTCACTGCGATCGCACCTTCACCTCACGTATCGTCCTGGTCGGTCACTTGCGAATCCATCGCACAGAGACCGGCGAACCAGTGCCTGAAGCACCAACCTACACCCACCGCACTCGCCTCCACTGCCCACACTGCCCTCGCACCTACACGCATCGCATGGGTCTATTCGGCCACATGCGCATCCACGAGAGCGGAATCGACCACAATTCCGACACACCAACCACGCCCATCATGCCCAGCACCACCCTCGCACCGTCCATCTGCGCCACAACCAACGCCTCCTCTGTAGCTGATTCTGACACCGCCGACTTCACGTGCCCACACTGTCCACGCACCTTCACCTCACGTATCGTCCTGGTCGGTCACTTGCGAATCCACCGCACGGAGACCGGAGAACCAGTGCCTGGAGCACCAAGCCACCAAGCTCGTCTCAACTGCTCACACTGTCCTCGCACTTTCAGGCACCGCATGGGCCTATTCGGCCACATGCGCATCCACGACGACCTGCGGTAGACAACCGCCGGTTACACCACACATCCACACACTCCCTACCCTCCTCCACCATCACCAACACACATCAACACTTACCCACCGCATGCACCAACTGCGACCTTCCACGCAAGTGGGAAGTGTGCATCTCGACTCGGTTCCCACGCGGCTTCGGCTGTACGGGTGATTTGAGTCCGAGACTATCCCGACACTTCAAGTGTCGTGGATAGGAAGGTTGCTGATTGACGCCCGCTCTCGGTTCACGCAGTTCGTCGCGTTGTGTGTGTGTGTGCTGTGTGGATTGGCGGACTGGTGGGCTGGGAACGGGCTGAAGCAGCACCTTCCACGGCCCTCTCACGCAAGTGAGGGACACGCCGTTCAACCCCCGTTGTGTGAAATCCTGGTGTTTGTGTGTGTATGGGGTGCCAGGTCGTGCTGTGGCGCGCGCAGTCACGGTCAGTCGACCGTGGCAGCCACCGCGCCCATCCACCACTCCAGTTTGCCGACCGGCTCGGACGGCGGCTGGGGTGTGGGAATGGGAAGGGAGAGTGAGGTCGACGACTCAGCGCACTTTTTCCTCACTATAATCAATCTGACGGGCTTGAAGCTATCACGGTGCGCTAAAAGCCGTGGCTTGGAAGGTTGCCAACTGACGGGGTACCTTGGACCTCCTCCTTAACGAGAGGCGGTCTGAGAGTCAGGCTGCAATGGCTCCTTTTTAATGTGGCCTTTATGGCACTCCCACCACAGTGTGGGATCCGAGCCAGGCGTTGGCGGCACGCCTAGGTGCGGCTCCGGCCGTGCCAGCCTCCAAATCTCTCTTGTGTTGGTTGAAATCCTGGTTATTGTTGTGTGGACCAGGGGGTGTGGTGGAACGCCAAGGTGAGGATCCGTCCGAGCCATCCACCTGCGGCCTCCCTCGTCTCCGGTCTTCTTGACTCTGTCTTGACACCGGGCTCGGGCGAGGGAGGTGGAGAGAGTGTAGGTAGATGCAGCGCAAGTCTACTGGCACTATAAACCCCTGCGCAAGTCACCGTCCCTGCTCCAACCTGCTGCGGGGCCACGGTGGACATCATCGAAATCGATGGTCGAACTGTCATATCAGCCCAGGAAACCATCGCCACATTCGCAGTTTCACGTCTTTGACAGTATAGGTCTGTACCGACTTAAAAAACACGAAATATACCGGTTTGGGCAAGTTATGCGACAGCCGAAGCCCTTCGTACTGACTGCATGAACTTTATGACTCAGGCAAATTATTCGACAAGAGTCAGAGAGCATCATCTAAGTTCTGTAACGATGCCAATTTAAATATTAAAAAAGTCAAGTTCGGCGAACGTCCGTCTTCGAATATTCATCCTCGTGGCTGTACATTAATATAAACTACGTAATGAGGTTAAAGCCGAAAAACATAAAGTGATAAGGGTTTATGAGAACCTGTAGACTGAGACAGATTAGGGGCATAACGGAGGATATTACTTCGTAACTTTTGTCTACTTTCCGGCTACTCCTAACTCGCGCACGTTCAAGTATTTAGGCTACTTAAAGTCATTCGATTTTTGCTATGTGCCAAGAAGCACCCCAGCAGGGATTTCGACAAGCTGGCTGTGCGACAAACGAGAAAAACCCATTGACATTGTCCGAGCTCCGTTTACTGACGTCGACGCAAGTTGTTTCCCCAACCTAATTTAAAATTACCGTATTAAACGAATTCTACACAAAAATCCTCAAAGAGGTACTTTTTAGCAACTGCTCTTCGCTTAGACGTGGTTCGTCACATCTGTTGGCGTTTCCTCAGCTGATCAGGCGTCAGGTCTAGTAGGTGTTATACACAATACCACTTGCGCATAAGCGTTTTCGCGATATAAATAGCGCAATTATCGCGTGACATGAGCTAACGGCAGTTGCAGTACTTTTAGTAAAATAAAACCGACCGCTACCTTCAAGATGGGTGCAAAGAGTAATGACTAACAGTGCGGTGCACGAGTCTTGCTGGTAATGCACTGCATGCCAGACAAATTCGCGCAGCCTCGCCTTACGAGTCTGCAATATGGCAGTATCGATTATTCGCAGGCCTGGTCTGTAGCTCTGAATTTGAGCGAAAATAGGAAGTTAGAGACACACATTTCTGGCTGCTCAAGGTCTCCTACATTGCGTAGTCTCTCACTGGATGGGTTTTACTGGAATAACCGACTGGGGTTTCACCTGCCGGAATTTTCTTGCGCCAGTGTATATAGGTCTGTAAGTACACAGTGACATTTTCTTTGGGGATTCTTGATATTCTTAATTTAGAATTCGACTTGCTCGGGCAGTAATTTTTTCGTAATGATGCTTCGAGTAGTGCTAAATGCAAGTAAGTCCTTTCCTAGTTTTTGCACTTTACACATCGTTAAGCTGCAAAACGGCAAGATTTCATCTTCAGGCAGTAAAACTACCTTGTAAATGCTTTCTAGAATTGACAGATTTGCGCCCTTTTAATTTTCAATTTTAATCCTAAACTCTTTCATCTTTATTTAACTGAAGTTAGATGATGACTCTAATTTTACCTGACGAATACATAGAACAACGATTTTCCTATTTCTGTGGGAGCCTGAGAATGTGGTGGCAGGCCCAGTTACAGGCTCTCAACGCGCACAGTGAGATTCCTGCCGCCCAGCACATTTTGTTTTTTTTTCGAAAATCCCGTTCAGGTGTTCTTTGTTGGTATAACCCCACAGGTAGAGAGAAGAGAAGGAAGCCTGTTCCGGGAATACGACCGCTTTATTCTTAGCATGCGACCACGGGTTACAAATCATCAGATAGGCGCCTTATTTATGTAGCCTCTCTGGGTTCTAGAACATTCCGGCCAACCGTGTGCCAGCCATTGAAAGCGTTCTAGAACATTCCTGTCCATGGCCTGTCGGTCGCGGGGTGGCCATCGCGTGCGCGAGAATCTCCGCGCGGTACAGTCTCGAATATTCGATTAGCCATTGATTGGACCGCAGGCGTGGACAAAGCCACCACACGTGCTCGGCACTGCAGTACACGCTGGTTGGCTGTCAAACTTCACGCGTGTATCATGCCACCGGCACGGTCCTTTGTTCAGCGCGTGGTTGAGTCTTCCCTTCACCTTAGCCCATGCTCTCACGCCGCTTGCCGTCGCCATAACTGTTGTGAACCAGGGGGTGTGGTGGTACGCCTAGGCGCGGGTTAATGCCGTGCTAGCCACCTGCGGACTCTTCCGCTTCCGGTCTTTTGACTTGGTACGATGCCGGACGCAGGTAGATGAAACGGAATTCTAGTATCATTGCAAGCTAACTGATGTGCAATTCATCATCCCTGCTCTCACCTTGCTATTGAGCACACGGTGAACATTGCCGAAATTGACGATCGAACTGCCGCTTAGTATTCAGTATTCCTGCAAATTAAAAATAACCGCAGACGCTTCCTTGTCCGTAGGTGTCAACTTCTCCGTCGTCAGCCACTATGACCTAAATTGAACCGCGTCGATTAATTTATGCGACACGACTGATTAGTAGGGCTGTCAGGGCCGATTACTGAAAAAGGAATAGGAATTATAAGTAGGAAGTGTGTGGGGGTCAGTATCGTTGAATGATATCCGATACTTCCTTATGTCAGTCTTCAAAGTATCTCTTGGCAAAACATAAATTTAAAAAATGCTGAAATGACCTATCTGGTCTTACGTGTGCATGTTCTGTGCAGGAAAGTTGCCGCTTTGTTGGTATTTTCTTCTAAGTGGTTTGTCAAACCTAATTGGCCCAGGAGGTTAAGCCAGAAGAAGAGGAGTAATGGATTACGTGGTATTGTATGTTGTTCATGCAAGTATTGTTTTTACTCCATCGATTTATAGGTGTATAATCTGATGTTGCTCCATCGGCTGGTGTTTTCAGATCCCCTTTGCTTCGAGCTCTATGCTAAAGAAACAATTTGAAAAGCTTCCTATCTTATTCGAAAATACATGGCAAGTCGTAAAAGTCAAAATGTAACTCAGTGCGGTGATACTGAACTCCGCATAGACTTCTGTCTATTTATCGGGAATAACAAGCTGCGCAATGTCCGTTTAGTACGTCATCATGAGCGAGTTTATGGATTCTGGAAATCCGGGACGAGGGAGGGGATAATTTGAAAAGTCGTGACTACTTTGAGTGATTTGATAAAGAGCCAGGTATTAAATTGTTTACTAACCCAATTGATCGGAGGTTCTTCGGTCTAAACCTAGAACTCTTCATCTGAGATATCAACGTTTGAAGGTGTTTATGGGGCAGAATCTTCGATCAGACCGAAGATCCTTAATAATGGAAAACAGGCGAGGGCGCATTTGCGGCTACCAAAGCAGTTCATTCACCCACTCACCCAATCGGTCATACCATAAATTGAGTCCTTATGCCGTTATGCGATCTAACAGTTTAGTAAACAGTGCCTTTGCACCTAGACAACAAAGAAGATTATCCAACTTTAAGGTTGCTCCACGGTAGCAATGTACCGACGAGGAGAACACTCGGAACTGTCAATCCAGTCAGTTCTATGTTTGTGCGACTATGAAAGCGTACGGTTGTGACTGCCAAAAGTGTGACCATTTGGTATGTTTGCCGTTCTCGGACGAAGCAACTGTTGTTTCGATTACTGTAGAGAACTGATAAAATGCTTATTAAACGGGTGCCGCTTAAAGCCTACTGAGAATCCTCTGAATTGCGATACACCCCACGTGAGTGCTAAACACATCAGTCTGCCTTCCGACCCCTACACATTGTCTGATTGGCAGATCTCGGTTCGAAGGCTGCCATGAAGAGAATTCTATTAAGAAAACCTTTCCGCCAATTGGTGTAAGTGCGGCATCGTCCCTGATTATATGCCTCATATCTTGTCAGAAGTGTATTCAGTGAGTCGTCAGGGCCAAACTGCACAGCAACTTGAAGATGGGCTGCCGCCACAGAATCGCCTACCTTTTCCTCTGTCTACTTCATATAATTACTTTAATCGCATTGACATTGACACTAGTAGTTTGCGAGAACAATTTTCTCAAGTGCAAAGTCGGTGAGTTTGTGAATCGTTTGTATCCACTTCCTTTGTTTGACGTACACTGTGATTTAATAATTTTAGTTAGGACTTCTGCTTTTATTTGAAAATTTGAACAACATGATTTTCTACTAACAGGCTTCAGGATACATCAGTGACAAGAAATGAAAGATCCAGAAATAGGAAGGGCACTGTTGGTTTAGCCTGCAAACGGACCATCCAAAGTTCATGATTTAACCAGAAATTACAAGTTTATTGAATAAAAACAACGACCATTGGTCAGTTTAGAACGCCGAATAAATAACAAGTGGATAGTTCGTGCACTCTTTCTCAGCGGGCACTCTCCTTTAAGAGCTGGCTGTTCATCGCTTTGCTGAGTCTTAAAAATCTTGGCTCAATCACCAGAAAAAATGAAACGATAAATTTCTGTTCTAGTGTGGAATCAGTTCAGTGAGACTCAATTTCCACACAGGAAGGGCATTGTTAATAGCTGCTGATAGAAGGCTAACCAGTAGCTTTGTGTATGGTTTGTTTCTTATACGAAAAACAACCCTAAGAAATGTCACAAATCCTACGGCGTGGAGTTTGGAAATGTGCTTTAACTAACAAAATCAAGGTATAACAGAACATGATGCTGGAAGCTTTTCCAAAACTAACTTCTCCACTAGCAATCTGAACGCTTCTGTCATCGAACATGTTTCCGACAATATTTGTAATTTCTTTAGGGCCATATTCTTTAAAATTACCAAAACCACTGACTTCATGCGCCGATTACAATCTCCTTTCCTTTTACATATTTTAGATTGCAAAGGTTTTCGAAAATCTTTTGAAGAATGCAAGCTAAACCTAAAAGATAACGGTACGTTGTAGTCCTTTAGGTAGATGTTATTTATCCCTATCAGACAGGTATGGCAGCGCTTAGGCACTTATGAATGTTAGTTCATTTCAGCGATAATAATAAAGGAAAAGAGATAATTTTTACTTTCATTTGGCAGACAGTATATGCAGTAACGAAATGTCGGAGACCGTAAAAATGCCAACGGTCTAATTATGAAACACATATCTCGTGAATAGCAGCGCTTAAATGGGAAGAGTATGCGAACCTTACCCTTTTAATAGCATTTGGTTAGTTACGCGGTTTGCTTTACGCCCTCATATATTCCCCAATTTAACTTGGAGAACAAGTTTGAGATCTTTAAACGTAATTCCCACTAATGGATTCTGAGACGGTCACACACAATAACGGTTCGCCTGGTTTTAAACATTTAAAACCTTTTTAAGCAATTTAATCTGATTGCGCACAGAGGCGTTTATCCCACTTGCATTCCTATTTAGCGGCTGATTTCATGCGTTAATATCCGAGGTGAAATCTAAAATCTGTACGCATGCCGCAAGTGCACTCCCGTGTGGTTTATTAGAAGTTTTTGAAAAGACAGACTGTCACTTATTTTTAATCTCAGGCTTAAATGCAAGGTAAACAGCGAAAAAGCCTACTAGACACCACAGTTAAGAAAAGATGAACCTGCTAAATGTAGAGGACCAGTCTGGACCGCTAATGCGGTGATGTTCTAAATCAAATATGTACGCAGGCGAACATTATAGACACTTTAGTAGCAGACGATATCAAATGGGTTTAGTCATGTTAATCTAAGTCATATTTGGACAAGTGCCACTCAGGATTTAACTGGTCACTTCAAGAGGGTGAATGAGGTTTTAGGCGATATTTTGGATTTGGCGGTTTCGGCTATGAGAAACTTCGGACATCGAATGATATCTCTTATAGTGATTCCAGTTTGTACTTCTACATCCACTTAAGCAGCCTATAAGTCCTTTCGCACAATTCTTGGGCACAGGCTTTTTTAGCTGTTTGTCATTTAGCAGTTCCCAAATTTTTGATAAAGGCCATTTCGAAAGATTTACTCTAAGGTCGCGCATTAAGTTCCTCGGAAATTAAACAATACAAAGGCCATTTTATAAAATTGCTATGAAAATATTGTCTTCCTAGAAAAGGCTCTTATCAGGACAGTACTAATTCTCAAGTACTCAAGTAACCTTGTGAGCTGCCGCTCGAGTTCTTTAACTTTTTATGTTGTGTTTCCAAGAGGACGCAGATTAACTACTGGTTGAGGCAAGAGAAAGGGGTCTGGGGGAACTGCTATGGCACTCACAAGCTACACTTTCAAATATATCTGATAGGTGTGACACACGCCGAATAATTAATTTATAAAAGTATTCAAAATTTTCTGTTGCCCACATTTAAGGAGACGAAAGAGAACTGAGGGCATGATCTACTAACGCTGAAAACAATCGTTCGCAAACGTGTTCGTTATGCATTTGCGAAAGGGAGATTTGAAGCATTTTGTTCCCGGTACGAAGCTGAAGTAGGCAAGAACGGCAGGATTTATTGGTACCAAAAAATTTCGCGACTGCTCTTCAGCTGCATCCTGTCGCTTCCGATTCCACGGGCAAAGGATGCCCTGCCAATGCACGCCACGTCAAATTGTGTTTATGAATTCACATGCACTTGCGGATGCGAGTACATTGGGCGAACGCAAAGGCAGTTGGCAGCCAGGTCTATTGAGCACCTGCCCAAGTGGCTCCTAAGACAAGAAAATAAGATCCCGCGTTCCTCCATTACGAAACACCTACTTGATACTGGTCACACCGTCGACCCCAAAACTTCCTTCCGAGTACTTGTTCGGGCACAAACAACTCGGACATTGCGTTACCTGGAGGCGGCCTATATAAGACGAGTGAAACCACATCTTTGTAAACAATTGGAACACATGGTTAACCTAACATTGTCATGATAGCCCCTAGCTTCATGATCCCCCCTCTATCCTCTCATTTTTTGCTCTTTAACGTTCCCCTTTTTTCACTTTCTTCTCCTACGGTGTTTGTGCTACTAACTTTATCCATTAGCCAGCTTTGCCCAAAACCCTGACCTTGCTGTTTCTGCATTGATTTCTGTACAAATTCAAATCCGTTGTATTGTTCTCACTCGTTATCTCTCTTATGAAGCGACAGGATGCAGCTGAAGAGCAGTCGCGAAATTTTTTGGTACCAAAGGGAGATTTGTAGATATCACTCAAGTATATCAGGAGGGGTTTCTAGGTTCAGCTTCAACGAAACCCCATTTCTAATAGATTTGTCCAGTTCAAGTGAAGGCAAGAGCGTTTAATTAAAATAATGATGACAAAAACAACATCTACCTCTGTGTGACACTTCAATGACCGAAGCTGATCACAGTTACGCTGTGGACCACAGCAATTCGATGCAGCACCTCTTTGCACACTAAGCTTGCCTGCGCGGTGGCGGCAGATGAGTACACGTGTCTGAATACAATTTGTACCACCGCTAACTTCGCTGCCGTGAAACCGCGGCTCTTCGCTCATGTTCAAGTTGGTAGACTCAAGTACCTAAAATAGTCATCAATTCTCTAAGGTTTTGCTTAATGCAAGACACATTTTGCACAGAATCGCTTATAGCTGGTTTACCCGGTGTTCAACCTTGAAGTAACACTGGCTGCGGAGAGCAAGGATAACTGTTTGCGAATTTGCACCAGCCATGCTTAGATCCTTTCACAGATGTGTCCCGTAATATCCACAGAGAATCACAAAAAAGTTGAAACAAATAAAAAATCTGCTGATGGTTTTATCGAAAAAACACGTCAAATGTCCCGGATTAGAAATCTGAAAATACTAAACTTAGACCCTGCATATATGACGCCCGCTATTGCACCCAGGTAACTAAAGTTTAACAGTGGTGTTACGGAATTCACCTGGAGCATGTATTTGAAGAAATAATGGAACTTGTGAAATACTTCAACATCTGATAACTGTTCTCTAGCTTTCATTGACTCGCAATCTCAGTAAATGTATAGGAGGAGAAAATACCTGTAGTTAAGTATCCTTTTCATTTTCCGTTTAAACTGTCCTAAGTTTCGCGTCTTTTGCTTGGTAAAAGTGAAATAGTTTCCATGGAACAGTTAACGAGGATGTTTCGGAGTGAGAACGGCTGTTGGTGGCAGGTGCAGATACGTTTTCCATCATTTGGAATGCTTTGATTTAAATAAGAAACGCCGCTTGAGGGTAGACCATTTGAGTGATGAAAGAAAGACGTTACTATGTCTCCCAGAGGATTGTGAAGATTCAATTCGAAGACGACTCTGACAATTTTAGCCTTAGAAGATACCACAGTAGCAGCATGGGTATTAGCTAGTACCTTTACCTCTTTCTTTATTTTAGAGGAGATTAAATAGGTTATAAAAACGATAAATAGTGGTCAGTGTACAGGCATGTAAATAAATACATATTATGATCTCCTGATTGAAAAGTCTTCGTCAGAGTGTCAAAAGTTAAAAATTTGATTGCTCCGCATTTTTCTCACGTGTTCAGCGAGTTATTTGCGAATGTGTCTTATAACAGCTGCTTGTGAACAGAATCGACGACAGAATTCAGCGATCTAGTAGCCATATTAGTGACCTGAGGGCCGTCTGCGCCAGTCACGTCTATCGTAGCACGATTCTACCCGAAATATAATGCCATGACTTGAGTAAAATTAGAGATACTGGCTGACCTTTTGCACGAAAGTCCTTCCTCGGCCGCATACTGTATTAAGCTTATATCAGTAGTTGACTGAATATCACTGTATACAGTTGATAATAGCGATATAGAAGGAAATCAATATCCGTCAAGTATACTGCATGCATTGATGCTTGCTCCAAGGAACTATCATTGTAACGAAAAACGGGTTTCTATTTAGGTTACTGCACTGTTTGAGTGCGGAAAGAAAATAACGCATACGGAAAAAATATTAATAAAGCACCGCATCCTAGTTTGCTTTGGAGCATCAAATCCGCTCCTTGCTGGCACCAACTAAAATATGATGGTGGGTCAATCGTAGTTCGTTTGGGCGGGAATTGTTTCCGGCACCTAACCTACTTGGCTTAACATCTTATTACTGAGGAACAAACATAAGTAAGCGGAGTTACCTTATGGAGCTCAGGAACCTAATTAACCACCTAGGAAATAAGACGAAAATAAGTTTTGTTCTTCCTTCATAAATCTATCCCAAGGTATATTCACTCCAGGAATAGGTAATAAACTGTGTTAAATTAGGCCAAGACATGGTAATCCCAACGCTATAAGTGACACCAACATCGTGAAATATGACAAGCTTTCTCTCCTTAACAGTATTCAGATCATATTATATTTTGTGAACGCTAGGGAAGGCCGGATACGATGAAGGGGTTGACACCGTGGAGGCATTTAAAAGATGTCAGGGACTTCCTCGCACGGGAAGTTGTCGCAACCACTAATTGCTGAGATAAAACGTGACAATCTACCACATTATTGGTGGGCATGCACTTTACTAGCTGAATTCTGAAACAAGTGCCTCAGTGCACATCGTGATCCCCAGATGCGCACTTTAAAGATAAAATACATGTAGTACGCTTAGAGAAAAGATTAACGCTGACAGCATGAGACTCCAGAATTTGAACCATTATTACATATACACACGGAAGTCGAGTGGAGAGGAAAAAACGGTTTGGAATAGGCGAAGCACGGGTGAGTTCTTCCAAATGCCGGCTTTTTCTAATAAGTCAAAGAAAAGAACATGGAAAGATACTCCGGTTTTCAACAACATAGCACCTTTTAAAATGTAAAGGGCTGAAATGTGCGACAAGTACCAAGTCCATTGAAGAGGACATTCTGACTACATCAAGATGGCAATGGATCGTCCGACAAACGGTATTATCATGCTGTCTGGTTTCAAAATACATACGCACACAGAAATTTGACAGTGAATGCGTTAAAAATCTCGCTCATGAATACAGTCCGTCATGCTTTGTTCGGTTTTGGTTTTTAAGGTAGAAAGATTTCATCAGTCAATACCTTGTTCCTGATCATATAATGACAGTTATTCTTTACATGCTCACTGTTGCATTACCTGAAAAAAAGATATGAGGATTTGATAAAATTGTATGTTAACGAGAGGAGACAAACAAACCAATTCCTTTTGATCCAGATAATGTTGTACGAAAACGGTGCATTAGCATAGAAATTCGAAAATTTTGACAAAATACAAATTCAATGTCTTCTTCATTAAATGCTTAATTTTGGAAGTAATTCGGCGTGAGCTATTTCCCGCGCTCAATTTAGAACACCAGACAATCGGCTAGGTCCATGAATAATTCAGTTATCCTAACCAGTATGCCAGGGAAAAGTCTATTTCAGCGGAATGTTGGAATAAGAACACCCCGTGGCACAGGCACCTAATACGAGTCCGAAAATATGCTATATTTGACCTGCCACTAGGACAATGCCCTAATTTATCATAAAAAAGATCCTTGCTGTTTTCAGAGTAAATCAGTTGTACGTCAGTTTTGTTTTTGTTTTAACGGAAGTTACCAGTTTTCTTTTCCGTTAGTACGACAACGTTTAGTCAATAAAAGCGCTTGGCATTAGTCGACTGTAACTTTTAACCCCCATTCCTCTGTCTCTGCTATCCCTAAACTTTGAATATAACTCCAGGTTTTTCACGTTCCATAGTTTTACTTAGCGGGATAGAATGAGGGCTTAAATGTCCTCCATGCAAACTGACTTTTAAATACAAACATAAAAACAAAATAATGAAACAAATTATGAGCACTTGCTTCTAATCTTTCTTTGAAGAGGCAAGCGAACTTGAGAATAGCTCAAAATGTAGTGAATATCCACCGCCTAATACCGCATGTCTTCGCGCTTTGAATAGGCAAGATTTGTTCACCACCGTTTGGGTTATATTTTCCACTGCAGATCAAATTAAAATTTCATTCCATTTGCCTAGTTGTCTTCTTAGTCCAGATAAAAAACAATTTGTTTAAAAACGTGATTGACCTACACTATATTTTATAAGCAGTTCGATAAAGAACTGAAATTTGGTTTTAATTTACTTTGATTTTACTGCAACACGTTATCTATAAGGTAACATTTTTTCGTTTCACACAATAAAGGTGACATTGAAGCACTCCATCTTGCGCGCGGTGCTTTGCGTTTTATGCAAAGAAATCTGTGGGTTCTTATTTCTGTATGACTTCAAACAGATGAGGCCTTCTAAATCTTTGTGCAGAAAGATGAGTTTTTCATCCTTACTGCTGACGAGAAGACATAACGCCATGTAATTTTATCAGCAGTTGTTCCTTCTAGATAAAATATCAGCTTCTTTTAAATAAATCAACAATTGCTCATGTCTCCTGCTTCGTTTCCAGACATGTCGAGTAGTCACGTCCGGAACATTTGAAGCTGTAAATGAGACTATATTTGCTGTCATTCAGTATGTTCATGTTTTTAAATCGCCGTTGTACAATACTCCACTAGAAAACCTTTTTAGAATGTATAAATTTTAGGCATCTTTTAAACTGTACTCCCACAGTGTGAGCAGGTAAATCTCGGACCAATAGGCAAGTTGGAACCAACTTGCCTATGAAAGTTCATTAAGTTTTTCGCCTCTTCTCAGCAGTAGATGTCGGTTGGTTTTGACGGATATGTTTCACAATCTTTTAACTGAATCGGCCTTCACGCAGTGATACTAGAACATGATATGCGATGCATCAGAACGCCAACGCCCTGCCATTATCTGGTGACAAATAAAGCTATATGGAACACACATGAAAACCCGTCAATGTAAAATTTATACAAACTTAGCACCGTGTTAGATTGGTATTCACGAACTGCGCGCAAGAAGGAAATGACTTTTATTAGTGCTAGCTTCCAAGATCGTAATTCCTTACGTGTCGCGGATATACGGCATCTGAACATACCTTCATTTCTTAAAGGAGACTTCTGTATTCTCACAAGTTTTTGCAATATTTGGGGAAAAGGTTTTCAAAAATGATTTGGGATATGGCTAGTTTTACAAATAATGTCTGACGTTAACTGACTGCGGAGGAGTACACTTAAACGCAGACGAGTATTGGCCACTAGGGTGACCCATGTCACATTAATCCGAAGGCTAACAATTGTTCATGCCCGTCCTTAACACAGTGCATAAGGAAACATTCACATCAGTCACCTCTGTCGATCTTATGTCCATAAACGGACTCAAATCCGAAACAGCTACACCCATAAAAGTAGGTTATGGGCAGGTGGAAAAACACATTTTGCCACCTATCAGATGGGATATGATTAAATTTATTAGTTAGAGTTGAATTCAGTGCTCGCATCTTTTCCTATTTAGGTAATATATCAGCGGGAAAAATTCTTTTCCTCGTCGGTGTGGTTATCAGTGTTGTCGCTTTTGTGCTTATACTCTTGAACATATACAAATGCATTTCAATCAAGAAGTGGAAGAGGTCCATTAAAAAGCGCTTCAGGTGGATCCTCATTGTTCTCCTTTTAATGGGTAAGCTACGTTTACCTGTTTTATTATAATGCTTAAGAATACTGAATTGATCCCCTGGAATGCATTTTACACTTAAATGAATTATAGATGTTGGGATTTAATCAGCATTATGCAGGAGCGGAGAGGAGACGGCATGCCAGTCAGTAACAAAAGACAGGAAACTCTACGGGCTAAAACGTCTCACAAAGCATTATTTGAACAGCAAAAGTCAGTTGCCTGAAGATCTCGAGGGATGTCAGATCATGCTTTCAAAAACAATCATGACACCACGTCGATTATTTACCGAACATTTTTACTGAATTTAGATTGGCTGAACGCGAAACTTCCTTACATTCTGTTCTGTGAGAGTCCTTAAAAGCAATAGGAATTAAATACGCAAAAGACACGTCTGTTAAATTAATTAACGACGATTTCTGAGAGAAAACCCCGGTAACGATATCCCAATACATGCACCGCAGGGGCTAAGAAGTCGTGCAACAATGACCAAAATCACGTCATGCGGTTAACTTATAAAAAACGAAAAGTCGAGAACTTCGGATTGGTATTTGAAGAAATAAGAAACGCTTGCCGAAACAGATTTACTAGCGTGTTGATGTTGTCGAGAACTTTGTCATCTCATTTTTTTCAAAGCCTCTATGTGCGAAATCTAGCAGAAATAGAATTCGTTTGCCGTGGTTTTCGGACTGAGGCTGACCAAAGTCTTCCTCATGTTACCAGGGTCACTTGAAGGAGGCTTGGTGGACTTGTCAGCTGCGTGAGTTATGAATCCTGGCTTCGGTGGGGTATTTGAGTCTGCGGTAGGCGTTCGGCCTGATGGCTCTTTCGTCTCTGCTGTCGGGTGAGTTTAACGTCGGGTCGTGTCCACGCGGTTTTCTCGGGTTTTCTTTGACCGTTTTGTCCGGGTGTTTGAGTACGTAGTGAAGGAGGACTTCATAAGTTAGAGGACAGCCGATATTCCTATTGACTGAGGTGGCATCTGATCACCACGATCCTAGTGCTATTCGCTGTGCCCTTAAATTTTTCTGGCCTAAGATGGCCGTGCGTTGAGGTCAAAAACATGGCCAGCTCTTTCAATATGCGTGGAAGGCATAGATTTTGAGTCTTACCTCCGAGTTGCCAATTAGTGCTCGTGTAGGTAATTCTCCAATCGTCATCCGGTTTCCGGTTCTATTCCCCATCATTATGGGTTATTTTGTAAACAACCTCCGATGTTTGGTCGAATAGAGGCGTGTCCTTAGGTTACATCAAATGCTGACGGATCGCTGCCTGCAGAAGATGAACTGCGCCTACTCCGGCGAGTTGTAACAATCGAGAAGTCGCATCAGGGTCTCCCTTACTGAAGTGAATGGTTCTCCAGATTTCGAGTTGTTACTCCTCTGGCCTGCATTCGTTCGCTCGGCTTCTGAGTCTCTCAGCAAAATGACTAAGTTATCTATTGGCTACGAAGATGTTCTGAAAATATAGTCGTTCAGTTCTATTGTCTTCTGACGTATTGAACAGTTTTGATTCTTTAAAAGAAGGTAGACACCGACGTTATTCTCATATTAATAAACGTTTCAAAATTGCACAATATGAGATATTATTAAAAATCCATTTTACACTGCCCTTTGAGTTTGCATCTTCTTAGGCACTTGTATAGGTTACGCCCTCCGGAGAAACTGGGTACTTATTGCTAATTTGCCTCATTAACTTTTTATATCTGCAAAAAGCTACGGTATTTCCTAGAAAATGACATCCTCACTACTCTTTGCCTTAAGCGAGGGTTTCGCCCTTTTGTAGTATTTCGAAATACAAGTCGGTTCTGGGGTCCGTATTATTCTTGAATCATTACCACAGGTAATAATGAAGTCGGTCGTGAGGCATGCAGCACAGATGATAGCATTGTCAATAGTTCGTGTAAATGTGGTGGTCCCCTTATATTCAAACGCAAACATATACGAAGTTAGTTGGTACCAACCAACGTCCTTGTGTCAAAACCCTTATGTAAAAATGAAAATAAGAACTGTGTTCCGAAATGTACTAGAAATAATGGACATAGTTTAGTCTTCAACAATCTTTCTTGCTAGCGCATTTTTTGGAATCTCATAACTGCTTAAAATGAGCCACATCGGTGATTTATTACTATTTTGGGAGCCTGTAATGGGCTTTACCAACACTGACAATGTACAGTAGATGTGCTAACTCATGAAATGTCAACGAACATTTCGAAATGCGTTCTCATTTCGAAAAGATAAATTAAGTAGTGTTGTAAAACTAATCATGATGCAGCATAAATCTATAATGATTCAGTTACCTCAGGGTGTCGGCTTTCGAAAGAACTTATTTTCGGCTGCATGCAAGATCTATACTCTGCAAAAAATGACTACTTATGTAGCATGTAATTTTCTCATTGATTTTCGATGCCCTTGGAAATTCAATTACATTTCATGGAAAACATGCATAAAAATATTCATTCTTTTACTTACTCGGTAGAAAATTACGTCTTCTTCCCAGTTCATATTCAAAAGAAGAGTATAGTTCGGTTTTAAAAAAAAGTTTCTAATTGCGGGATTTTTAGTACCGTTAAATGGCCGTTCATTAAACGTCATGTATCTGCATTTACGAATGTGGCTTGTTAAGTTGACAATATTGCTCCAATCCACTGCTTAATTTTATGAAACTCATATGGTCTCCTCTTAACACCGTAGAGAAATTCATGGTTTTCCGTACACGGAAAATATACAACTTGTGGTTTTGAAACCCTGAATGCAAGTGTAACAGCAGGTCGGTTTCAAAATTATTCGGGAATTAGAAAAGTTTTTTAAAACCGAATAATACTCTTTTCTGAGTATGAGATTGGAAGAAGACGTAATTTTCTACCGAATAATTAAAAGAAAAAATATTTTTATGCGTGTTTTCCATAAAATATAATTGCATTTTCAAGGGCATCGAAAATCAATGAGAAAATTGCATGCTACATAAGTAGTCCTTTTTTGCAGAGTATAGATCTTGCCTGCAGCCGAAAATAAGTTCTTTCGAAAGCCGACACCCTGAGGTAACTGGATTATTATAGACTTATGCTGCATTATGATTAGTTTTACAATACTGCTTAATTTATCTTTTCGAAACGAGAACGCATTTGGAAATTGTGGTTGACATTTCATGAGTTTGCACATTTACTGTATTAAAGTGGTACAAATCAACGAGTGCTGATCTTCCTCTGTTGCTATTTTTACAGGTGTTTAGTGCTTCGTTAGGAGTCAGTATTCTGTAAAGGAAAATTCTTAAACATTTTTGCAGTAAGCTTACAAACAATTCTCCGATCTACCTGCCCATAAAATATAGTCTACAGCTTTGGTTTGAGTTTTTGACTGGAAGACAGTCATTTAGAGTTCCCTTTACACCAATACCTATGCGCTCATGTTTACCATTTGAACATTTTTACTTAGTTTCTTGTTTTTCTCATATTTAAATTGAAAATTTGCAAACTGATAGCCATTTCTACCTAGAACAGGCAGTCGGACACAAGGGCTTTTGATTTTCATTAAAATATTTTCAAAGAGAATACTATTTGGCAATCTATTTATCCAGGAATATGAGATAAACGGTTTCCTGAGCACCGAATATACTTGCTTACGTAAACAAATGCACGTTTTTGTTAATTTTAGGCATATCTTGTTCTCGGTCATGAACAAACTTATCAATTTTTTGAACGATGTTTCGACGTAGAGAACTGAGAAATAAAGCGCCAATTTTAGTCGCTTTCGTTAACAAGTCATGACTGAATCATACGCCAAAAGAAACGGACTTGTGAACTCGGCCTAAGTGTCCCAAATCCAACTCTCTAGCGCCGATAAACATCGAGGGGTCTTTGCGTTGTTGGCTGCCTGCCAGCATGCTGAGTATTGCAAGGGCTCTGGACCA
>CACRXP010000073.1:1636551-1648233 GCA_902702965.1 Spirometra erinaceieuropaei
AAGCTGCACTTTTTGTAAAACAATCTCGACCGATTAAAAAGCCAGAAAATGCTGAGCTGCATGTCATTCGTTAAGGTTAATCGGGTGTCAAGACGAATTAGACACGATAGGTATGATTCTAACTGACAGACCTATATGAGGAACGAACCAGAACCTTTAAAAGAATAAGGGTTAAGCATTATTCCAAACCTAACGCGGACAAAGAGTGAATACGGAAAAGATACTCACCATCGCACTAGACAAACAGCCTTTTCAACCTCACTTACTGGACTTAAGTGTCGGCGCGTTTGTGTATTTTTGTCTTTACCAAGTGAGCTGCTGGATTTGCCAGCAAACGACGTCATAACAACTGATATTCGAATATGGATACACATGTGATAGTACGTCCAGTTGGTAAAGAGGATAGGTCCTGTGTCATTGGTGGCAGAACAATGTATTGATGGTTACACTGTCACAAGAACCGAGGCCGCCACTGGCTCACGAAGTAAGCGTTGTCGAGCGTAGCCTGCAGATTTGATAATAGAGGCAGCAGTCATCTCAGCCTCTGTCTCTTCCAAAAATCACCGCCTGCCACTCCTTGATGTTTTCATCAGCGCTGCTTCAGAGATTCGCCCCGGATACGAGTGAACAATGAACGATTTATATGCGTCATGGACTCCCAGACGTCCTTAGACTGGAGACAGCGAGAGGGAAATAATTGTATCATTGCTCCTACAGAAGGAATAGGGATGGCTATACAACGATGTGGTGGCATTTCCGTGTTTTTGAATAGTACGCACCAACCTATAAGGCCAGCTCGGACAAGCCACTTTGCGGAACGCAGGCGATGAAGCGTCTCAGTTGACTTGTTCATGAACCCAACTGGAGCAGTACAGCCAACTGGAACAGTACCTGCTGCACCACGTTCTTCAAAGGTTCACTTTATTCTGTTAGCAATGCAATGTCCAGATATCTGGTGACGCGTTTGAAAGCGCCTACGCGTCTTGCACACGTGATGATCCCTTGGTCCTCGTGAACCACTCTCAGAAAAGAAAGCTCTGATCCAATATGAGGTGAGGGTGTCGTAAAGCTCACATTAAGAAAGCCACATTTTAGTCGGAACCGCATTTCAGGGAAGTATCGAGTTATCCTATCAGTAGGACATTCTGCAGACCACGAGTTAATAATGCTTCATAGTTCCGATTGAGCAACTTGCATACGACTCCGGGGTGGTCGACCCCGTTTTCCGATGCCAGTGCCAAATCCAGTCGCCCTTCATGGTGGTGTGATGAGAAACGGGGCTAAAATGGTATGATAATGTTTACGCACTCCTAATAATACCCTCACATCTCGCAACTTACTCCTTATCAAATCAACGCCTTCGCATAAGTGAGAGCTGCACATAGGCATGCACGACGTTAAGCTTGTCATCATGACGAGGACAAATGAACTTTTTACTTATCAATGAGAGCTTCCCGATATCCTGTTGATCGTCCTCGCGTAGATAACTCGTTGTCTGATTGTGTGTGGAGGGTGCGATAGTTCAGGGTGAGCCAGATTAATGCTGCTTTGGTATTTGATGTCGCAGATGCACATGCACTAGCACGGGGTAGCGTGATATCATAATGTGCAGGAATGGTGTGGTGTGGAACGACGGACATGATGGGGTTTATCAGAGGATTCTGTCACCTGTGCCATGTTAGCACTGCGACACCTAGGAGAGTGATCAGCCAGGTCGATTATTGATTCGAACATGCGATAACAAATGCGGCGTGTGCTTGTTTTCATGGACTTTGTTCCCTGTGTCCAGGCGACGTAACCGTGGAGGCACGATAAGAATATCCGGTATGATGTGGTTTGGTAGCCCCACCTGATTGACACAATGCTATTGGGGTTGTGGTTAGGGATTAGAACTAGGGTTAGGAGTTAGGGTTGGGGTTATGGTTGGGGGTTGTGGGGTTAGGGTTAGCGTTTAGGATTAGTGGTTAGAGTTGAGAGTGAGAGTTAGGGGTTAGCGCACCTATCTCTCACCCATTCAAAGTACAACATCGCATTCCCAATAGCTTTTCTTTTGCATACAAGTACTTGACCTGTGCGTTCTCCGGCCTCACCTGTAAACAGCCCTATTGCCACTGGCTCCACATGTGCAGAGGAGATAGGTGCTAGTGACGTTAAATCACGCTGACAACGTTATGTCTGTTCGATGCCTCATCTTTCATTCCGGTTTTCTCAGAGGACTGATACTTTGACTTTCATGGCATTTTGCAAAGCATGTATATCCTGCGCAGAAGCTTCCCGTACCTTGTGGGTGGTGTTCAGATGCTTGAGAAAATTTTTCCGGCTGGCCTCCCATCTTGTTGTTTTCCTGCCAGGAAGCTCCCGTAAGTACGTCATCATAGATTTCTTGCTCGGGAACTATCTCGATTAGCATAGTGACCTGAAAGCTGCATCGAAGGTGGAACTGTTTCATCATAACATGGATTCGGAGCATGCCATAGCTCTAGGCTATGTGCCTGGGAGACTTCCCTTACACTTAAACTCCGATTTATTCCGGAGGTAGCTGAGGCGAAGAAGGCCTAACTTCCCTACTTTGCTCTCTTACACGGTTTTGAGAACTTCAATTGCCTCAGTGGGTTCCAAGATATTATTGAGCAGACCTCGGAAAAGTTTTAGATATTTCGAAACTCGCTCTTTGGAAATGTTGTCGTTTGATTCAGGGAGCACCTGAATAACGAGCCATTGCTCTCTGGTGATTTTGTTCGTATTTCTTGTTGATATATCGCCCTCTAGGGGAGGTGTTTCTCTAAGGATAATAGACAACGATGGCGGAACACATTTTCTATCACGATTTTGTTCCTTGATCCCGGTTTCGACTGTTTGGAAGAAGTCGTTGACACGGCGGTGATGAATGATGGTCTGTAGATTCGATAATTGACTAGATACCACTCCTTGTGCTGGGGCCATCCAATCCACAATTTTTTCGATGTTTCAATTTTTTTGCGTCTTCGGCACTAAACGTTATGGACGTATTTTAAGGTTTTTGATGAATAACATGACTGACCCAAGTTCGGCTAATACGCCTAACCAAATGGCTAAACTTTTTCATATTTCCTTGGATTCCTGAATAAAGCCATGTGATTTTAATTACCTCTTACTTCATTGAAATTGATTTATTTGACCCATGTGCACGGCAAATGAGGAATCTTCATGTGGTTCCTTGCAGCAGACGCATATCCACACTTCTAAAATAAGGCTCTTAAAGAAGAAGCGGACTGATAACGACTATCTCCAAAGGGTGATTTACAGAGTTGATAGTAAGAACTCAAATCAAATACAAAAGAAGTCGGGCTAGATCGATAAATATACCCCTTCACCTAAGACAAACTAAAGCCTACAGATAAGCCGCAAGTTTGTTGACGTCAGAGTTTTGTTCACAGCCAGCAAAATCAAAACACAATAAGGCTATGTGTATTAAAGATCAAAGCTAAGGTAATCCGAAGATGTAGCTTAAATTATGGGGTACCAGATCCAGACTGTAAGAGAGTTTACCTAGCAAAGCATCGCTACGACCTAGGATATGCATCGACGAACATAAGATTTTTGGCCTAAAATATGACACATACCATAGGAAGGCGAATTGACATGGCTGCATCATCAAGGATCACGGCATACGTTTAAAAGCTAAACCGCAATACTGATTTGCAACTAAACGAACTTTTCACAGGATGACACCGATATCGTGAACGCTTGATCACTCAACAACTCTGCGCTGTCGAGTGAGAAAGCTGTTGTGCCCACCGAAGGCTGTATTTCACTCGTCCTAAAGGTAACATTCACAAGTATGCCTTGCGTCACAAACTACAAAATTCTTGCTGGCCTTTTTTATTATCTTATCCGCATAGCGCCCTCAGTTTTCTCTTATCCAATTGCCAAAACGCGCGTCCATCAGGAATTAATGACATTTTGCAGATTTTTTACTTGAAATATCGTTGTCTAAATCCGACCGGACTTTTTAAGCATCCCCTGCGGTCGAGTTCAGCTTGCGTTACCAAAAATTTGCATTGTTTAAAATTGCTGCAAGTGACAATGAAAGACCCGCTGCAGCTGCTAGTGGACGTGTCATTTGTACCTGCTGTGGACTTTTATTTCACAGTACACTTATCGCCTTGCACTACGTTAAAAAACCCAGTGTGGCAAACTGATACCTCATTATTTTAGACATTTTAATTGAATGCTCTGACTGACATCTCAGATCATGTCCCGAAAGAATTAGTCACTTAGTGCTATATTTATCGCAAACCCAGACCTATGCCGTGTGCATGTCCAGATCTATCTTAAAATTTATAACATTTCCCTATGGTAACCTCACCTGGCTAGCATACATGCGTGATTCTATTACCTCACCTGTCCCTGATTAGTGGCAATTCGTAATTTGATGACAGCTTTGCGGTATTGCCGTCATTCCATTGCTTCGTTTTTAAATGATCAAGGAAGTAAATTTAGCAAATATACAGAGGAGGGCACGTGGTTCAATCTTCCTCAGGTGGTGTGTAATATTCCTCGTGTAAATCGGTGTGTCTTCACCAATCCCCTTTCCTGAATTCCTAAGCATTCTTATTAGTTGATTAATTTCTGTGCACAGCTTTACTCACATAATTAGCAAAAATATCAAAATTACCTCTGTAAATAAAGCGCTTTTTCATCGTTTTACGCCTCACACTGTTTAGAGCCATCCTGTCGTCCAAGGACAAACTTATTAAGCGTATACCTCATTCTGTCATAGAGGCTTACAGTGTTCCTTTGGGTAAATCAGCAAAAACCATCTTGGCAACATCTTCCTTCAGGCATGTCTATATTGTGGCTGCTGTCTCCTATCTTTGTACGCTGTGTATTCTCACTATTTTCTAGGTCATTTATAAAGAAATTCCACCCAGGCTTCCCGTAGATTATAGGACTAATACGACAAATATGTATCACTTTTTTAAATTCCAAATTTAGAGAACGGCAAAACCGAATAAGGATCCACCCAATGAAACCGAAACGAAAATCCACAAAAGCTCCGTTCCCACCGAACAGCATGAGTGGTGTGCTCGATTGAATCATTGGTTCAAAGGCAAACACAATGCCACGTGTGCAGCCTTGATGATAAATTATTATCCGCGAGCAGGATGAACCAGTTAGCAAGTTCGATATAATAGCAGAGCTGGAAATCGCACGCCCACGTGAAGGCCCACCTACATTTTAGAAGACAGTTGCTGTCATGGAAGTGGCGACGAGCATGGGGCTTAGCAGCAGAATAGTTCCATATGGTCGGATAAAGATTTTACTTAAATGAATCATGTGCAAATCGTGCATTCTTCATAGTCATTTTGAGCTTGACTTCTTGGTTTATGGTAATTATATAACTAGTACATGAGTTTCGGATGTTTAAACTACCCAACCACTTGGCATCTGTGCAATTTAGGAAATAACTTAGCAAATTGAAAATTTGACAAAAAGTGACTGATTTTACTGAATGACACGTTTAATCAGACAAGCTCTCAGAGTGGATTCCAGAATATCTCGGAATTTTTTTGGAAAACTACAAAATCTTGCGATTTCGCCGACCATATATGCCTATTACTTTATCAGACAAGCGAGGTTGCTGTTAATTAATGCATGAAAGCAACGCCACTAGCTGATAACAGCCAGCAAGTATTGATTAAGCGTTTAAGGCTCATAATTCATCGTTCGTGAAATCGGCCAGGAAATGCGTGCTCTGAATGCAGCTAAAAATCAGACACAGGGAAATAGATTTGAGTGTATAGGCAAGAATGAAAATAAGCCAGTGTGGAACGGATTTGGATTAACTAGAAAACTTGTTATCATGCATCACTCATAGCGGCAGTGCAAAGTAGCACAAATATTTCATTTGCTGTTTTACATTGATTTCTCTGTCGAAATTCAAACCTCTGTATCTTTCTCACTTGTTATTTAGAGTTGCGAAAATTCCCATAGTAAAATTCAAAAGGCGATTCGGCGAGCATACGTTTGCTTTCGATAAATTCTCTTTAGGTCTGTACATTTAAATGGCTATTGAAGTAATGACTGCAAAAGATACGGGCAAATAGATACTTAATCGGTAACTTGCGTTTGGAGAGGGGAGGGTAGGGGAGGGGGAGGGTGAAACGCCATAATTCCAGTCGGCGCCAGGGAGAAGGTGGGTCCCGGCGAAGGTAATTACATGCGGGTGGTTGGCTTGGTGGCTTTGACCCATGGTAATTGTGGGGCCTGCACGAAATTCTTCTGCGCGCATAGGACCGGTCGGCGTAGCCTAATTGCAGCCGCCTCGGCCGTAGCCAACAAGCGCTGCCCAAGCAGTTTTGGATAGCTTGATGGGACCTTGTAGATCACTCTGAAGGCCTCTGTGGCGTCTACATGGTGGCCTGTGTCTACCATGTGCGCGAGGATCGAGCTGTTGATGTTCTTTATTTGTCCCTTTCCTAACCATGCTGGGAGATGTTCTTTCATTCTTTTGGATAAACGCCGGCTCGTGCGACCAATATATTCTGCCCCACAGGAGCAGGTGAAGAAGTAGATACACATTATTGTTATTTGCGTTATGCAACGACAGGCTGCAGTTGGGAAGTCGTCGCGAAATTCACTGGTACCAATAAATCCTGCTGTCCATGCCTGCTTTAAATTCATTCCGGGGAAATATTGCTTCAACTAACATTTTCTGCTAATTAACTTTCCCCTGCATACATCGGACGCCAAACCTTTCGGTCTTGAAGTATCCTCTTTTGATCACGGTTTTTGTGCGTTATGTCATAAGTGACTACTTCCCGTAAACTGCATATTTGCCAATTTTTTGCAGAAAATAAGGGAGAGGTTGCATGTCATATATTTGAAATTCGCGTGCTATGAGATAAAAAGGCGATCAGGTACCTTAATGTTTCGCCAACAACATTTATACTTTAATACAGTTTTACATGGAAAGGGTTTCTTCTGTTAATCTCACGAGCAGAATTTGAAAAAGTCTTAATGTGCCTCAAATCTTATGATAATGTACATAGTGCTCCGTGATGATACTTAGTCTCTTAACTTTCTGGGAACCGCAGCAACTTGAATGTTATTTTTCTTCACAACATACATGCACTTTTATGAGCCATTATGCACAGGACTCCATAAGGTTTCTCTGTAGTGATAAAACCAACGGAAGACATGGTTTTGCCTGGAGCTAGTGCTTATGCTAGGAATTCCGTTAAAATGATTATCGAGGGAAAAATAAGGAAGGTAGTTTAGCACAGATGTGTGGACTCACTTGAAGTATGGGGTGCCTACTTATTTCATTTAGGCAGCTTAATATGCATTAATAATATTCACCGATGCATTCTTGCCTTGTTACAGATAGATTCTCCATACCGGGCCAAACCGTACGTATATACGTACTCCAGATCTGGACCACCAGTAGGCTGATGCGAGTCCTGTCACTTCAAGCTTTGTCCTGCGCATCTGCTACTGCAGAACCCACAGCTGTCAGTGGGCTTACTGTTGGTTGTCGATACAGTTAGCTGGTCATTGCTAGTTGTTTTTGGTTCTTACCGCAGCCTCCGCCGACGCCCTCTAACCACCTCCCCCCATAGTTGGCATTTAATCGGCTGTAGTGATCCGTCTAATTCTGACACGAGTTATATAGTCCACAGTCGGTTTCCTACTAATTGGCGACAGCGTCGCCGAAAAAATGTCTGCTGTTCTTTGTTCAAGTCGTTGGCCACTTTACAACACCCCCTTTTACCTCTTATCGCCAACCCAATTATTAGCTTCCAGCTGCGTGCCGTGGGCTCTGCTGTTGCCAAACCCCCGATCATAGTACTTCACCCTTTGCGAACGTGGTAGTCCACCTTGCAACTCCCTCACGAGGCCTCCTTTCAAATCCGGTGAATGGAGCCTTGGTCGTCACAGTGAGCCCTGGCAGAAGTGTGCTAGGCCAGACGTGACAAATATCTTATCATGTGATGCTTGCGCTAGACTTTTGTCCAATAATTAATGCACATTTCTGGATCCCAATATATGGGACGAATGTCAAGCATGCATTTATAATTTTACATATTAATTAAAAGACATCGTTTTGCCGGATGTATCACATGTTCTACTGTGTCTGAGTAACTTTGTCTTTTATCATATTCTGCATAGCCTTTTCTGTGAAACATTAAGCACATGCGAAATCTCTCATTTTCTAACAGCTTAATGGTGCGTACTTAAGATATGTGTAATGTTGATATGTCCATATTTTTTGAAACAAGGCATTATGGACTAACGTTCAGCTGATTTTTTGGGTGGTGTGAGACCTACTTTCTCTAGTAATGAAATAACCGGTGGTCTGTGGTCACTATTCACTTGGGTCCAACGAAGATTATATTTTTGCCGCATGATTAAACGGCACCGTCCGACAGCGCTGCTTTAATGAACAATTGTTTTTATGAGCATTAGTTGAAACCTTTTGTTGGTCATTCAGATTTATTTCTAACAAGATTCCAACATTACAGGTGAACATCTGACGTCAGGTTTAAAGTGCTATTTAAAATTATCCCAGAATTGGATGCAAGTTGACGTTTTCCAGAATGCTTTCAAACGAACACCTCCAATATAAACCCTGTAAAGTAACAAGTTCTTTTAAAGCAGAATTTCTGATGGGTTTTGTTAACTGAAAACATTCTATTCAAAGAATATATTTTTTGTGTTGACCCACGTTAACCTTTTGCAACACATCTGTGACCCGACCTTTCACACCGATGCTGACCTTCCGCTCGTGTGAATCGAAACGGAATTGCGGAACAATAGCCCCAGACTTTACGAGTGCACACTCGGCTCCAAAAATCCGGTGTCTCGTCTTATTTTAATTTTTATTTTCGCATCCAGATTTGGTTAAGTTTAATTTATAAAATATTCTGGTCTTCATACTTTGTCAGACTGTCAACAAGACTTTCTAGGTCTCTTCATAAATGTAAGTTAAAGTAAAAACTTTGCTGTTAAGGGGCTGTAGAATTATTTCATCCTGACTTTGAAAAAATAAAGGCCACATGAGAGGTCGTTATATGTAGAAGCATTGAATGCTGCTTTTAGATAAGTTGGAATAGCTACTCACTGTTCTAATCAAACTGGAGAGAGTATGTATAGTCGTGTTCTAGTTCTACAGCTGAGGAGGCGACTCAGTGAAGGAGAACGCAATTTAGTCAGCTACAACAACTCAGTCAGACAGCACCCACCGTTCCGTCTTTGGATGGATCCAATCCGGATGACCGCGCAGCTGACATAATAGGCAAAAGTCCGAGACGCATCAGGACCATTTATACGACGGTCATAAATCACAAACCCAAATTCCTGTATACAAATGCGCAGAGCCTGATAGCGAAAGTCAACGAGCCAAAGATTCATCTATCCTATCTATCCCCGGATGTAATCTCAGTGGCAGAAACTTGGTTGAGCCAAAACATGAACGACCGTGAGTTAACTATACCAGGATACCAGCTGTTTAGGAGTGATAGGCCAGGACGTCAGGGAGGAGGCGTACTCATGTATGTAAAACCTGGGCTTATAGTTTCGGTCAAAATAGATAAATTTGCGTGTACATCTGACGCAATTCGGCTAACTATAAAAGCACCAGGTTCACCAAGCCTCCAGATCCTGACAGTCTACCGACCGCCGACAAATGGTCCCACGGCTGATACCCACCTAATTGGGGATCTGAGAAGATTCTCTAATCGGTCCGACGTCTTAATCATGGGAGACTTCAATGCACCTGCTATCGACTGTAGTTCAGCTTACGTATCCGGTCCAGACCATACTTTCGGCCGATGCTTTTTGGACATGCCGCTCAGGTTTGATCTCACGCAGCACGTCTTATTTCCGACGAGGGTGTGCGAAGGTCAACAGTCAAACTCTCTGAATATGATCCTTATTAAGTCGCTAGACAGCATTGATGAGGCGCAATTTCTAACTCCCCACATCGTACTTTCGTGGGAGTACTCCGTCTTTTCTCCGCCCGAACAAGCCGCCAGAGTTAGAAGGAACATCTCGCGCGGCGACTGTGCCCATATGAAAGCTGAACTAAACACCATAAACTGGGAATCAGCTTTTTTCGGCGAAATAATCAAGGATTGAGAATGGCTTAGTGAGTTGTCGCACATTCTTCTCAGAGACCACTGTCGAAAGAAACTGAACAACAGATTCCCGTGGCTAACGCACGCTTTAAAAAACGAAGTAAATATAGAGCACAGGTTATGGAGGAAATTCCTCTCCAATAGGATCTCTGTGTTGATAAATGCATACAAGGAATGGAGGAACATATTTAAGCGATTAATCCTAGGGACAAGGCGCGCTTTCGAGAAAGACCTATTGAACCGGGCCACTGAAAATCCAAAGTTATTCTGTGGTTATATAAGAAGGAGCACGCGAAAGGGAGATTCAGTTCCATTATTGAAAATTACTAAAGACCTTGAGTTTAGCGAAGATGGAGCAAAGGGAGACCATATTTCACAACTTTAAAGTCCTTCTTTACGAAAGAAAGTACATTTATCCCTCCCGACGGCGACGTAGTGGAATAGCCGACGTTTGAGACTGTTTCTTTCGCCGAAGCTATTGTTCGCAAGGAAGCGTTGGCGCTGAATAGGTCTAAATCATTTGGGCAGAATGACATACCATCCAAATCGTTGAAGGAGCTCGCTGGATAACTATCTAAACCGCTGTCCATGATCTTCCAAGCCTCGTCCGAAGCAGGCCATTTGCCTGCCGATTGGAAATACGCACGGATCACACCATCCTATAAAGGCGACAGAAAAATGTTGGCAAACAATTACAGGCCAGTTAGACTTAATTCAATTTGTCGAAAAATTGTGGAAAGACTAATTAAATGAGAAATAATGCGCTCCCTAGAACAGCATAATCTGCTATGCGACGCCCAGCACGGATTCCGTAGGGGTCGATCGTGCGTGACAAACCTGCTCTATTGTTTAGTACGCTGGACCCGTGCAGTCGATGGCGGGAAGGCAGTGTGCGCAGTCTATGTCGACTTTAAAAAAAGCATTAGATAGTTTACTACATCAGCGCCTCTTGTACAAATTAGGCCGGACAGGCATTAGGGGTAATCTCCTGGGGTGGATTCAAAGCTTCTTGCCCCGTCGCTCTCAAATTGTCCACGTCGGTGACAGGCAGTCGGCGGAAGTAGTGGCTGAAAGTGGTTCTCCGCAAGGCTTCATCCTTGGCCCTATCCTGCTCATTATGTATGCTAACGACTGCGTCAGTGAAATGAATTGTGATGTCGCCATGTTTGCTGATGATGTTAGTCTTTGGAGCATCATCCGAACTGAATTTGGCGAAGATTGCTTGCAGGCAAACCTGAACCGGTTCGTGAAATGGTCACGGGACTGACTTTTGCAGTTTAATGCGAACAAATGCAACATTCCGCGAATCGCTGAAACCCAGTCTCCGGGCGGCAGGGTTTACCACCTAAGTAGCGTACCGTTGCAGGACGTAGACACCCAGAAGTACTTGGATGTGTGGGTCACGGTTTCAGGTAAACTGTTGCTCCACTGCTTCAAGGTAGCCGAGTCCGCGATGTCAGTATTTTATCTTGTCGAGATTACTTTCTCTACCTTCGATGGGGACTGCATCGTTAGTCTTTCGGACATTTGTACGGTCACAGTTAAAGTTCGCTATTCAAGC
>CACRXP010000073.1:1667737-1678708 GCA_902702965.1 Spirometra erinaceieuropaei
TTGTATATTCCCGATCGAAAACCGACAAGGCAACGGGCTCGTGGCCCGGTGAGTAGAGGCGTTGACTTCTAAACCAACAGGTCGCGAGTTCGAGGCTCGGGTGTTCCACACTTCGGGCTTGGGTATGGCTGGCTGACGACGGCTAATAAGCCAGAAATGGCCATTCCAGTCTCCCTTGTCTTTGTCGGTTATATCATTCTGCCTATATATCATGCGCCGCTGTGCGGCTGCTGGTTGGGCTCGATAGAGAGTCCATAAGGCACAACGGAACGAGTGAGTTCCGTATAAACGATCGGTGAGCGCCCCCTAACAACCATTTTTTGATCGTAGGCTATGTAAAAGGCAACTACCGGACTTTGCAGCAAACAGGAAGCGAAAATTAACGAAACGTGCTCTCTGCATGCCCACCTCAGTGGCCATCGTTAATTCGCCTATTTAATCGGCAGATACTTTTGACCACGTCGCAAGCAGTTGAGACGACGGCAATAAAAAAACAGATCCCTCTATGTAGCATGCATTGCCTTTCAATAAAGGGGTCTCAGAGGTCAACCAATTTACCGCCTAAGACACTACGTTGGGCGTTGCGCAACGACCAATGGCCGTTCTGTACGGCGAAAGGGTGGGCACAAAGCCCAGGAAGACATTCGAGTGCCATCTACTATATTTTTTGCTCCGATCGTTCCTTCGTCTAAAAATGCTAAACAGGACGAAGACTTACGGTTATGTTGCACGAACATCAGAGGGGAACTCGAGATATAGTCCATCATCACTGTCCGGGACGAAATCACACCTTTGTCTTTTCTGTCACGTTGATAGGTGGACTAATCGCCAGCAGGACCTCGGAACTAGAAAATCAGTTATGCTGTGAGATTGCAGCAATGCCACATAGTTGGCGAACTTTACGGTCTCTGACAGAGTAGGTCACTAAGTTTAAAGACCAAAGTGACTAGCCAGTTTACAAATTTTAATGCGTGCTCTGTCGTCATTCTATGTCTTTGAAGATTGGCGGAAAGCTTAAAAGAGTGAAATATTGTTTGGAGCAATTTTTCTCCTGTGTGAATGTTAAACAGGCATGTACAGCAGAATTTTTGGTACTAACAAATTTTTTCGACGGTTAATCAACTGCAGTGCAGCTAGGACACTGACGACTAAAGAACACATGGTTGTCCTAGCTAAACTAAACCAATATGAACAGATAATATTTTCTAAGCCAACAGAGGCCATGAAGTTGTCACTACTAGTCAGAGAAACTATGTACCGAAAATGACGTCTATTTTAAACGATCCTAATAAATTTCATCAAGAAACATCAGGAGAAGATGGAAAGAAGTCAATGGGAGACTCTGCCTGGATAAAAGTCAAACACCCGTTGTAAAAAAATGATCGATGCTCAAACTGCGGTACCCCTAAAACCGAAGGTTAAATGTTTTCCCTGACTATATGGATTATCAAAATGCATAAAAAAGACAAACCTCTACCATCAATTCTGTCTATGTTTAATTCATCCCACCAAAGACTAGCACAATGGCTTGGAAGTGGGTTAGAACCAGTCTGAGACCCATTTTCGACTTACACGATAAGAGACACCTTTTATTTTAGTGAAGAAATCAGGCATTAAGACATTTCCAGAAAATATATAATGTCCTTGGAAGGGGAATCACTATCTGTTAATGAACCACTTGATGGTACCATAGATGCCATAAGCGCCCGTTCGTCTGAGACCCGTCTGTCACCCGAAATACTACGTGACTCGTTAAAATTGTATACGACAAACCCAGTTTCTGTTTGGTGGACAATTATGTAGACAAATTGAAGAAGTATCAATTAGAAGCCCACTTGGTCCAACCTTTGCCGATATATTTATGGATAACTATAAAGAAACGTTGCCGTACAAACTGGACATGCGAACCCTACACAGAAGATACGTGAACGATCTGTTTACAATTGCTGGCAAATACTATGAAGCCGGAGACCCACTTATTGTTATGAGCAGTCTCCATTCGAATATAAAATTCACAATAGAAAAAGAGCAGTGCAGCAAGCTACCTTTCCTCGAGGTCCTCATGGCTAGGTAGGAGGATGGTTCGGTAAAACCTTCAGTTTCCCATAAGGATATGTGAAAAAGTCGATATTTGTATTTCCTGAGGTTTGAGCCAGGATAACGAAAAGGAAACCAGGGGTATATTTTATTTCAAGGAACGACGGACATTTGCCTCGCTGAGAGACTGGATACAGAATTGCCAGCCTCAAAGCAACCTTGCTTAAACTTGGCTATCCAGAACGTCTAATCCAAAAGTACAGCAATACCTTACTGTCAAAATTGACGGAACAATTGGCTTCGAAAAAGCCCTTTGTAATGTTCTTGCCCTTTAAGAGTAAGAAAATTTGAAATATTAGCAAACAACGATTAAGATGCACCACTGCAATGAAATACAAAGCAGTCAACCTCATATTCAGCAATCTCAGTGGAGTTATTTCAATTTTCATGGGCAATGGATGTTTTGTCTACGTACGCCACCTCAAACTGTGTTCCTGAATTCACATGCACTCATGGTGAACACAAAGGTAATCAGGAGTCAGGTCAGCTGATCACCTGTCTAAATAGCTCTTAAAGTGGGAAATTATAATCCCTCGTTCTTCTATTACGGTTGCTTTGTTGACCCCAAAACATCCTCCTGAGTATTTGTTCAGGCACAATAAACACGGACATTTCGCTACTCAAAGGTAGTCCACATATAACGGAAGAAACTGGACTTATGTAAACAGTTAGACCATGTGGCCAAACTCAACTCGTCCTGGGAATCCTCATTCCTTAGATTTACGTGGCCTTCTTTAGGTATTGACTTCGCAAGTGTTTCCTTCCCTAAGTTGCGTTTCTAAGTTACCATTATCACTGAGTAATTTGTTTACAGTAAATAATGACCTTACTGGTTTTGCATTGAGTTTTCCGTGCAAACTGAAATATCTGTGTTTCATACCCGTTTTCTATATTATGCAGCGACGGGTTGCAATTGATAAGCAGTCACTAATTTTATTCCTATCAATGAGTTGTGTTGCGTATGCTTGTTTTAAAATATTATTCTTAGTAATCGACTGTGCAATCTGATGTACATCTTTTGATTTGCATATTTCTAGCGGTTCACAAAGGCGAGTCGGTTCTCCGGGTCGTCGGCCGGTGTTGAGTTCATGTGCGAAAACAGTTAATATTTCAAACCTGCTTAAAAATCGATAATCACCGGCGTTTGCGCCATTATGCATCGATTGACCCTTGATGTGCTCGGTGTCAGTGGCTAATTGGGACAGATAATCTATTCCAGTTCTGCGAAAATTCCCATATTACGATGGAAAAGTCAATTGGCTAACATATGTTTTCGGTAATTCCTCATCAGGCCTGTACATTTACAAGGCAAATAATCAGTCTAATTGTCGACAGGGTATAAATGCGTCTCGGGGGGCAGGGTTAATCGGACTCCACGTTCCCACGCCGCCTGCATGACGGATTCAGCGTGTTGAGGACGATGGAGTTGGAGTGGGAGGGGGGGGAAGTAGAGGGGTTCCGGTTAGATTGTAGGCGCTGTGAGTGCGTGGGACTGCTCTCAGTGCGTCGGGACGGCGTGCGATCACCGTCTGGAGTCGGCCAGGGCAGACAGACTGCTTGCGTCCGCGTCTTCTGACAACAGAGTGCTGGGTTCGCCAGTCAAATGGCCACTGCTTCGGTTGTGGCTGGCACCCGTTTGCGCAGGCCTTTAGAGTAGTGCGCCGGTGCCCGGTAGATAACTTTAAAAGTTTCTTTAGCGTCGGTTTGATGGTTCGTATCGATTAGATGTGCAAGAATTGAACTCGAAATCGACCGATGTTCACCTCTACCTAGACAGGCAGGCATGTGTTAGCGTATTCTCTTTTCCAGACGCCTGGTTGTACGGCCAATATAGCCCGCTCCAGAGGAGCAAGTGAATGAATAAATACACATGGATGTGGCCTGTAACGACAATCCAATCGCAGTAGGGGGGAAGTTGCGAAGAATACGCGCAAGTTCGCTGCGGGGAGGGCACTTGCGAGAGCTGTCCTGAGGCGTCGTCTCACTAATTCGCTTGCTGCGTCTCTCAACTGGCATATGCATTAGCTAACAGTTAAGAAGTGGGATCATCTATCCCAAGTGGTTATACATACCCTAGATACCGAGCACACCTTCGTCTGAGAGAAGAACTCGCATCGTCGGCATCTGTTTAACCAATAAAGGCCGAGGATCTCTCGAATTCATGCACTCAGATGACTCCTTTATCATTGAGGATAGTTAATTAGAGATAACGAAAAAATCACAGGAAAAAGTGTAAGAAACTAGGACAAACGATACATACTGGCGCAAGGAGCGGCAGCTTATTAACGCAAACACCGAATGAGTATCGGTTTCTAAGCCATTTTGAAATAGTAACTGTTTTAGCTTATTTACTCAAGGTACGACGGCGGCCAGGGGAAATAGTGACGAAATTGTACCCAATAATGTTTCCTATTTTTCAAAGAACGTATCTGACTTCAACTTACATTTCTTGTTATGCTGTATGCTGAAGATTGGTATGCCGAGTTACCAGCGTTACTATTTTCTGTCCTTTTCGAAGTTCATGATATATCCATAGGTATAGTCACGACAGAGTTAAACCTAACCCAGTTATATTTAAACTCAGAGGCAAAAGCTGAGTTTTAAATTTGCAAGGAATAAAACTTCTCTAGAGAGATACTTCGTCTTAATTCCACGTAAACAAACTTTTAAAAGTTGCATTTATGAGCAGAAATACTTCTTTTACGCCACGTGTGCATGCGTGTGATGGGATTTTACAACGCTTTTCACTTTAATATCAATAACAAAGGCGTTATTTATGTGCGAATATCAACGCCTATTTAAAATGATATGGTTTATACGGAGGCTTAGTGTGTCCTACCTGTGAGTTGTTCTTGTAAGCTGCTTTTCTAATTACTGTAGACAAGAAATGGGGACTGACCATTCTGTTTTTCCCCCATCGTGAAATGGATCCCTAAACAACATTAATTCAGACGCTGTGTGAAGTCACAAATAAGTTTCCATCGGATGAAGACAGACATGTTATGGCATAACAAATCTAAAATTGTGGTTCTAACCGTCGCCCTGCGGCCTCAGCGGAAACCTGGATCGGAATAGAATCTTAAATCTCGATGAATGAGCTTCCCATTGTTTTCAGTACCGTTAACTGGGTCTCTCTTGTGTGTTTATATTGAACTATCGACGTATTTGAAGGGCTAAAGGCAGAGCCACTGAAGGCGCTTCTTATTTGTAATAATTTCGCGAATTTACGCTTCAGATATAAGTGTAAACGTTAGAATTTTGGCGTTTCACGAAACAAAAAATTCAAGAAATAAATGTCGCTGTTCACTGTGACTCAGTACGGAAAGACTGAGGATCACAAAGTCTGCTTCAAAGCTGACTGTGAGTAGTCGTATTGCGAAAGACTATTTTTTTCAAAAACTACGCGGTCAAGTTTTTTTGAAAATAAAAGTGCCGTAGGCTATCAGTATCTCACTTCGTAGTGGGTTCGGTGGTCAGAATTTCCGTTGGCTGGGGGAAAACCCCTGCAGTGTCATCGTGTAGGTTCGTAAGGATGACCACATAGCAGATTCACACAGGCAAACTAAAAGAGGTCCTTCGTTATCGACAAGCGGCCATGTTCACGAATAATTGGAATGTCCAGAGCAGGCCACAACTTTCTTGCCTTTAGGACAAAGGAACTAAATGGAATACATTTAGCCTATGCTGGTAAGGAAAATACTTAAGATAGTCGACCATTTTTGCTGCTCTGCGTTCTAGTTGTTCAAGGAGTCCAATGTACCTCCTCTTCCGACGCGTAGCTGCTGACATTCCCTATTCCAGATGGGGTTTCCCAAAGACGTTGAAAATTTGTCTGAAGTGTTCAGGAAGAAATATTTTAAACGCACACCCAAACTTATGCAACGTACTAGCTGCGTTCTGGACCCTCTTCTTACAGTGACCAAATGGTATGAAGCACGTAGTCATCCACATACTCGTGTCTCTACGCTTTACCACATCTTCTATTTTGGTCCTAATAATATAATATCGATGTTTTGAAGAAAGCTTCAACCGACGTGCAGGTGTAGGGTCACGCAGTGAATTGCAAGAGTCATCTGCTTGACGATATTCGATTGCAACTTCTTTCCGTCACTAACATAGCTACCTGCACTCCGTATTTTTATGTCATTTGTGAACATGAGCGTCTCACGACATAATTCGTTAGTACCATCATTAACATAAAGCAGGAAGAGTATTGGGTTTAAAACGGAACCCTTATGGACATCACTTTCCTCTTTAGCCCATTTAATGCTACAATTGCCGACAAGGAGTCTCTGCGTTTTGAAGGATAAGAAACACCCGACCACTTCGGCACTTTTTCTCCGAATTCCTGTGTCACAAGTCTTCTATAAAAGAAACCTGTGTGGTGTGATATCAAAGGCCTTCTTGAAGTGAAAAATGTGACAAAATAGCTCCTATGTTTGTCCTTCTGCTATTTCTCATACGAGTAAAGGAAAGAGCATCCTTCTCTAAAGCCGTGCTGGACATATAATAATATTCAGTTTTATTCAAGATATTCCGATGTCTTTTATTAATACGCCATATTATCTTACATGCAATGTAAATTAGACTGACAGAACGATATTTTTTGCAGTTTGGTCGTGATGATGAGTGCACACTTTTATTCCTCCAGGAGTTTGCCTCCATCAGAAGACTTTTGAAATATAAAGGAGTGTAGTTCGCTTAATTCAGTGGTGAGTTCTCAAAGTGTTCATGCAGGAATTCGATCCGGACCAGGCGATTTGGCAGGCTGCAGTAAGAGTAGTTCAGTCCTAATTAGGGACGACGAAAAATGGCTTTCTTCTACAGAGACGGTGGTGTTGGTTGGCAAACGGGTAGAAGACCAAAAAAGGATTAGACGGACTGAAATAAATTACAACAAAGGGATGCTTTAACCTGGCTGCCGGTCTCTAACGCTCAATCCGCAGTCCTTAGGGCAGGGATCAGGTCCTGATGTTTTTGAGTACTCTGTATATAGTTACATGAGATTTTTGGACATTCCAGAGAGTTTTGCGATATGTCCTGTTTGAACTCCCTTTGGAGTTCAGCAGCCTCAATTTTACAAATGTTTCGCTGCTACTTATATTCTCATAAGTGTTCTTTTGGGCCGGCTGGTATGAATCTTCTCCAAAAACGACTTCGTTTTTTCGAAAAAAGTCTTCAGGTTTGACTTTATTCACATGGGGCGGTTTGTCATATCTTTCTCTTGAAAGGACAACTGAGGTCAGCAAGCCTCCTCAACAATGGACTGAAAGGCCTCCAGTGGTCATTTATTTCACCATGTGTTTAATTTCTCATGACATCCTTGACATTTCTCTTTTTATAAATCGGTGGTTCCCTTTCTCAATGTTTCCCTTCGACTATCAGGCGAATTTGGGTTAGAAAACATTAGGTACTCAAATTTCAGCGCAAGATGATCGCCTGACCCTATTGGCGGTCGATGGCCAAGCGCATTTCTTTCTTCTGAGGTAAAGATAAGTTCATGGAAATTTTTCTTTTGTCCCTCATTAATTCCTGTTACGAAGTTAACGTTCCGGCCGAAGAGTTTATCCATTGCACATTGCAGTAATTTGTAATCAAAGTTATTTAACAGGCCCTTTGCAATCCACGTTCGTCAGTCAATACCAGGAGCGTTAAAATCCCAACGATAACGGCCTCCTTCTTCTCACTGACTAATGTAAAGTTCAAATATGAGATTAGGATCATGGACAGAAACCTGGTTAGAAGCATAATACGCCAACGAGAACGTTATCGTATAGAGAGATTCTTAACACTTCCACTTCCTGCGCCGGGCTATGTACCTCTGTTATGGTGGTTAGCTTATAGGTAAAATAAAATATGGCTCCTTCTCCTCCACCTCCTGTGTCTTTGTCCGTCACCTTGGAAGTGAATGATGTATCCGCAAGTATATCGAGGACAGAGAGTCCAACTGAGCCCAGTTATACTGACGTTCAAAGAAAAAGTTGGATTTAATAATTATAAAGTATTAAATTTCTTTAGAGATATGCCCCGACTTACTTCATCAGAAACAAACTTTTCAAAAATAGCATCGATGAGCGGCGTCTTTTCTCAGACCACTAAAATTTTTTTCACAGGCTACAAGTTCCACCCTCGTACATAATGTCAAAATATAGACTGTAATTAAATATTGGCATCTGGCAAAGACTGACGCTCATAAATACTGACAGATTTTACAAGGTTTCTTGGACAGTTTTTGATAGGCTAGATCTTTCCGCTGATGTAGAAGTTTATCAAATTATGGTCGCAATGAACAATCAGATTAAATTTACTACGTAGTCAGCTGACTCATTGGCTGAACTAATTGTATTTGGCAGGACTTCCCACCGATCGATTCCTAGAAAGCTGAATTTCCGACCCTTGAGATGGCCATAAACCCGCGTTTCAAAAGGACTTAGAAAAACTTAGATAAATGGCTAACTTTGAGGCAGATACTAACCACAAGTATTTATAACTAGCCGACAAATCAGGGCAGGCAACGGCTGCGTGGTCTAAAATGTGAGCGGAAAAGCCTAAACAAGTTTTACTCAATAATAATGTTATTCTTGCGACTTAAGCCCAAACATTCGTGTACTAAAGAAAGTTCAGGCAATTAGTGACGGAAGAACGAATTTTGAAATTAAATTCTTTGCTTTTCGCCCTATGCGGCCTTCATACTCATTTTATCTCCAGTCCCTTTGAAGCTGCTCTCAAATTAGAGTAGCAAACAACTTTGCAGCCTAGATGTGACCTTTGACAAATCACGCGCGCCACGATGCTTAGTACTCGACGGTCTTCCTTCCAATGAGTACGGTAGGAGTACGTATGCACCGTGGCTTGCGGGGATGTGGTGTCAGTCATAACAATATTGATAATTAAAGCGCTATATAAACTGGTTAAAAGAGACCTTGATATCTAAGTGTGCTGTGTGTAGGAGAAAAGCAAAACAACACCACTTGACTTTCGCCGGCCCTAGTCGCCGCGAGTGGCAGCAAGCAACAAAGTTACGTTACATCTGGTGCAATTTTAAAAATACTCAAACACAGTCGGGTATAAAAAATGACTTGCCATCGTCGTTGTACGTTTGCCTTCGCCACTGCCTGGACACTGGTTGTTATCGCACTTCTGCTGATTGAACTCTTTACGCCGTACATGTATGTAAAATCAGACGCTGCACACGGACTTATGTACAAATGCACAGCCGGTAAGCAAGCATTCGTATATGTTCTAGTGCAACGTTTATGACACTGCCTATATATGTCTCTCTTCATTTCTTATCTATACAGAAATTTTATCAGAATTACATATTCATGCAGGGAAATCTGTATTTTCTATTGTAACTACTACGTTTCTGTGCAAAATGCATACAATATAGTGCATTGTGCTTTATCGGCATGCATATATATATATAGTGTTATTTGCGTTTTTTGTTGATTTTAGCCTCAGATCCTTCTAATTTGCCATCTCAGATAGAAAAAAATGTGTGCAAACTCAGTTTCACGCCAAATGCGGGTGGGTTGTGGTCTTCAGAATTTCTTTTTTACGTCTCATTATTAATGCTTATTGCGTAAAACTGTGCGCCTGACTTTCACACATAAAATTCAGAAATGTAAGGAGATGTGTTTTGTCCCTGTTGGTGTCTACTTAAAACGAAAAACTTCCTATTGTTTTAATAACACTCCGATATAACCGCTGATGGTAGGAATCTGCCTGCGCATATAAAACAAATTCATTTATCGGTAGTTTTTCATACTTAAATGCAGAGATATCTTACTTATTATGGAAACAACCGGCAACTAACTAGAAGCCATAATACACGATAAGTCGGACCTTATGTGCATCCTTTCAGAACCTAGAAACCATTGACATGTACATAAAGGCAGACGTATAAGTTTCAGAAGTAAATGGCACACGTCATATTGTATCATTTGAGATCAAGTCATGAATTTTGCTATCGATTCGACAAGCCAATCAGGGTAAGTAAATACGCGCTAGGGCTGAACACCTGTTTATCAAAAGATGTTCATACTCATAAACTGGGCCCGTTATTTAAAAGACAAATAGTGGTTAGAATGTGCAATAAGAACACGAAGTCTCCTCTCTTAGTTGCCACCATTCAAAAAGTTCAAACCATCCGTAAATGCGAACATTTCCCGCTAAAGTGCTCCATCTACTGTCTGGGGATTTCTAACGGATATTTAATCATCAGTTTCCATGTGTCACGAAACAACAGAAAACAAATCTGGAGCCTACATGAGTCAAATGACTAAAGTTAGGGAGTCTCCGAATGACTGTTCCCTGAACTTAGCCATTGTTGTTACTTACTTAAAAAGGGCTCCTTGTACCTTTGCGCGGTGGGTTCTTATAATGGTGGTTCACTTTTAATATTAATGACAACAAAGTTTGAAACAAACCGATTTATCTTTAGGTAATTTTACCTCTTAAGGAAATGCACGTGCCAAGACCAGATGTGAAACGTCCGTGTGAATATGTGGATAATTTTGCAGTCTAGTTTCCCACTCACCTGTCTGTTGTTTTAATGATCCATATAGCAACAATTTGTGCCCTGATTTCGTTCGCCATCATCACAATCTTCCTTATATACTCCACTGTTGTGTGGTTCAAACTCTGCTGCATCGCAGAAAGTTGGCCAATGTTTTTCATCATCCTCGTCAGGGTCGGTATAGCACTTAACATTTTGGCGCGTGAGTTGAGAGTTTTAATTCCCCATGTTTCTACGTAAAGATCTTTAACAACCTTTCGTATTCATCAATCCCCCAAAGATTTCCATAATAAGCTTCACCCTACCACAGGCAAGATATAACTAGTTGAGTATTTCATACTTAACGGGTTTATTGG
>CACRXP010000074.1:0-21550 GCA_902702965.1 Spirometra erinaceieuropaei
TCCTCGCTAGTTGATATTATTTTCATTTTGAATGTTTTCAGGAGTCAGGAAAATTCAATCATATTTTAAAATATAAAATCGTGTTTCATTTGCCATTATTAGCCTCTGGCTGCAAAACACCGAATGCGAGCTTAAAAACTGCCCCAGTATATGGGAAACAAGTAAAGCTTTGTAAAAGCACAACGACATAGGCACCACTACAAATATTTAAGCCAAAGCATCCACTAGATGAGTAAGTACGCAAAATGAAGAGAAGAAGAAGGGGATGTAATTTATGAACTAGCCGTTGTACGCGAACTCGCGAAGGATCCTAGCTGATTTTATTTCGCATTTTTGCCTGCAGCAGCTCGCCCTATCGCCCGTGCGTCCACACAGCGTAATTTTCGATCGTCCTTTAGCGACTTAAGTCAAAAAATGCCCCCACACGTGTGCTGTTTTCCTATTATACGCATGAGATGAGTAGTCATATGGTCTTCCCAGTGTAACAGCAGGGACAATTGCAGTATCAATTCTGATAAAATATACCAGGCTGTCTACCCATGTTCAGTTGGTTGTTCATCCATATGACACTTTTACAAAGGTGACCGTCAAACGATCAAGTGACACAGGCCAGATCCTGTAACGATGTTTTAACTTGCCCCGACGCATTCCTTGCATACGATAAAAGCATCACAGCGTTGATGGCACGCTGTTGCTTGTTAGCACGCACAGAGACAATAGTGAGTTTTGTAGATACTCAAATTTCGTCACGTTTGTATCCGAACCGTACCCTCATAGCATCGCACGCACCATCCAATAGGATTAACGCAATTAATACATTCACGTAAAATAACACGAGAATTTGATATTGACGGAAGAAGTTTCCTCAAAATTTGATTGTGTGGTCAAACTGGCAGAGGTTCTTCGAGTCCCTGAAACGGAAGTTTACATTATTTCACTTGATTGCAAGCGAGGCGGTCACGTAGGTCAGCAAATGATTAAAACTGTTCCAGTCTGCTATTTTTTGTTCCTTGACTAGTGAAATCATGGTAACCTGGTTGACCACCGACATAGCCTGCGACGTCGGGGTCTTGGGTATCTGGTTTCGGTCGTCGACAGTTGTGTTTTTCTTGTCAGCAGGTAGCAATACGATGTCCCTGCCAATGTTAAATGGTCATAGAGTTTCCATAAAATCGGATTAAAAAATACTGGTATGCTTACTCGTCATCAGAACAAAGGAAGATTTTAGTCCGCTGACCTTATACCCGGCAACATGGAAACTTCAAAATTAGAGCAGCGAAGTCTCTAGTTTAGTGTTCAAATTGTTTTATTGGCTCAAACTTCTCAGTTCTTGGTTACTTAGTTGTTTTGCATCGGTAGACCTCGTTGAAATCGACAATAGAACTGTTTTTTGATAGACGATGCTCAATTACCCACGGCTGCCGCTTCATTAGCCTCCAGCCAAGATTTACGTCCTTCACTTCCTGTTTGTTTAATGTTAAAGAGAGTAGACCTTTGGCCAAGGTAGCCAGTAAGTGGGTTGCCAAATAAAATTGCACGCTTGCTCCTTTTTCACCAATAGCAGCTCTATACTTACATAAGCCAAGATGACAGCCGTTGATTTACGCGCTAATCATTTGTTTTTAGAGATGTTATGTTATTTTGTGGTCAATTCAGTAGTATTTTAAATTCTGAAGGACAGACACTTCAGTGAAGAAACCCTAGCCGCTCATACTTTGCGCCTCAGGTGGGTAAAATGTCTAGCTGATATGCAAAGCTCATGCCCAAAATCGGCTGTCAAAATCGTCGATGTTCGGCCTTGGAATAAATTGGTATTATCAAAAAAAGTTAATAACACGATAGTCCCAGTGGGAAAACCATGAATCAGTGCGCAGTTAGTAAATTACAAAGGCATATCTGATTCAAAGACCAAAACTATCGCAAACGATAAACTAGCAAAAACCGCGCATTCTGCGTTACGAAAAGTGAACTTTAAAGGATATCTTTCGACTATAGTTGAACATCCAGGTAGCTGGGGCAAAATTGTATCTGCCGAATCCGTAAACACCGATAAGAAAAGTTTGTCATTTTCTAGGCCATCAACAAACGCCTCCCTGTATTTCTCATTAAGCCGAGTGTCTTCTTCTTCGTTTGACGTTTTTTCTTTGGCTACCGCTTCTTCGGACTGAACTGCGTGTAATTCTAGGTGGTATTTCTCGATTGCATTTGATCTCTCAAATAATTAATTAATCAATACTAAGATATTTCACTACTTCACGAATACCTTAAGTTCATCACATATTCCGTAGTCTAAATAAACAAGGTTAGGAAGAAAGGCCAGAATAAAGTCCTCTGTATCGGCATTATTGCAAAAGGGATTTTCAGCCACATTTAGGACCCTAAGATGAGGAAATTTTCGGAGATGAAGAACCTGAAATTATAGAAGCTACCGCTTACTTCATTTAGCTCGGACAGTTGATTAGAACCAATTGAGAGGATCTGTAAATTTTCTAACACGTCGAAGTTCGAAACCGAATTTATGCGGTTCTTATAAAGGGAGAGGTCTTCGAGTTTAACTAAATTGCTCAGTCCTGTGATCGAGGTAATTTTATTAAACGAGAGGTCTAAAAGTAAGCGCGAAGATAGACACTACCCAGCCAAATGAGATTAATGAGGTGATCAAGTCCTTCGATTTTTTCTATGTGATTATTATTAAGTTGCAATTTCGTTAGGTTTTTGAATTCCCACAAACAATCAATCCTTAAAATGTCTGCAAAATTATTGGATGGTACTCAAACTTTTAAACTCAAGAGATAAACTTTTAATATCTTCGTAAGTTTGTCTTTCATCTTCGGAGAGTCTAGTTACTTCTTTTAACATGTCATCGTCGATTACTGACGGCTCTTGAAACATGTCGGCTTTCTTTAAGTGCGGGGCGTCAAGGCTAGGGCGAGAAATGGCATCTGCAGTTAAGTCAAACAAAATAATGTTGGCGATCTTAATAGTGCATAACGTGGTGGTTGCTGTTGCGTATCTTCAATGGAATATATCACTGCGTGGCTTCAGATAGCTCTGAGGCGTTCGGTTAATATGTGTAACAGCTTAATGCGTTTAAGCAAACACGTTAACAAGAAAGAAGGAATCTATTCTTCGACCAAAATAACACTGAAAGGCCACCGAAAATAGAAACTCACAGCGACGATATTATTTAGTTTATCTAAAACCTGGACTCTTGAATACATGATGATATATCTTACATTTCAGCGGCAAATCTTGCGTCACATGTAAAATTGTTGCGCGTCTTGAAAACGTGCCTGGGGTGTAAAACCCACATTGTAGCGTAATCTGACTCCCTTAACATTAATGTGTTTAAAACGAGTCATTTTTGGTTTCCTTTAACTGCCCGAGACGGAAATATTTGTTGTGTAATTTTGCTGATCTCGTGTGCTATTTTGCCTGGCTGGTTTCGCTATCCTACGAAAGCAGTAAATTCGTGTAACACGTACAAGGATCCTATTGGGAACATTGAAATCCAGATTTAAATTATCAGCATCGATGGGATCGCCGCACGATGATATATAACATGCTCTTAGAACCAAACTACTTTTAGCTTTTGATTGAATTGTAAACCTTTTGAGCCTTCAAGGTTTAAAATATCGGCTGCAGCTGACACTCATCAGTTGAAGCAGATGGAAAAAATCTCTAGTCAACCTCATATCATGATCATGGACGAATAAAACGCGCCAGGAATTCGATGGGACACTGTTCTTCTTTCACGTTCAAAATCAATCTTCGACTATCGTTTGCCGCACAAAACACTGAAGGCGCTCCTCACGTAACATGCAATGTTCTCGGCATGAACACACGAATAAATAAAGCGCATTATTATGCGCCCTTGGGGTACCAGCACGGAAGGCAAACTCCGTACAGTCAATCAGGCAGTGCATTTGATGGAAATAGGCTTACGTCTTTGAACTCCTTTTTGTACATAAAAAACAATAAATAAGCGAAGTGTGCAGAATGTACAGCATTAAGTGAATGCAGACATTGATTCACATATGTCAATGGTCTCGTGGCTAAAAAGTCACAGAGTCCGCTTGTTGCTGCAGCATATGTATATCAAGCCTATATTTAAATGTCGCCACAGAGTGAGACATGACAAACGTCTCGGGCAGATTATTCCACGGTTCCACGACACGGTTGGAGAAGAAATGCTTCCTCACATTCAATCCCCCTGGGGCACACGTAGCTTGAAGGGATGTCCCCGGAGGTTAGTTGTTATGGCGAGTTGAAAAAAGTCATCGCACCGAAGGGCGCAGTCCAAGCCACGCACGATACGCAAAGTTTGTTTCAAGTCTCCACACAACTGCCTATAACTCAGAAGATAGGCATTAAGGTTAGTTAAGCGAATCTCGTATGGCAGTGCAATTTTCCCTCTTACTAATTTTGTTGCTCGCCTTTGCACCCTTCCGAGCAGATTGTAATCCTGATGTGTCCATGGTCTCCAGGCCTGAATTGCACATTCGATTTGTGGTCTTAAGAACGTTCTGAAGACTTTGGAGAAGCAGTCTTCATCGAAAACTGCGAATGCCCGCTTGATGGCATATAGCATTGAGGTTGCTGCCTTGGCCGTCTTACAACACTGTGTAGAAGGCTTTAGGCTGTCTGCAGCCCAGACTCCGAGATCTTTCTGCGTTTCTGTTTCTCTAAGTGGTATTCCGTTCAGATGGTATTGCCGCGTACTAGAGGTCTGATTTCCGAGGCGCAGTATGGTACATATGGTCAAATTAAAGGACAAGAGCCATCTGCGGGACCACTCGTCCAATCGACAAAGATTTTCTTGGAAGTTGATCCGATCGGCAGCATTCTGGATGACTTTCCAGATTTTTATGACATCCGCAAACATGGCACTATCACAGTCCAACCCATCAACACAATCATTGATAAACAAGAGAAAGAGGATTGGTCCGAGCACCGAGCCTTGTGAGACTCCACTCTCTAAGAATGTGCGCCTTGATTGCAGTCTTTCTACGCAGACAATTTGGGAGCGGCCGACCTGTCATGGAATAAGGCCACCACTTCTCGATTTTCTTAAATCTTATCTTCAAAACCGATACCAGGTGGTACAAATTCGAAACGTCGTTTCAGAACCATCCACTATTACCAGTGGAGTACTTCAAGGCACTATCCTAGGCCCCCTTCTATTTCTTATATATATATATATATTCACAAATTATCGTCCATATCTGTCTCAGCTAAGACGTTTTTATATGCGGACGACCTTAAAATTGCATATGCATATAAGGGGAATACAGTAGCCAATATTCATAGAACAATTGAAACTGATCTCAGAAAACTCAGCGAATGGAGTAGTCAGTGGCAGATGCCCTTTTAACCCGAAAAATGCCATCTCCTGATATTTGGCCCACAAAAACTTCCCACCATAATATTCGAGGATAATGAAATAACAGAGGCCCAATCGGTAAAAGATTTAGGTCTCAGCTATACAAATACCCTCGATTTATCTCCCCACGTCCAACAGATATCACCGAAAGCCACTCGCCTGTGTGGATTCATATGTAAAAATTTCACCTTAAATGCACTTAGAATACAACTGTTCAAAATGTATGTTTTACCTCTCCTAGATTACTGTTCAATTTTCTTCGGCATAATGCCCTCAGACGGCCGAAAGAAACTAGAAGGCATTCAGAGACGTTTTACTAGATCTTTGTCTAGAAGTGATGGCATCCAGGGTTCATACTTAGAACTATATCATAAATACGGTCTTCGACCACTCTGCAGTCGTGCGTAAGTCTATATTAAAGCCATATTAAACATATATAGAAGTATATTAGGTCATAGTAAACAGTCGACCACTATTCCTATAATTTCACATTAACAAGCACAATATGATACATGATTCAATAGTATTTTGACAGTTTTGATTGTGACTTACCACTGAATTCTTCTTACTCCTGATATATATATTCATCTTTTCCTGCTCTTAGTCCAGACAACAATGGTAAGCCTCCTGAAAAACACGTAGGAACTGTGCGACCGCCCCCTTACAGCTGGCCAGATAGACTGACAACCAGCAACTAGAGCACACCGAAATTTACCCAACAGGAAAATAATTTCAAGGTCAGGCCGATATCAAAGTTCTTCAAGTGCCATGAAGGACATATTATTCATGCCCCCGAAAACTACGAAACTGCAAACCTCAATTTTTATATTGTACATACCGTTATTTTTTGAAAATTTTGTTATTATTTTCCCTTAGAACTGAGGTTTTTTTAACTTAACACAAACTTTCAATTCGCCCTCTTTTGGCTAACCAGACATCCGAAGCAAATGAAGTCAAAGTGCAGTTGAAATTGACGAGTTTGTTTTAGGTTTTTTTCCTGAGTTCAAAGGGGACTGACAGTGCTTAAGGGGCGCTACAATAAACCTATTCTATTCTATTCCTCATGCATGGTGAAGCTGCTGGCACCCCATATATTAGATGAATTCTTACAAAGGCACCAAACAGTCTTTCGAAGAATACGGGAGAAAATATTTTACATGCACGTCTGATCCAGTGCACAGAACTATTTGCCTTCTGAACTATCTTTCTAGAGTGTTTTGATGGCGATAGATTTGTGGTCGTCCATGCACCCAGACCTCTGAGTCTTTCCACAGCGTCTAACCGCGTCCCGGCAATATAGTACTGGTGTTTGGGAGAGGCATTGCGGCCGGTGTTCATTCTTTATGCTAATGACAGCCTTCAGGAACTCGAGTGCGGCAAAATACTGTTTGCAGACGACGTTAAGCTCTGGAAAGTCATTAAGGGACCGAATGATCAGAAATCCCTTCCGGATAATCTGCACCGACTGCAAGCGTGGTCGGAGAAATGGCTTCTAGATTTCAATAAGAGAAGTGTGCCATCCTTCATCTGCGTCCAACCAACCCTCATTGAAATGAGAGCCAAGGGACATATCACCTGAAAGATATAAGGCTCCCCGCAGAATCTTCATAGAAGGATCTCTGGGTTTGGATACAGAACAACCTGAAACGAACACTGCAGTGCCATAAGGCTGCAAAAAACGCCATGGGAACGCTGCATGCAATAAAAAGGGCTTTCGTTAACTTTGACCAAGACCTTTTTGGGAGAGTTTACAGAACATTTGTTCAGCCCCACTTAGAACATGGTCCACAAGCATGGCGGCAATGGCTAGTAAAGGACCAAGCATGCCTTGAACATGTACAACGCCGTGCAACAAAGCTGATAAACTGTCTAATAAGCCAATCCTACAGAGAAAGACTGAATTGCCTTAATTCATTCCCTCTGTCTACAGGCAGCAAAGAGGTGATCTTATCCTCGTCTAGAAGATATTACCTGGCCCTGAGAATAGACTCAAATTTGAGGACATGTTTCAGTGACACCTTTCACCCAATCTTCGTGGTCACTCGATGGCGTTACGGACAACAATGCCCAGGCCGAATCTTCTTTCTGAATTCTTCACGCAGAGGGTAGTGGAGAAATGGAACGACCTCCCTCAGTCAGTCGTGGAGGCTACGTCTCTGCAGCTCTGCAAGAAACGCTTGGTTGATTAAATGTGTCCCCTGTTTTTCCTCGACAGTCTGAATCTGAAATAATACCCCACAACCTGAGATCCGTGTACTATTCATTTATCTTCGTGTTGATAACCCTTCCTTCTGTGCTCCTGAGGTGTTCGAAGCCTCCTCCGGAATACTCGGTCCACAAGATGTACCGATATCTTTATGGTTTAACATAGTGGGAGCCTCCAGCGGTCCTCCGTAGGCCTCCTGGTCGTCGTCCTCCGCTGGTCTGCGCGTACGCAAGCGGCCTACGTTTTTTGGACCGTCCAGAGGTGCACGTTTTTTTCTGGTATGTTTCCTTGTTCTGTGAGTTAGCTTTGACTGGCCTTTTTCTCGCCTAAGAGACTGGCGTTCAGCTATGTCTAGTTCCCTGGACGAACCGTCGTCAGTTTCAGCGTTTGACATGGCTAACGAAGCCGTGGTTGAATATGTGGCAGGTCGTGTCTCCTCGCCCTCCGCCTTTGTCACGCTGCCGTCCTGTCCGCCTCACACTCCGTGCCGATACGCTGCTGGGACGCGCGAGTACTCGAAGCCAATCAACGCTGTCCCCACTCTGATTGGCTGGCGACGTGGAGACAGCGAAGGGCGCACATACGCGTTCAGAGAACTCCCTGAGGTCGGACACAGACAACAGCTTGCTTGGAGCGCGCTCGCGGCGACTGCCTACAGAGCCCTTGTGTACGCACTTCCTCAGGCAGTAAAGGTTGTCCAACTCAAACCGTCTTCCCTGACTTTTGATTGGGAATCTTTATCGTGTCGACCACACTACCTTCGACAATTGGTGACCCCTTTGCGAACAGCAATATTTCTTCCTAATCTACGATAAAGCCAGGGTTGAGCATGGACAACTTTCCACCGGAAGTGCAGCATATTTTGGTACCCGCCTCCGGCATTCTTTCGGCAACGCAACTTACTCTGATGGCTGATCGTCTTATAGAGATGCACGGCTTTTCCAAGCCGTCACTTTCAGCACTCTCATTTCCCTCAACTCATCCTGCGTCTCCCCTTTCACAGTTGGAGCTAGAGCTCAGCAGGCTGGCCGATGACATAGCTTCACTCCAGAAGCAGACAGTCTCCCTCTCGCTTCGGAGCCAACCGAAGCCGTCCACCCCGCATCTCCAGTCTTCGCATTCAGCCCGTCCAAACGCAGCTGCCATCTGCTGGTACCACACTACCTTTGGTGTTAAAGTCCGTCGCTGCATCTTTCCCTGCTCCTTCACCTCCAAGCACAGCAAACGGGTAAAACCGGTCAACCCGAAGGTCAGTGCAGCCAGTCTTCCCGAAACCTCTTCTGGCTCTGGTCGCACCTTCTATGTTTGCGACACTGCGACTCGCAGACGTTTCCTGGTGGACACTGGAGCCCAAATCAGCTTTGTTCCCCCAACTGCAGCTGATCGCCGTTTTCCTAGCCCTGGTCTGCACCTCCAAGCTGTCAACTGTTCCTCCATTCCCACTTTTGGCAGTCTGTCCCTCACACTGAACACTGGCCTTCGTCGGTCGTTTACTTGGATCTTTGTGATTGCTGATGTCCCTCATGCAATCCTCGGCTCGGACTTTCTTGCCGAGTTTGATCTACTTGTTGACTGTCGACGTGCCCGTCTCCTAGACCGCACAACCGGTCTGTTTATTCGTGGACTAACTCCCTTTACTGTCCCCACCAACTTATCTGTCCTGGATACAGATATTGCTAGTCCTTTTCGGAAGTTGCTGTTTAGTCACCCCAAAATAATTAACCTCCAGTTTCGCAGTGGTGAGGTTCAACTTGATGTTGTGCACCATATCCGCACCTCAGGTCCTCCTGTGTTTGCTCGACCGAGACGACTAGCACCGAAACGTTTTCAGGCCGCAAAGGCGGAGTTTAAACACATGCTGCAACTGGGAATAATTCGACCGTTCTAAAGCCCTTGGACGTCCCCACTGCACATGGTGCCCAAGGCAACATCAGGCGACTGGCGACCCTGTGGTGACTATAGAGCCCTCAACAGCGCTACCATTCCTGATCGGTACCCCGTGCCTCATCTTCAGGACTTTGCTGGAGCCCTTTTCGGCAAAGCGGATTTCTCGAAAATTGATCTGGTGTGTGCTTTTCATCAGATTCCAGTCGCTCCTGAGGACATCCCTAAAACCGCCGTCACCACAACGTTCGGACTGTTTGTCCGCATGCCGTTTGGTCTTCGTAATGCCGCCCAAACGTTCCAGAGGTTCATCGACCATGTCTTACGTGGCCTACCCTTTGTGTACGCCTACAATGATGACCTCTTGGTTGCCAGCCTAAATGAGTAAGTACACAAAGAGCATCTTGCCCTGGTGTTTGACCGTCTTGACAAGTCTGGCGTTGTCATCAACCCCTCCAAGTGCGTGTTGGGTGTGCCTTCACTCTAGTTCCTCAGCCATCAGGTCGACTCTGAAGGTTTGCGTCCTCTCCCCTCCAGGGCTGAAGGAGTTCGTAATTTTCCTCCTACAACTTCCAAGCGTCAGTTATAGCGATTCCTCGGCATGGTCAATTTTTACCGTCGGTTCCTATTGAAATGTGCTGACCTCATGCTGCCGCTCACCAACATGCTTTCTGGTCCCAAAGGTCCCCTCGAGCTGACTGGTGAAGCACTGACTGCATTTGAGAGAATCAAGAATTCCGTTGCCGATGCCACCTTACTTACACATCCCGCTCCTGAAGCTTAGCTGTCTCTGATGGTAGATGCCTCGACCGTAGCCGTAGGTGCAGTCCTTAAACAACACCTTACTCGTTCTGTGGCAGTTAGCGTCTCCTCGCCCTCCGCCTTTGTCACGCTGCCGTCCTGTCCGCCTCACACTCCGTGCCGATACGCTGCTGGGACGCGCGAGTACTCGAAGCCGATCAACGCTGTCCCCACTCTGATTGGCTGGCGACGTGGAGACAACGAAGGGCGCACATACGCGTTCAGAGAACACCCTGAGGTCGGACACAGACAACAGCTTGCTTGGAGCGCGCTCGCGGCGACTGCCTACAGAGCCCTTGTGTACGCCCTTCCTCAGGCAGTAAAGGTTGTCCAACTCAAACCGTCTTCCCTGACTTTTGATTGGGAATCTTTATCGTGTCGACCACACTACCATTTACACACTACCTTCCCCCCCCCATAGCGACAATTTTCGCGGTTTTTGATGTCATCTCCCGCATTCCGACCTCATGCGGTCTGTCGACGCTCACGGCGGAACCCTCAGTCTTCACTGTCTACTAGTAGTTCTGTCGTACCTCCCTTCCTCACTGCTCGGCTGAGCTCGAAGCGTGCTGTGGCCGATCGCATCTCGGTTCCTCTCGTCTGGCCTCTTTGACGCGGCGTACCAATCCGGCCCAGACGATCTCAATTGTGAATCCCGTATACAATGCCATTTGCAAACCAGTCCTGTCTGACCCACATTCGTACCCATCAAGGCTGACATTTATTGCTACCCTGACGATGACCGACAACATTCCGTTATATACCGCCACCTACAGGCCAGTCCTGCTCGCTTTTTTCTGTTTTTATTTTTATGGATGGTTTTTTTTTCTCCTGTAAAATTAATTCAATCATTTTTAACTTTTTGTAAGGAGTTTTTTCACCCCTCAATCATCATGTTTCTCAATGGACTTCTAATTCAGAAACAAGGAATTGCATTTTGTAAAGATTCGGCCTACCTCGTCTAAATCTCGCATGCAAATTTATTTTAACTTGCTTTGATGGGACCCCGACGGGTCTTTAATAAAAATTATCTATCGATCTATATGTATTATTTCGGACTCTGGATTGCCGAATTCGTCGGTTTCTTCTCTTCACGCAAGTGGTGAGTAAGCTTCCTTACCTCTTCTACTTCCATTTTTATACTTTTTACTCCCCCTCCATTTTCAAAAATTTATGGATGAGTCCGAAACATGTGGTACAGATTTCATCGTCGTATGTGACATCCGCCAACGTCACTAAAAATTTTGCCCCTTTTACGTGCATTGGTCTGACTGCAGAACGTCCAACAACTCAGTCATTAATATCATGCGTAATACATGATGTATTATTTGTTTTGGCGACACTGGCGCGTGTCAGTGGCTTAGTGGTTATGACGGTTTTCTGGCCGAGCGACTGCCCGGGTTCGAATAACGCCTGGGGCGAACATTTTACACCGTATTTTGAGGGCATTTCTCTGAATTACAACAACGACTTTACAAGTCTCAAACGGTTTTCTGAAAGGTAAGTCAGTTTAAGTCAGTTTATTAATGGAATGAGGCTTTCGCCCTTGAGCACCCTATTCATGTCGATAAACAGAAATAAAGTCATCAATTACATCAGCAAATGCGAAAAGTTAAGAAGTTAGCGGTAAGTGTGAGCCAGGCGCAAACTGCCGCCGCTAAAACAATCATGATTGTATGTACAGTAGGTTCTCAACAAGTGAGCGTCTAGTCTGCACTTAAAGTATTTAACACTTTCGGAAAGAACGACGGCATCAGGGAGTCCATTCCATGCCCCGATGACCCTGTGTGAGAAGGCGTTCCGTCGGACGTCCGAATTAGCCCGCTTCCTTTGCAGTTTGAACGGATGACCACGCAGACGGTCAGTCCGGGCCAATTCAAAGAATTCATCAAAATCTAGGGCACACTCTCGGCTTCTGACAATCCTGTAGGTTTGAATGAGATCGCCGCGCAGTTGCCTGTAATTTAGAGGAAACAGGTTTAGTTCAGTCAGCCTGGTTTCGTAAGGCAAATGATGAAGATTCTTGACCATCTTCGTAGCCATCGCCTGTACTCTTTCCAGTCTTTGATAATCTTTCTTTAACCACGGTCGCCAGGCCTGGACTGCATACTCTAAGTGAGACCGGACGAATGCCCCATAGGTTTTTCCGAACAGCTCCTTGTCGATCTGCACAAATCCTCGCCTCAGCGCAAATAACAACCTTATCGCACTTTTGGCTGCCCTTTGACACTGTGAAGATGGTTTCAGCGAGGAGGTCATTAGGACTCCCAGGTCCTTCTGTTCCACAACATTTGAAAGGGACTGACCACCAAGGACATATTGAAAGGAATCGTCCTCCTTACTGGTCTGTCTGGTGCGGAGTCTCAGGACTACACATTTGTTCACATTAAAATTGAGGAGCCAGCGAGCTGACCAACTGTTTAGGCGGTTGAGACTGTCTTGAAGCGCGTACCTGTCTGCATCAGATCTGATGGATCTCCACAGCTTAACATCGTCAGCAAACATGATGGCGCTGCATCCCAGGCCGTCGACGCAGTCGTTAATGTAAACCAGGAATAGCAACGGCCCTAAGACGGAGCCCTGGGGTACACCACTTAAAACGGGAGTCGGAGTTGACCTTGAGGCCTCAATGCACATGAGACGCATTTTCAACCAGATCAAAGAGATGAGGTAAACGACTCAGCCTTTCGTAGGTTTCGGAGATATCTCAGTGCTGTTGCAGAGAGGCGACTGGACAAAGATAGGTTAACCCTCACAAGTCCTGGAGTAGGTTTTCAAGGATGGAACGTTAACAACGCTTTGAACCTTGTACTGCAACGAAAAGCTTATCTCGTCTGTAACGCCCCGCAGAGCACGTTCTAAAAGACGAAATCTTGCGGTGTCTGCACCGTCTCTGTGTGTTAGAATCGTGACCGGAGACATAGCAGATGCCAGCGCGTCTTTTGAATTCGGTTTGAAATTTTCGACCTCCCAGGGATTTAACTTTTCCGAGTCTACTATGTCCTGGACACCCTGACGGCCTCTCGGAATTAACAGTTCGGTTCTTCATAGCAATATCTCGATTCTCACTGAATTTCAACGGGAGTCTCGTTCGGAAAACCTATCTTCTTTCGACCACACCAGGACTTGTGAGGGATAACCTATCTTCGTCCAGTCGCCTCTCTGCAACAGCACTGAGCAATCTCCAAAACCTACGAAAGGCTGAGTCTTTTACCTCATATCTTTGATCTGGTTGAAAATGCGTCTCATACCTTTAAGAAAACGTTTGAAACTTGTAAACTCGGTAATGTTATTCAGAGAAATGTCCTCAAAACATGGTGATGCATGCCCAAGGCGGGATTCTAACCTGGTCCATCGCTCGGACAGACAAGCGTCGTTACCATTAAGCCACTAACTCGCGCCAACTTCGTCAAAACTAATAATACATCTTGTATTACGCATGATATTAGTGACTGTAGTGTTGGACGTTCTGCTGTCAGACCAATGCCCGTAAAACGAGCAAAAAGTCTAATGACGTTGGGAGATGTCACATACGACGATGAAATCTGTGGCACATGTTTCGGACTCATCCATACGTTTTCAAAGATGGAGGGGGAGTTAAAAGGTCTAAAAATGGAAGTAAAAAAGTTAAGGAAGCTTACTCACCACTTACGTGAAGAGAAGAAGCCGACGAATTCGGCAATCCAGAATCTGAAAAAAACATATGCAACTACGGCTTCTTTAGCCATATTAAACGCTGAAACTGACGATGGTTCGTCCAGGGAACCAGACACAGTTGAATGCCATTCTTTTGGGAGAGAAAAAGACCAACCAAAGCGAAGTCAGAGAACTAAGAAACATCCCAGAACAACAACGCGCACCTCTGTACGGTCCAAAAAACGAAGGCCGCTTACGTATACGCAGACCAGCAAAGGAGAACGACCAGGAGGCCTATGAAGGATCACCGGAGGCTCCCAAATATGTTAAACAATAAAGATATCGGAACACTTTGTGGACCGAATATTAAGGAGGAGGCTTCAAAAGAAACTGAGGTAAAATTTTTCGACGAACACCTCGGAAACACAGAAGGAAGGGTTATCAACAGGAAGATAAATGAATCGTACACGGATCTCAGTTTCGCTAGCTCAATAGCTAGTTCATCCGAAACCAGCGAAACGAGTAAACTGGAGAAGAACGCTTAGTCACTCAAAAGATGTGCGACAACAACGAGCACTAGATTCAGTTACAAGCAAAATGTAGTTATAAAGGTAGTACCCGAATCAACGGCAACAATTCCAAAGGAGAGAGTTAAGCATGACTTAGACCTTCTTCAAGTGTATGTTAAGAGACGATGAGTCACTACGTGTTCTCAAAGCATTCCGAATAGGGAAGAGTCAGTCAGCATCCGGTTCAAATTCCCGGCCTCGACCCCTAAAAGTCATTTTGGAGACTGAAGCACAGGCCCAGCTCCTGTTACAGAGAAAATCATCTCTACGGGGTCAGCATCCTGAAGTTTTTTTCTGCCGGATTACAAGCCAAAAGAGCGAATGAAAATGAGAGAGCTGATGACGGAGCTGGAAAAGCTGAGAAACAGCGGCGAAACACACCTACAAATCAAGAACGGACAGATAATGCAAGTCAAAAGGACATTTCTCTGACCGAAGGCCGTCATTCTGACAGCCTAACCGATGCAAAAGTGCCAACTCCTGAGGCTGCTCGCAACAGTGGACGCTGTCTGGAAATCTATTACACTAGCTGTCAGTGTCCTCTCAACAAGCTATATGAACTCAGATTACTTCTCTCTGAACAGAAGTCACACATAATTGTCCTAACAGACACATGGTGACTGAGGAAATTAGAAGTAGCGAAGTTAGTATTGAAGGCCACCAAAAGTTCGGTTGTGACAGATTTCACCTTAGAGGAGGAGGCACAGCTATTTATGTGTCAAATGAAATTGCGTGCTTTCAACGAGAAATTTCCGATCGTGCGCCCCGAAATGTTGAATTGATTTCGTGCAAGATATGTATCAAACAATTTCCGACCCTATGTATTTTGTCTATCGGCCTTTCAGTTCGAAAGAATTCGCCGATATGGAATTACTTAGTGCACTGGAGTTGTTATGTAAGCAGGAGAACTTACTATTTCTGGGTGACTTAAACGCTCCAGGAATAGACTGGAACATTCCCCTAAAAAACGCCCCGTCCACGTCATTTGACCACAAGCTACTGCAACTCTCCCTGAATGAATACCTCATTCAGCACATAAAATTCGGAACAAGAATGAGAGAAGGACAACGATCTAACTGTTTAGATCTCGTTTTCAGTAAAGAAGAAGGACTCATAAGGTAAGTGAATCCACAAGCTCCACTGGGTTTAAGCGATCATATTGCTTTTACCTGCGTGTGCGCTTTCCTGTCCAACCAACAACCAAAAATCAAGACGCGCAGAAATATTTGGAAGGGTGACTTTAACGCAGTGAGACGCACTCTGTTGGGGGAAACCTGGTTGGTCAACACAGAAGATTCAGACGAATTCTGGCAGTAATTTCGCGGGATTATAGAGCGTCTGATTAATACCCATTGTCCAATAAAAATGACAAGACCATGTATGCGACCGCCGTGGGTCAATCCGACGACAAAAAAGACCATGAAGAGGAAACAGAGACTCTGGAAAAAGTATTTGCAAATTCGAGATCCAAGGTCACTCGCCGAATACAAGGATCAGCGAAATAAATGCCGTAAAGAAATACGGGTTGCAAGAACTTCTTTCGAGCGTCGACTGATAGCAGAATCCGTTACCTGTCCCAAGATGTTTTACGGGTACATCCGCAGTAGGAGGAAACATAGGGACGAAATTGCGTGTCTAAAGGATAGCCTCGGAAACTTAGTAGTGGAAGGGCCATAGAAAGTGCGATTACTATCTCAGTTTTTGCAATCGGTTTTTATGGAGGAGTCCCTAGAAAACAATCAGCAGTTTGAAATGGACCGGGACAGCCGAGAGCTTCAAATACGCCAAGATATTGCCGTCATTAAAACCGTCGCCTTTTGCGTCGAAGAAGTCAGACGCGTCCTCAGTTAAATAAAACCTGATAAGTCTCCTGGACCCGACGGAATTCCCGGGCTGATACTTAAGGAGCTATCAAGGGAGCTGTCAAAGCCTCTTTCGACTCCCTTTGAGCTGTCAATAAGAACAGGATGGCTACCGTCACAGTGGAAGACAACTAACCTCATTCCCTTACATAGGGGATGTTGCAGGATGACAGAAAGCAGCTTCAGGCCAATTAGCTTAACTTTCCTCCCATGCAAAACGATGGAGGCTCTAGTAAAGAGCGCTGTACAGCAACATTTTAAAGAAAATAACATCTGCAGGATTTTCAACATAGCTTCCGGAGAGGCCGTTCCTGCCTCTCAAATCTGCTAGCTTGTCTGGAGATCTGGACCAGGGCTCTAGAAGAGGGTTTTGTGGTCGATGTCGTATACATCGATTTCCGCAAAGCTTTTGACACTGTCCCGCACTAACGTCTTCTTCACAAATTGAGCGCCATCGGCATCCGGGGAGATCTTCTGAACTGGATTAGGGCGTTTCTGGTTGGTCGGAAACAACGTGTCTGTGTCGGGGATGATATGTCAGAATGGGTGAATGTGACCAGTGGTGTGCCGCAAGGCTCATTTCTGGGACCATTGCTCTTCATCCTTTACGTTAACGACATGCGAGTGCTGCATGCAATAAAAAAGGGCTTTCGTTAACTTTGACCAAGACCTTTTTGGGAGAGTTTACAGCACATTTGTTCGGCCCCACTTAGAATATGGTCCACAAGCATGGCGGCCATGTCTAGTAAAGGACCAAGCATGCCTCGAACGAGTACAACGGCGTGCGACAAAGCTGTTAAACGGTCTAAAAAGCCAATCCTACAGAGACAGACTGAATTGCCTTAATTCATTCCCTCTGTCTACAGGCAGCAAAGAGGTGATCTTATCCTCGTCTACAAGATAATACATGGCCTTTAGTATGGACTTAAATTTGAGGTCATGTTTCAGTGACACCTTTCACACAATCTTCGTGGTCACTCGATGGCGTTACGGACAACAGTGTCCAGGCTGAATCTTCGTTCTGAATTTTTCACGCAGAGGGTAGTGGAGAAATGGAACGATCTCCATCAGTCAGTCGTGAAGGCTACGTCCCTGCAACTCTTTAAGAAACGTTTGGATGATTATTTGTGTCCCCTGTTTTCCCTCGACAGTCTGAATCTGAAATAATACCATTGGTCCAGAGAAATATTTTCTCTGAGACAATGCTATTCAACTGAACCAAGTACTGTTTTAATAGTGAACATTTTTTGTTCGTGTACAGTTATTTCTAACGAGCTGACATGTAATCAATAGGGTTTTCAAAGGTTTTGCCTATTATCCTTACCAAATAAACTGAAATAATCTGAAACTGAAATATGTTCAGTTCAGTTCAGCCCAGAACATGTATCTGTATACCAGGCATTTTTACGTTGAAACTAGGGTACTCAATGGCTTACGCCTATTTACCTCAAAAAACTGAACTGAACTGAAAAAACAGCCTTTCTGAAAAACGCAAGCATAATTTCGTACTCCGAAACATTCCGTGTTACTTATCTACTAAAGGGGGAGCGCATTTATTCCCATAAAGGTGTGGCTTGAGTTTCAATGTCACACATGCTAAACGTCTGCGCTAGCTTAGCCGTAATGCGCCCTTTTCTCCTTGATAGAAGTCTATTTTTTCTTGTCGAGGAGGGAGATAACTAGAGAATCCTGCCGTAAATGACGTTGCTCCGTTTCGCCAGAACTCACACCACTGCAGCAAAGACAGAAAAATATCAAAAACCAACACCTAGAGGATGACACCCATTGTCAGTCTGAAAATGTACTCTACAACATCTGCGGCCTATGACCGTCACGACATAGTTAATACCGAAGGGAATTCGACTACTATTGATGCTGAGATCTTTAAACACACCAACATGTCTGATACAAACACGTCCCCACCGACTTCCCGAGCAACCCCTAGCAAGCCTAAGCACCTCACTTGATCACGAGTGGCGTACTTCAAGGTACGGTTCTGGGTCCGCTACTCTTCCTCCTGTACATCAATGATATTTCGACTGAACTCGGAAACTTGCAAACTCTTAATTATGCCGATGACCTCAATTATAATTTCTCATAATCTAAGGACACCGCAAACGTTTGTTTTAAAAAAAATTAATGCCGACTTACTACGCTTAAGCAGATAGGGTTTTCATCATCCAAACTTCCAGTTCCAATAATTTTTCAGAATAACCCACTCTCAGAATGCCTCACCTTCATAGTAAACAGTCGACCACTACTCCTATAATTTCACATTAACAAGAACAATATGATACATGATTCAATAGTATTTTGACAGTTTTGATTGTGACTTACCATTGAATGATTCCATTGAATGTGCGTCCAAGCGATGACTCCGTAAATCGTCCTCGCCCACATGCAGCGCATTCACCGGAAAGACAGAGTAAGGAGGACCATGCTCGCCAGCAGTGTCTGGTTATTCAAGGTTTGTCAGAATCGAATGCAGTCAGACCTGAAGACCGTGTCTCAGAGGACCTTGCTTCTTTTCATGGTCTGCTAAATCATTTACTGCCGGCAGACATGGAAATAAAGGTTCTGAAAGCATTCCGGATAGGAAAAAGAAGTGAAGATAGGACAGTAGCACAACCACCTCGCCCTCTCAAAATTATGCTGGAGAACAAAGAGCAAATCAAGTTTATCCTCTCTAAAAAAACCGATCTCAGAAATACACACAAACAGGTTTTTTTTCAACCGGACTATTCACCAGCGGAACGGTTGAAGCGCCGGTTTTTGATGTCATCTCCCGTATTCCGACCTCATGTGGTCTGTCGACACTCACGGCGGAACCCTCAGTATTCGCCATCTACTATTAGTTTGGTCGTACCTCCCTTCCCCACTCCTCGGCTGGGCTCGAAGTGTACTGTGGCCGATCGCATCTGGGTTCCTCTCGTCTGGCCTCTTTGACGCGAATGGTCTCATGCGGCGTATCAATCCGGCTCAGACGATCTCAATTGTGAATCCCGTATACAATACCACATGCAGGCCAGTCCTGTCTGACCCGAATACGTACCCTTCAAGGCTGACATTTATTACTACCCTGACGATGACCGACAACATTCCGTTATATACCGCCACCTACAGGCCAGTCCTGCTCGCTTTTTTCTGTTATTATTTTTATGGAGTGGTTTTTTTTCTCCTGTAAAATTAAGCCAATCATTTTTAAAATTTGTATGGAGTTTTTTTCACCCCTCGCTAGTCATTCTTCTCAAAGGACTACTAATTCAAATACTATGAATTGTATTTTGTAAAGATTCTGCCTACCTCGACTATAATTCGCATGTAAATTTATTTTTACTTGCTTTGATGGGACCCCGACGGGTGTTTAATTAACAATTATTATGTGCCTAAGTCAAAGGCACATCCATTTGCCTTGTCAGCCACTCCGACTCCGGGTTAATCTAGCTTCAGTCTAAAACCCTTTTGTCCACATTCGCTAACAGTGCCACAAACACCCCAACACAACACGTCGCATGTTCCCAACTGCCCCCAGCCCTCATACCGATACCGTTAGGCCGAGTATGCCGACATTCCCGCCTTTTAATAGAACTCTTCCTTCAATGGATGAACTGCTTCCCCCATCCTCAACCTGTTCCCGCAGCGGCCATTTTACCATGCTTATGTCCATACTGGGTCAGTTAACTCATCCGATTCTCAGTTTCATTCCGGCGGGAATGTGTTGCGGTATCCGTCCCGCGGATTTTCAGTTGAAAATAAGTTAGCAAACAATGGTTACCAGCTTACCTGCCCGTCATTCCCTCCCCCAAGTCCTACCCCTTTTTATCCACGTCAGAATTTTTCGATGTCAAAAAATTTTTGCAGAACCGGATGGTCGCATCCGGACCGTTTGCTCCGTGTGCAGGCAAGCCTTGGTCGATGTAGCCCACCTCCCTCAGAAACAAACAGCCTTTCCTTCCAAACTTTTAGTTCTAAACGCCAGATCCTTGCTAAATAAGATGCCTTTGCTTCAGACTCTGGTGTTCGTCCATTGTCCAGATATCGTTTTAGTAACTGAGACATGGGCATCAGCCTCCGTAGCTGACTCCGAACTCGCTTTTCTAGACTATAATTGCATTCAAAATGATCGCCAAGATAGCCGTGGTGGGGGCAGTTGCGTCAACGTTAAGCAAACACTTACATTTCTGCCGCTGGATCTCCCGCATTTTTCCGCAGTAGATTGCAACTTCTGGCTCCAAGTTGCACTAAAATATTAGTTCTCCTTACTCGTTGGCTGTGTCTATCGCCCTCCCAACGCCAACGACAATTTTGATCGTTTACACTCACATGCATTTCATAATGTGGCCGACTTAAGCTTTAAGTATCAATTGGTAGCGGGTGACTTTAATCTCCCTGAATTACGCTGATCTCCGCCTTCAGGCCCCAGAAGGTTCGAAGAGTTTCTTGAGGCTGTGGATGTTGGGATGTGGAATCAGGTTGTCGATTTTCCCACCCGAGGCTCAAACATACTTTGACCTAATTTCTGTAGAGGCTGCATGTCATCGTCAGTGTCATCCTCAATCGTAACAAATGCCAACTTATCCGATTACGTTCGAGCAACAGGAAGCCGTTGAGATTCGAATCTCAGTACTTTATAGGAGGTCACTAACTCGAATTAGTCAACGAGTTAAGAGACCTCGGTGTGTGGATGACATCAACTCTCAAACCATCGTCTCACTGCGCCAAGGTATCAAAGAAAGCTATGAGTATTCCTGGCGCGATTAGAAGATCCTTCGTCAATTTTGATGAAGAACTTTTCGGCCGAGTATTTGGCGCATATGTTCGACCAATGTTGGAATATTGTGTCCAGGCATGGTGTCCCTGGACGAAAAAAGATTACACCCTACTGGAGAACGTACAACGTAGAGCGACCAGGCTAGTCGGCGGATTATGTGGCTTACCTTATGAGAGACGACTGGAGAAGCTAAAAATATTTCCTCTCTCTTATAGACAGTACAGAGGGGACAGGATCATGGCCTTCAGGATCCTCCGAGGGCTAGATTGTGCTCTTCAGTTTGACGACTTGTTCGAATTCGGCGTTGCGATTCGGCGTTTTCGTCAATCTTATAGTCCAGGCCCTGATGGTGTCCCAGTAAGCATTTTAAAAGCCGATGCAAACACGATCTTCCCATCCCTCTTATGCAAGATATTTAATCTTGCTCTTGAAAGTGAA
>CACRXP010000074.1:21948-45880 GCA_902702965.1 Spirometra erinaceieuropaei
AGTTTTTTTTTCTCCTGAGCCCTCCAAACCACAAAAACCACCATCAACTATATTTTTATGCCTTAAGCTCAGGAGTTTTTTTTCACTGCTGGTCGGATTTGTGTTTAATCGCTTCCCTTGACAATGCCTGTAAACTGGCATTCAATTAAAATTTATATTTATATTTATAACTGGCGCGGACGACAAATCTCCGAAAGCACCCATACAAATTGAAGACGGAACATGCCAGATTCGATTTGCGGGCTAAATTCTTCTCTCACCGGCTGGTTGAGGGATGGAACAAATTGTCGAACTCCGTTGTCTTAGCGGAGGATGTCGAGACTTTCAAAAGAAGACTAGATAAACTTATGCTTTATCGTCAAAGATTTACATGATATCAATGACTGGCATAACTGCTACATAACTGTATGTAAATATCTGTATGTTTTTTTTTTCATACGTCTATCTGTCAATAGGGGTTTCCAGGGCTCTGCCTCTATCCCTTATATATACTGAATTATACTGAATCCCTAGGCGCACTCCCGGGCTCAGACCATGACATAGTTGTTTCAACGTTGGAATTCGAGGCTGACAAAATGTCGTCCCTAAAGTATAGCTTTTTACGCAATTTCCGATCAACTCTCTCAACCGAATTACTAATACACCTTAATTCCTACGACTGGACTGATTTCTTCCTTAGTTCGGATGTAAATGTTTGCACTACAAAACTGTACGAAATTTTGGGTCCGCTTATTTCTCGTTGTGTCCCCCGTAAAAAAATAATTAAGGTTGGGTTTGAGGTTTTCCTAATCTTGCACTGTCGTCGCAGATTGCGCAGACTTTCTCGTCAATTCCATCTTCAGAACGACGTTTCTGTCCTGCCCTTGATTCGTGATATTTTGAAGTCCGACAGACTCCGCCTTCAGGTCTCAGAAGGTTCGAAGACATTCTTTAGGCATTCCACCCTCGGAGACGCAATTGGAAATCCTGGAGTTAATACCAGTTAACCGCTGATAGCTTCAATGCTTTCCTATCCAAAACGTATATTGAAGACTCGACCACTCCAGCCTCTGTTTAAGGCACCTTTTCTAGCCCCTCCCACTCGCGAGGACCGGTCGGAGTCCGTGTTCGTTGGCAGTACGAAATCGCTGCTTGTAACAGTTGGGAATCGAGTACCTCAGGACTCTATGCTCGGACCAGTAGTGTTTCTAAATTATGTCACTGACTACAAGAAGGGACTGTACTGAAAAGGAGTCATGTTAGCAGATGACACAAACGTATGGCAAGCGATCGACTGCGAGAACGATCTCACTGGATGTTCGCAGGTGTTCGTTTTAACCACAAGTTAATGGTCCCTCGGATGGGCCTGCTGAGAAAATGCTAATGGCGGACTCCACAAAGACATTTAGACGAAGACTGGGTGTCCATATGCTTAAAAATACCGCTTAACTGAAAAGAGCAGCTAAGTTTACCAAATCAACGCTTTGCATACACCTTCCGCTAATGGGGATGATTGTTACTTCATTTTATCATTATCATCCACATTTTAGGGTACTAGGTTCCGGTCCTGCAATTTCGACGACAACATTCTGCAAATATTCGTGTTACTGATAACATTTTAGTAACATGGTTATTTGACGTTTTCAGTAGGGCGTCGAAATGCTATGTGTATTACCCTCAAACATACTAAACTACTAACCTAAACTGCCAAAGCTTCTTGGTCGTTCATGACCCTCAGCAGGACGCTTGTTGCTTACAGCATGTTTTAGCTCGGTCAAACCATAATGATGCTCTAGCTTGCTGTGTTATTTAGGGACGCTCTGAGACATTTCGTTGCTTTCGGAAACCCCCTTCCGTCGTCCTTTTTACGTGCTAGAGACTGGTTAGGGATTTCACCGAATCCTGTAGATGCGTTAGCCAGTAATCGGAGTCATTTGTCTTCGGGAACAAATGTTTAATGGACCATCTGTTGGAACCTCAGCTGTTAACCCTGTAGTTTGGGCTGGGAAGGACAGAGATGGACAGTGCGGTCATCTGTCAGGATTTTAACAGGGATCCATTTCACTTTCGTCACCCAAAAATAGTTAACTTAAGATAGTGAACTCCCGCTATTTTTCTAAATTTTGCCACACGCGAGGGGAGTCTACACACTATGTGTACTGAAGACTTAAAGTAATATTAATCAGGTTTGCTTATAAATATGACTGTCCTTTCGAACCGCGTCATGGCTCCCTGCATTTCATTCTAGCTTGGTACTTAGGATTAGGAAATGAGCTAGCCGGGTCTCAATTATGAGTGTGAAAGAGCCAGTAATAACTGCTTGCGGACCTTGCGCGTTTGCACTGGTCTCCACCTCCCTGATATGCTCCATATTATAATACTCGCCAGTTGAAAGTTGTCGAGAAACGTTGGACTCATTTCACTCGTTACATACTTTAGAAATCACACTTACAAACTGATTCTGTTCAACCCGGAAGATCAGTTTACCTGCAAATTTTTGAAATGATTGGATTGAAAATTGCAATAAGTCCTTGGAAAACTGTATTACAGGGTTTAGGAAGCAACATTTTGACACTGAACATACTGAACAGCCTAACTCAATAACACGTGTCTTCCCAAACTTAGACATCAACGCGAATCTCAAAGGAACTGCGTCTGTATGCGCGCCTGTGCCCTATATGCGTCCTTTATTGCGCGAACAGTAGGCGTTTCGCGATTTATGCACAACCATGCGAGCAATTCAGTGGGACGACCTGCGAAGACAAGCGCGTACACTGGAGAATGATCTGGACTCTAAGCTTGCCTCTTTTGGCAAACTTGGAAGTGCCTTTGGAATGACAAATTATGGATATATGCAGTCGTCCAACCAGCCCGTAAATGACACCTCATCTGAGTATAATCTGCTGTCTTGCGACATTGAAAATCTTCTTGAGCGGTGCGTAGCACTCTCTGGTTTGTTTTCCGCTATTGTACTTTTTCCTCATGCTGTCCGTTATCATAATCTGACAATCTTAATATTCTCTCTTGCTTCCGCTTGGCCATTTATGGTCTCCGACTCTGATTGCAAAGACTTGTTTCTGAGCCCTTTTGTTATAAAACACCTGGGACGATATTATTGCCTTTAATTCTTTGCCGCGTTTGTTGTCTCCCTCCGCTGATTCCAGTGCTTGAATCAGTTCGTCCTGGCCACCGTTCATGCAAATCCGGCAGAAACATAGGATCCTTGCGTGGAACCTTTTGCCACTTTTGCCCCGCAGTTTACACTGTCGACTGTGTAGAAACATACGACAAGTTTGCCGAATAAGTTCTGAAGTAGTCAGCGGTCACAGCCGTGCTTATGACCTAAGGAGTGAGCCAGTAAACGTACTTCTAGAATCCACCGGGAAACATTTCACCCGGCTGCTTTAAGTCATGTTCTTCCATGTTTACAAATTAGCTGAGGTTTTTTCCAAGAAAATTTATACAAGAACGCTATCATTACCGGGGCCAGACACGTTTATTGCTTTACAATTGTAACCAGTTACGTTGATAATCGCGCATGCCACAGCTCTGGCCAATTTTCCTTAAAATTTCTAGTGTTCGGGTTAAATTCCTCAACATCAACTAACTTTTTCACTTAACTTTTTGTCGCCATTTCCACATGGCTTTTACCAGACTTGCGGGACATTAATCAGGGTTTTTTGAGAAAGTGACGCCCAGCGGAGGTTATGAACCAATCTGCTTACTCGGTCTTGAACTTCGCGAAGTTAATGACCGACAATAGGATTTCCGTGGTGTAATGCATAAAGTACTGCCATGCTCAATAGAATGCCTGTGGTTTAGTCTTCATATTGTCCCTTCTTTCTTGACGATGTTCATCAGCTGGCGTCAAAACTAAATGTCTTATCGTAACTTGACAATGTCCATACATTCCAGTTGACCTTTACCCATCTCAAATCTGGTCAATGCTATTTCAGTACCCCGGTCAGCGCGAAAGCGTTTGTGTTTGATTTTTCCGGTTATTTATTTTTCCTCGTTTTGCAACTTTGGCGCAGGTTATGTTGCTGTATACATCTTCGGTCTTCCTCTGTGTTCTCTTTGCTGTATAGACTGGCCCAGGTAAATGACAAGATGACCGAGCTCGTCTCGTCTCTTGAGCCTTCGGACGTGGGCAGCATCAGCCAACAGCACACAGCCAAACGGCACAGGGAGATCCTTTACGATTACATCCAAGACTTTAAGCGCATTCGTTCCAGCTACATTAACGCCAAGAATCGAGAGGAGCTCTTTTCCTCTGTAAGTGGATATCTCCCGGCAAGATATATGTTACGCTTCCAACTTCCTATTCTGTGCACTTGTGGATCAAGTTTCATGTGTTATCCACTTCGCGCTCCATGGCTTTCCTAGCGTTTTACGTATCCTTTTCTGCGGTTGGGGGACACGTTCACCGATCGGGTTACGGGACGTACTTGTGTCCTTGGGCTCAAGCTAGAGCCATCATAGACAGTTGCATAACAATTAACAATGGGTGCGGTTAATTAGTAACCGACAGTGACAGGGGAGACCAGGGGTGGCCATTTCTGGATTATTGGCCATCTTCAGCAAGCCATGCCCTTGCGTAGATTTGGGACCAGAGCAATTAAGCACACCGGGACGAGCACAGTCAGTAACCTAATTAGAGAGCGCCCTTTCACCATAGTTGATATGCTCAGCCAAAAACCGACAGGATGTGGACCCGTGCTCCATGGTAGAGCGTTGGATCACCTAACACTCAATAGTTATAGTTACGAGGTTCGACTCTCGGGTCCCACGGACCTAGGATTGGGACTGGCTATCTGACGACTAATAAACCAGAAATGGCCATCTCGTTCCCTCTTGTTTTCGTTGGTAACTCATCACCTGCCTATCCTTTTCTTGCTACTTCAGTCCAACGATAAGTTTGCTCATGTGGACCCGCCTAACTGCTTTTCTTGAATCTTTGTAGAATGCCACCACTGGAGTTAAGTACCAGAGGGCCGGAGCTTAAAATATGGGGTTATGAAATTTGCGCAAATGGAATTGTTTCTGGACTTCTGTTGTGTTAACTATACGACAATTGACTGTTAACACATCAGTAGTCAGGAGGACACAGATGAGGTGACAGCGTCTTCTGAATGCGTAAAATAGGTGACTGGTCGCATGCACAGACAGGGACAGAAACACATTGGCTGCTGTTGGTTTAAATGCCCGTCAAGTGTGACTGGTCTACATGCCGTCGGACGCTGGTTGGGGTCAAGCTACTAAATTTATCTGTTAGCCTAAAGAGCCCTCGCAATGACTGGCCTTGGTGATCGTCGAATACGTGGCTTGGATGCGCGTGCAAGTACGGACGCTTTGAACCGGAAACCTGGTGCCGCCGATGCTCTTGAACAGCTCACAGGCCTGTTGGAATGTACTACCGCACATTTTCCTCTGGTTGTTGCAGACCCCTTTTAGTTTTTATGAGCTTTGAGGGAACTTTTTATTTCCCTTTTTTCAGACGAGTGTTGTTTATGACAAAGTGTCTTGGCTCCTCTTTTAGTCCCTGACGAAGACACCGGAGAAACCTCGCCTGGACTCCACGCGTCTCCTTCTGGAGGAGAATCAGAGCCTGTTAAACGCAGATCAGGCTCTCTCTGAGCGTATCGCTGCCGCCTCTGCGATCCGGTCCTCCCTTCGTTCGCAGCATCATGTGCTGAAATCTGCCACAAACAGCCTGCTTAACCTACGTAATCGTTTTCCTATCGTTAACAAACTGCTCAATCAGATTTCCTGGCGCAAACAGAGAGACAGCATCATTGTAGGGACGGTATTTGGCTGCTGCCTCCTCTTCCTTCTTTTCTACCTCTTCCACTAATAACTAATATGCACCACCACCACCCTCCCTCCCTTCGACTTTGTTCCAGCACACATCCCTTCTCTACCAGCCCTCCGCCACCAAATTGGGGGTCTTTGCTCACGTTTGGCGGTCCTTTTGCCGATTCCATGCGCGTTTATCTGATTCGAGGTGCCTGTCAGACCGCCTTCGCAGTTCAAAATCGACTTGTGTTTGTGTGCCTGCCTGTGCGTCTGTTTGCACTTACTCTGAAGTGTTCTGGGAACAGCGCCCTCGTGGGCTGTCCTCCTCTCCGAGACTAACTACAGCCCCCTTGCGTCTGCGCGCTCTGATTGGCTAGACCACTTATTCCGTCAAGGACCCCACTTTCTTCCTTCCACTACGTCTCTTTCAATTGACTTCTGTATAGATATGTTTCTCTCATTAAACTGATTCCTGCTGCTTGCGCTGCGAGGCCATACTGTTTCCGGCAGTCTCCTCGTTGTAGATCAGCGTGATTGACCTCGACAATTACTAATACTGTTCTCCGGGTATCAGTGGCTACCTGCGCGTGAAGATACGTGGATAGTCGATCTCACGCTCTCCTTGCTATTCTGTTCTAGAGGCAGGACTAATTCAAGGTAAACGGTGGCGGACTTAGTCATTTATACTGACCTCAGACAAAGCGTTTGTCCAGACGTTGCACAACGCGACTAGTTCCTTGCCCCGTGACCAGACCGGCTTCTACAAAGCTGCTTCATCTACCCTTTTGTGAATTGCCTCCTCTCTCTATCTCTCACTCACACACAACCAGAGCTCCTTCTGGGTCTCGGCTGCTGCGCTTATCACAGTTTCTTAGATCCACAGAGAAGATCTGGATGACCTATGGACCAGAGTAAGATGACCGCTTTGGTGCTTCTCTCAGTCTATCAATGTGACTATCCATGTCGTTTTCGTAAGCCGTGTGATTGACCGAACAGATTTTGTTTGCGCCTGTGTCTGTTTCTCCCTGTTCGATCTGCGGTGCGTGTCATTGGTTTAATTTCTGAGCTAGAAATTCGCCTACTGTCCGGTTGGCTACCTGGCAACGCTCCTGTTCCCCATTTCTCTGAGTTCAGACACCAAGACGGGCTTAAACCGCTACCTCGGACGGTTCCATCAGGGACAAAGGCCTCATTGGACGGATGAGCGCATCACTGCTTTACTGTAGGCGGTGTAAATGATGAAATATTAACTGAAATGAGATTTCAGTTTTAGAGGACTTCGTGGGTGTGATTGTTATATTGATTAATGTGTTACACGACTCAAAGATGATGCAGTCAGGCTGGTATGCGTGCACTCGAGTGCGTGGCTCTTCAGCGGCTTTAAAAAATTGCACTTCGTACAAGATGCTACTTAATTTGCGCGACATTTTCATTTATTTTTTGCATTTTTATAAATTTAAACTTACCTCATTGAGATCATGTGTAAAAGTGTCTTTTCTTATACTCGGCTTGTAGGAACTTCCGCATTCAAGTGTTTTTACTCGAGGGATAGGCGTCTCCCTGCCTTAAAAACGTTTTTCAATTGTCGATTAATTTCGAAGTCTGTCTGCCGTTGCACTTACGCCAAGGATTTCCAAACTGCGGGTTGTAGGCTCTCCATTTGAGAAAAATTATCCATCCTTCCATGCTTTAAGGAGGATACCATATAGGACTCGAAATTCTACAGTATATACGACCCATGTCATACATTATATGAAGGACATCAATAAACGGACAGGTGCAATACTATCTCCATAAACTTTTAACGGTTCCAAAGAACTTCAGTTGTAGACTTTTTGGACCGAAAGTTGCCCCTTCTTCAATTATAAGATTTGAGGAAGCCATTTTTCTACAAAATGAATTTGAGGAAGGGCATCTTTGTGCATGTTTTCTGTAAAAAGTGTTTGGGCTTGTAAGGGCGTCGCAGGTCGGTTTAAAAATTATGCTATATAAGTAGGCACTTCCGAGAATTCGATTGAAGCAGCTTTGGATTATACCACATGATGATCGACATTAAAACTCCTCCCGAATAAATATTTTCTAACCGGAATTATGATTTAGGATTTCAGCTAATATTTCAAGAAATATGCCACCTACTGAGACTTGTTCCACTTGCAACTTAGTTTTAGATCCTCCCTCGGATCGTGGAGCGCGTATAACTAGTCCGGCTCTTTGCCAAGCTCATTTTTACGATGTTCCTCAACGGGGCGTTTCAAACCGACTGGATTTCCTGTTGATGAAGTCTGCTTCCACGCCCGCATAGTATCCCCTGGCAATTCTCTCGCGCCCTCGCCAGTCCAATCAAACGTCCTCAGTCTTATTTCTAGCCTACGACTGCGGGTGTTCGCCACATTAAACCAAAAAATGGCTATGTATAACATAGTTAGCAGCTGATGCAAACGCATGAAAAGATGCTGCGGCCACCCCGTAGCCCACATAACGGTGCATGTCTCACATTCGAGGAAACCTGGGCATTGGCCAAATTACGCTCTGTGGCTTTCCGCAGTCAATAAATCAATACTGTGAGTCCAGTGCATGTGTCTAGGCTTTTTAATAGACAGCGTGAATATAACACGCAAAAAGGCGAACTTTAATGTCTGAGAAGCGCATCCAGACTGGAGGTCTTTCATTCAGCTGTTCGAGTAGTTGCCGCCACCGCTGACCGGCGAAGACGTGGAGAACACCAAATACTCACCTAGTGGGCAATGACCAACCAGTTATCGGCAGTTACGACCTGCGCAACAGTCACATGGATGTGCCGGAAGTTTGGCCTGTCCGGGGAGTACCAGTTCCGGGCGAAGATTGTCCAATTCGATGAATGAAGTCTCGGACTATAAATGTGTCCATTCCACTGGGCGCTACTTATCCTTATTCCTTGACAAACAGCAAAGTTTCTTCACGTAAGGTAGTAGTTCGCTGTGATTTGTGCAGATATCCGTAGCCGTCACGGCCGAAGCGCGGAAAAACCTTTCACATCTGTCAACAGGTAGAGGCCTATAATTGAGTCGCAGTGGGTCTGCGCGAGCAGCGGAATAGTTTTCTTTGAGGCATCGTCAATAAACCGGTACGTTAGCCTCACCCTCATACAGATCCATGAGCAGTCATCTCCGGACCTGCCGGTGTTACCTCTGAGGCTGGGCGCCTCAGAGACTAACGCAAAAGTTGTTCCGCGGCCCGATCGGTCTTTTTATTCCAAGCTAACAGGACCATCGGGTACAACGAAACAGGTCACAAAGGACCTATCACACAGTAATTATTGGTCCACAAGTGTTGATTTAAACGAATTTCGACGATAATATCAAGACCAGGGACGGATTGTCTCCAAGGCGGTGATGAAATGCCTCCCAAGGTTTGAGAAGAGCCAGTACAAGAGAGGATAAACACTAGTCCATTTCAGTCACGATGAACAGCTCCGTTTAAGTACGTCCGCACGACGAGTAAGATCCTTGTGAACTACTTAGTTTCTGCGACCTGTGATACGCACGAAAAGCGCGCTGCAAAAGTTGGCGTTGGATGACACTGTGTCCCTGGTGTTCCTAGTTTCTGACAGCTTCTGATTGGTACTCTTCGGATGTCGGCCAGCTTTTGGATCTAAGAACATCAAGCGGAAGCGATATTGTTTCCCCTCTTCGAAATTATTTTGATCATAGATATAGCTACTTTCGGTCAGTACAGGATCGAGAAAGTGCTTTGAACTATAAGAGGGCAAATAAAAGAAGTAAGCAATTTTTCATTGGGAAGAATTTGGTAAGATTATACCAAAACATTTCAGTACCATGTTTATTTAAAGTGAAATATTGCATGTACCGTTTACAATAGGGTTTTCAAAGGCATTGCCTATTACTCTTAAAATATACTGACCAATTAGAGAAACCATCAAACTGTCAGACGGTCTAGCCCACAGTACATACTTGTACTTGATACGGCTGCGATCATGCCTGACCTATCCGTCCCCAATGATGTCCCGAACTGTACCTCTCCACGCGTGACGATCCGCGGCAGCAGATTTGGACAGTTCAATCCATTTTCTTCGCTAACGACGTAGACCGAATACCGAAGGTCCAAGAACCACCTCCATGTCTTGACGAACTGTGTCGAGCCAGGTTTTGAACTGACCCCCTCTTCGACGCCTCCAATTGGGCAACGGTGCCGGATCGAGGGCAGTAACACTGAGCTCCTGAGGTGGACGACGAAGAACATGCCCGAACCACTTCAGTCGTCTTTCTTGGATGGTCTGAGTTATCCTTGCGATGTTGTCGCAGCGAGCGCGGACTGTGTCATTTGAGACGAAGTCGGTGAACTTCACTCGATGGATGGTCCTCAAGCAGTGGTGCTCAAATACCTCCAGTTTTCGCTCGTCCTCCACACGCAAAGCCCAGCATTCACAACCGTAGAGAAGGACAGACCTGACAGATGCACGGTACACGGGAAGAGGAGTTGCCCGTTAGCCTAGCTGCTGGCTACCCGGCGCGTCCACAGGTGGCGGATAGTGGAACGACCTTCCGTGAAGGTTAGCTGCGAAATAAGCAGACCCAGGTCTGACGAATAAGCAGTCCCGGACCAGCAGCGACATTGCTACCAGGGTGCGGTGGGTTGAGGTCTGGCACGCTGAAAGCCTTACAAAAAGCCGCAAAACCCAATGAGGGCATTGTGACATGGCGACAGTAAACCGCCATTAAATAAGCTTACTTGCCACCGCTGCCTTGTAATTAGGCTTTTAAGCCGAAGCGCTAGATGAGACAACCTCGAAACAACAATCCAAGCGGCTGTTGGGGATCCGCCCGTATTCGAAATTCCCAAAAAACCTCATGAAACATGTCCGATCACAGTATTACGACCCATTCGACAGTCCAGCCGCTGCAAGCGACAATGTCCACTATATGCCTCAATGGGGGGCGCTTTAATTCGTTTGTAGTAGAATTCAATTGCTCAGCATCCACCGCAATCTCCTCCTAACCCACCTTGCTCCGATGGCAAGTCCGTTGGTGGACGCGGGTCCTGTGGCTGATAAAACTAAACAGCTCGTCTGAGCGTGCCACACACGACCTGACCTTCATTGCATGTATCGGGCTTCTGCAGGGGCGACTCGGATCCCACACCAGCCAGGATGCCATAAAGGTCACATTCGGCGGGCGATAATGCAGCCCTGCTCTCCAACCTGAGAACGGCCGATTTATCCCGTCAGTTGGCAGGCTTCCAAGCCGCGACTCTAAGCGCGTCGTGATGGATCCATGCGCGGCAGCTTTATCATTAGTGAGGAATGCGCTGATCCACCGTGGGCATGGGTTCCCCGCTATCGTTCTCTATCTCACCTCTCCCACACACCAGCCCACTGTCCTTAACTGTCAACCACCCGGTAATGGGATTGGACGCGTCGGCTGACGCGGCGTGACTACATACAGCAGATGTGCTGTCTCACGACATGTTAACAAAAATTCTGAAATGAGCTTTTACCCAGAGAAGATTAATTTTTTAATATTGATTATCATACAGCATAACTCCAAAGTACTTCAATCACTCGGGGATGCTTCTTTTTGGACATCTGGATAAGTCCCACTCGGCAAAATGTGACTACCCACGTAATTAGAAACTGTCCACTGATCCTCCAAACCCTTGTAAGCTCAAGTATATTTTATGGGAAGTATTCTTTCTTGCGCTCTTTTGGCAGTCAACTACCTGTACATCAAATTTTATACCTGAAAAAGGGCACTTTTCGGTGTCAAGAACTTTTTCCGGTTGCCGAATAATTCTGAACCTGACCTGCTGTTACACTTATATCCGGGGTTTCCAAACCACAACCCGTATATCTTCCGTTTAAGGAAAATCATACATTTCTGTGTGCTCTTCAAAAGAGACCACCATATGGTGCTCATGAAATTTTGCACTGGATGTCGACCATGCTGTTCACTTTGCAAGTACTGTTGATAAATGCACAGATGCGGTGTTTTGTAATCAAGTATTTCACAGTCTTGAAAGCCTCATAATTAGAAACTTTTTTAAAACCAAAATATATAATTTTTAAGGTACGGGCTTTGTAATCTGCTACCACATTAGTATGAGAAGGCATATACTTTGTCGGTATCACCTTCTCAACATATATCACTAGTCGCTGTGCGACTGCCTGCGAGGGTTTAAGTATGAGCCCCAAGGCACAACGGAACGAGCATGTTCCGTAACCTGATCGGTGAGCGCCCACTATCATAATATACTAAACACTTTTTATGGAAAACATGTTTGGATTTATAAGGCCATGGAAAGTCAGTGGGAAAAAATTTGTACTATTAAGTAGCTATTTGTTAAAGAGCGCAGTTTTTGCGGGCAGCCGCACAGAAGTCCTTTCAAAAGCCGACCTCCTGACACGACTAAGATATCTTGGGATTCTACTGCGTGATGATTAATGCCTCCAACCCTACTTAAGTACTTCTTTCGAATGGGGAACACGTTTCAGAATCTGGATTAAGTTTTCCATTAGATAACGCATCTACTGTGCGTCGAAGACATCCCACGCCCACGCATGAACGCTAGTAGCTATGATTCCGGGCGGATTCAGCGAAGCTCGATAGACGCACGCCGTGAACCAGTCTGCCCCCCATTTTGGTTCAGCACATTTTCAACGTCGTAGTATTTATCTTGTAGCATAATTCCAAGATATTTCAGTTACTCCAGCATGCCAGCTTTTGAATGAGCTCTTTTTCGGCCACCTGCCTAAAGTACACTCGGTAAAATATTACAACTCGGTAAAGATAGGGTGCAGGACCCCAAGGTAGATGGCAACTCCGAAAATATGCCCTAAAATTCAGTGAATGTAAATATTACTTATTATTCGTCGTTCCCTTTGTCTGGACTTTCCTTCCCTTCCTGACTAAATATAAACTTGCCAGCAGCGCTTTATTCAAAGTCCGTTATTTTAAAAAAAATTGCTTTCTCTACTCTCTAATTATAGTGCCCATTTTTTTGCCAAATGACACCGTAAGATAAGATTTTTGGCAAATATTTGCCTATTTTCTATGTCTTTTTGCTCTCCGTCCTGTGTGTTGCCCCACCCGTAAAAGCCTCTCTACCACCATTTGACATATAACACAGTCCATAGGCTACCTCAAGCTAGTTATGGGTCCTACACCCTATCTTTGCCGACAACCCAAGTAGTATAAGGTTTTCCGTTTTATTCTCGATGCTCTTTTAAATTCAGATATATTCTATAGAAAACATTTGCAACACATCCTTTCTTGCACTTATTTAGTAGCCAATTGCGTGTTCTCCAAATTTTATCCTTGAAGAAAGGGTACTTTTCGGTTTCAAAGACTTTTTTTCAGTTGCCGAATTATTCTGAACCTGACTTACGTTGCACTCGCATTCAAGGTTTCTAAACTAGAATCTGTATATTTTCCGTTTAGGGAAAGCCGTGCATTCTATTTGCGACCAAGAAGAGGTCACATGGTACTCATTAAATTTTGCAATGGACGTAGACCGTGTTGTATACTTTATCAGTACTGCTGATAAATGTACAGATGCGATGTTTTGTAATTGAGCATCTCAAGGTCTTAAAAATTCCATAATTACAAACCGATTGATGCGCTTTTCGAGTGCAAAATTCGAAGAAGACGTTACCTTCTACCACCTGAGTGCGTTTTCCTGCAAAATATCTTTGGATTTATAAGGACATGGAAAGCCAATGGGAGAAAGTTGTACTATTAAGTAGTTATTTTCACAAAGTGCTGTTTTTGTGGGCGGCTGCACAGAAGTCCTTTCAAAAGCCGGCCTCCTGACGTTACTAAAATATCTTGGGATTCTATTGTACGACAGTTAATACGACAACCCTTCTTAAGTACTGCTTTCAAATGGGAAACACATTTCAGAACTTGGGTAAATTTTTCCATGAGATAACGCATCTACTGTGCGTCTAAGACGTTCCACGCCCACGCATGCACGGCAGTAGCTATGGCCTCGGGCGGATTCTGCGAAGCTCGACAAATGCCCGCCATGAACCTGTCTGATCGCCATTTTGGTCCAGCACATTTGCAACGTTGTCCCTTTTGGACGCCGAGAGTTGACATAGACCAAGACAGAAGACACCGTAATAGCCATTTCTGGCTTATTTGTCGCCATCAGTCAGCCTTGATCCAGCCGAAAGTGCTCGCGCACTCGGAGTTCAAGCTCGAATCAGCTGATCACTGACCAGTCCTTTTGTTGATGTACTTGTGTTTTTACGTCAGTCATGTGAGAATGGTGTGCATGGACTACAGAATCTAAAAGAGCATCTTCCGCTTTGCCATGTCTTTTTGCCTGCAGTCAAAGCAAGCTGTCACCATGCTGATTAGTAATCAATAGTTGGGGAGTTGTCGTCATCGGTCAGGGACGCCCCAGCTTTGGGTGCTGACGCCTGAGTGGTTTCCTCATTTGGTAGAAAATCAAATCTTCTTTGCGTTTTTTGTCGAGAGGGGAACTGTGTCTGAACTTTTAAAACTTGAACTTTTTGGAAATTCTTCTGACGCCAACATGGGTATTCGTGTTGACCAACACCGGCGCTGCCATCGGCGTATTTGACATGATTAGCATCCGTTTCAACGTAATGTTGACGACGGGGTATCTTTTCATATTAACAGCAGTAAATGCGATTTTGCCTTTGGGTAGGGGCATAGCGTGCAGGTTGAAAGGCTTGAGCGCAAGTGAGAACGCAAGTTATCTTAAAAATACTCAGGAATCAGCATCATTCCCAAACACGGAGATACCATTCATTTTCACGTACCAAACTTCAGCAAATCACACGGTAAAAAAGCATAAGGACTGAGAGTGAGATACATCCTTTTCAGGGAATCATGAATTACCCTGCATAAGCATCCAGACTGAAGGGTAAAATTCACAACTAAAGTTGCGACCTAGTTGCTAATGTGACTTTCATCGATTGCTGGAACCAAAAGCTATCATTTTCTCTCGTGGTCGTATATCGGACAGCGAGTGACCGATCTCATGAAATGTTAGCCGAGATTCTGAAATGTGTTCTCGATTAGGAAGGATTACGTGGGTGGGATTGTAATACGGATTATCCTGGGGCATAATCCTATGATAATGGGAACTCACTATAATGCTTTCTTTTGAATGCACCCCTTTTCGATCCCCTAAGAAACCGCGCTTGGTAAAAAGGGACTATTTAATAAGTACACATTTTTCACACTGATTTCCGATGCCTCTACAAATCCAAATATATTTTATATTCATTTTCCAGCACGTCACGTAATCCTCACATTTTATATTCGAAGATAGAGAGACTTTCGGTTTTAAAATTGTTTCTAATTAGGATATTTTTTAAGACCGTGCAATGTCCATTCGCACGATCTCGCGTCTGTGCGTATATTAATGGTCCCTATGAAGAGTCCACAACCACTGCAGAATTTTGTCAACTAAACATGGTATCTTCTTAAAAGCATAGAGGAATACATTATTTTACTTACGCGTGGAGTATACCCCTTGTGGACTTAAATCGCTAAACACCGATTTAACGGCCGACCTGGCTCAAAAATATTCTGGAATTGAAAAACTTGTTCGAAACCCAACTTCGACCTTCCTCCGTACATAAAATGTGAAGACAGCGTGATTTCCTACCAAAGGAGTAAAAAAGCGTACTTTTGTGCATGTTTTCCTTAAAACATATTTGAATTTATAAGACCATCGAAAATCGGTGTGAAAAATGTATGCCACTTAAGTAGGCATTTTTTGTCGAGTGCGGTTTCTTCAAGAGGTCAAAAAGAAGTGGATCTAAAAGCCGACATCTTAAAGAATCCGCAACGTTATAGGTTTATACCGCGTGATAATCAGTATTGCAGCCCCACAAAAGTAATCCTTTCTCTTCGAGAACGCGTTTCAGAATTTCAGCCAACATTTCATGAGTTCGGTCAAGCGCTGTACCAATCCAATTTGAGGTCGGTGGGAAACGGGAATAAGTTGACCTCGCGCTAGCTTTCAGGGGCGCGTTTAGGGTGAGGAGGATAAGAAATGCGAAATGTAGCGCTTTTGCAATAAGGTGTGCTGCTTATTCTCCCGCCCAACCTTGAGACCTTATTTGAGTAATCCCCGCTTGCTTAACTAACTTCCCTCCCTCTCTCCCCCCACCATGGGCATCCGTATACCATGCTAACTTTCTATTTTTTACCTACCTATCATATTTCATCCCTCTAGGCCTATGTCTGATTGAACAGTTTACCTTGCCTTATAAATACGCAGTGACCGTGTGCAGCTGAATAGGAGGTCACGAAATTTTATGATGTCAATCAATTCCACATGTTTCGTCGCCTTTGCCTTGTTCAAAATTCTTCCGGGAAAACAAGGCTTCAACTGTCTCTCTAGCTTAACTTTCATTCAATATTTTACGAGTTTTGACTTCCATCGTAGTCAATCTACTGTGCTCGTTCGAGCCTTTTAGTGAGCTTTCACAGCCCACAAACGTCGACTGCTATGTCAAAAAGTCCACCCTACGCAAGTCTACGCCTCATGCAGGCCTGCCATAAAAGGCAGTCATCAACATAAATTATTCAAAGCTACCGTGATGCTGTAAAGTGGCCAACTTCCGTTTAGCGCAGCCTAATCCCCTTCAAGCCAGTTAAGTAGCCCAGAGGAGTTGGTGCTAGCAGAGAAAGGGCAATTATCAGGACCTAAAAACTCGCATCGCTGGGCACCGACGGTCTAGAGTAGTCATCTCCTTGGGCAGGAATACGATTTAGGCTTAGAGCACACAAAACGCTGTAGGCTCTAAGCATCTCCGCCTTCAAGAGCAGGTGGTCGCCGAGCCAAAGAAAAATGCTAACACAATGTGCCAGGTACTTCCCTCTACTCGGTCAGATATACCATGTCAATAAGAACTGCTACAGCGAATGACCAATCTTAAGAACTCTTGGCCAAAATTCCGAAATGTGTTTTCGGTTAGGAAGGATTACTTAGGTGGGAGTCGTAATATTGATTACCATGATGCGGCATACTCCGGCACTATTTCGGACTTGCCAAGACGTCGACTTTTGAATGCATTTCTTTTCGACATCCTGTAGAAACCGCACTCGGTAAAAAATGACTATTTATGCCGCATGCACTTTTTACATTGATTTTCTATGGTCTTACAAATTCAAATATATTTTATCGAATACATGCACGAAAATATCCTTCAGACGCAGTTCCCAAAGTAGTATGGCTGCCTGAATCTCAACGTCTATCACATAATAGAGACGAGTAATTACGATTGTTTCTGTTGCCAAAGGTCATTTAAGTAGAACCACAAAAGACATCAAAGATGATTTGGCTAGTATAGCTGATTGTTAAATCCAATTAGCAGGGCAGTAACTTAAACTGCATTGATTAGCGTAAACAAATAAAGCATCATTGCATTCACTCAGAAATGTAAATAGGGTAGGGCCCCAGGAACTGGTAAAAGACCGGTAGTTAGCGCTCGCCGTGCCCTATGGTTCTATGTGGTGACATGTAGACGCTCTGCTCATAAATACGTCTAATGATATCTGCACAGTTCATGGTTTGCCTGAACTTTATCTACTAAACTTTCATGGGATGAGTTCTTTATGTTTATTTGGAAGAGTCTGTATGCGGCAGACGAAGGAATTGCGGGAGTTTTGCGTTGAAAACACCAAGTTCTTAAGATTGTCTGACATGACAGCTAGGCGGCTTCGTCGTCAAAAAGAGACAACTCGACGACAGGAGAACTCATATTAGACGCATGCTTTTCAGATTCTAGTCCAGTCGCTCGGCTTATAGGCCCTCTCGGGCTTACGAGGTCCGACGTCACAGTCTGCAAGGCAGCCATGATAAGACAGCAGCCGTGGACTTAAGGGGACCTGTTATGGGTGATGTGCCAACCAGCTCACCATACCGGTGACCTAGTAAGTCTAGAAACCATTCTTCGAACCGGACGACCCTCTTTTGATCAGATGGTTAACCACGTAGGTTACTCAACACTGCTGCTACTGCACCAACTACGGGCAAAAAGGTTCTGGGGTATATAACAAGGGAAAAATCGATTGGCGAGATGACGGAAAATTCGACAGTTGTCGGTCAGTGTGTTGGTCAACTAGTTTTTTTCTACAAACTGCTATGAGATAGTAACCAGGTAAATTTTCGGAATGCCACAAGCCATCTTCGCGCCGCTGCTTTAACTGTGCTGCCCCCTAAATGAGCGGAAAGAGAAAGCAAATATGGCGTGGATAAAATCCTCAACAAAAGCCATTCGCGCATGCAAATGCACAGCGGCAGGCTAAAGCTGGTCAAGAAGCAAGCAAATGATGGACGCGTAGACAATTAAAAAGCAAGTACAGTAGGTGGGCTAACTCATGAAATGTCCACCGGAATTCGGAAATGCGTTTTCGTTTCGAAAAGATTAATTAAGTAGGGCTATAGAACTAGCCAGTCAGAAACATAATTCTATAACATTTCAGTTGCCCAGGATGCCGGCTTTCGAATGGACTTCCTTCCGGCTGCATGCAAAAGCTACACTCTGTAAAAATGACTACTTCATTAGCATGAATTCTTCCCATTGATTTTCGATGCCCTTAAAAGTCTTATTATATTTCATGGAAAGCATGCTTAAAAAGATTCATTCTTTTTCTTATTCGGTAGATAATTACGTCTTCTTCCAATCTTATACTCGAAGGAAGGGTATAATTCGGTTTTCAAAAACTTTTCCAATTCCCGAATAATTTTGAACCCCCTGTACCGTTACACTTGGATTCAGGGTTTCCAAACTACAAGCTGTATATTTTCCGCGTAAGGAAAACCCTAAATTTCACTACGGCAATAAGGGAGGACCATACAGGGTTCATAAAATTTAGCAGTGCATTTGATCCATATTGTAAACTTTACAAGCCACATTGGTAAATGCAGAGACCTGACGATTTATGAACGGCCATTTCACGGTATTTAAGTTTCATAATTAGAAATTTCTTTAAAACCGAGTTATAAAATTCCCTCGAGTATAAAATTGGAAGAGGAAGTAATTTTCTACCGAATGAGTAAAGGATGAATATTTTATGCATGTTTTCCATGAAATATAATTGGACTTTTTGGAGCATCGAAAATCAATTAGAAGAATTCATGCTACTGAAGTAGTCAGTTTTACAGAGTAAATTTTTGGCATGCAGCCGGAAGGAAGTCTATTCGAAAGCCGGCATCCTGACGTAACTGAAGTATTATATAATTATGTTTCAGGCTGATTAGTTTTACAACCCTACTTAATTAATATTTTCGAAACGAAAACACATTTCGGAATTTAGGTTGACATTTTATGAGTTAGTCCACCTACTGTAAATATAAGATGGTTTAGCCGCTTGCATTCGTAAGCACACGCCAGGGAGGATCAAAAACAGTTTTAACGCATCACAAAGACTTTCTGCCAAACAGTGCTAGGTAACGGTAGGGTGTAGGACCCCATGTAGCTGGAAACTCTAATATGCGCACTAAAATTTTCCTAAAAACTGCTATGAAATGGTAATCTGTTAAATTTTCGGCCTGCAACAAACCATCTTCACGCCGCTTCTTTAGCTGTGCTGACCCCTAAATGAGTGGAAAGAGAAATCAAAGATAGCACCAAAGAAAGTCATCAATTGCTGATGTACTTGATGAATTTATTTCTATTTATCGATATGAATAGGGAGCTCAAGGGCGAAAACCTCATTCTCTTAGTAAACTGACTTAAACTGACTTATGGATAAAGTTCTCGACAAAAAGCCATTCGCGCATGCAAATGCGCAGCGGCAGAGTAAAGCTGGTCGAGAAGCAAGCTAATGATGAACGTTTAGACTATTAGAAAGCGAGTAAATATAAGATGGTTTAGCCGCTTACATTGATAACCACACGCCAGAGAGGATAAAAAACAGCTTTAATGCATCACAAAGACTTCCTGCTAAAGAATGCTAGGTCACGGTAGGGTGTAGAACCCCACGTAGTCGGCAACTCCAATATGCACACTAAAATTCCATGCGACTGCTAACATCACTCATTATTCACCGTTACTATTGGTTGAAATTTGCTCTCCTTCCTGACTGGATCTAAACTTGCCGGCGGCAGTCTATTCAGAATCCGTTATTTTTTGAAAATTGCTTCTTATCTACTTTTTAAATTATCATGTTCACTTTCACTGTTATATGGCAGCGTACGGTAGGGCTTCGGGCAGAAATTCATTTATTTTCCGTGTCTTTTTGCATTCCGCTTGCTGTTCATCCTGCGTGTTCTCCCACCCATAAAACCCCCTCCACCATTATTCAACGTGAGACACGGTTCACAGGCTATCTCAAGTTAGTTGGGGTCATACACTCTACCCTTGCCCAGTGCTATTTTTTCCGTGACTTTCAGTCTCTGGGAAAGATCCATTTCTTATGACGGAACGAGTGGATATTGAAAACTCCCTTTGTGGTGTGTACTCTAAATGCGGACTGCAATCTCAGAAGGTGAAATGGTTTAAGCCTTCTTTTCTTCGATTGCTGCGCCTCCTCTGACGATCGTTTTTCCTCGTCAGTACGCTTTTCAATATTACGAAAAATTCGTCAGGTACAATCCTCTAATTCTTATGAGTCCTGCCGAGGACATTTTATCTAATGTGTTTGAAATTTGTGTCGACTTTTTTAATGTTTACACTCGGCCATTGGAATTGCAAGGTCCCAACTGTCAGTGTGTTAGAGCACCGTCTCATCAACTTCGGCGTTTTCGAATAACTTCGCATAGCTATTGTTTGATTGGGCTTGATTTCTAGTCACATATTCATGCGCAGTTGGGGACGACCGAATTTCCCAGCTAGGCTGGTTCTATAACTGACAGCACTGCGGTGGTCGCTTTGGCCCAATGTTACAACCTATAGTTTAGGCCAGCCGATCGAACGACGAAATAGGGCAACCCGGCTGCCGTGACTTAAAGTAAAACAACTACGCGTGATTCATTATCTAAGAGGCAAAGTTGTTCTTCAAACGGCTTACTGGATATTTTGTCCTTTTAAAAAACAGCCATCCCAAGAGATAAAATTAGGACTACGGAATTCTTTGGGAAACAGTAAATTTTTTGTGTAAATTTTCGAGACTGTTTCCCCGGCTCGTCTTCAGACGACGGACGTGCGAAAACAATTAACTTCTAGACCGAGTCTGACAAAGGATTCTATGATTGGTTAAAGTCATCTTCTCGGGATTGGTTGGGTCAGTTTGAATCTGTCCCTAACGATTTTGTTTGTGACATCTAGGGTGATATGGTGGTTGATGCATGCGTCGTCTGAGTGCATTGCCTCCATGAATTCGCGGCCCTTCCTTATTGGGCAGGCGCCAACATTGCGAGTGTTCTCACATGCAAATTTGTGCCCAGTGTCCAGTGTGTGCATGGCCACCTGGGATAGATGGTCGCGCCTCTTTACCGCCAACTGATGTTCATGTATACGGCTTGAGACAGATTTCCCAATTTGGCCACAATAGACGGCATCACAACTAGAACATGGGATTTTGTAGGCAACACCTTTTCCTTCGAGGCAGCCAACCCCGTCCTTAGGCTGTACAAGCTGTCTACGCCATTAATGTTATAGGGAGATACATGGTGGCATCTTTTTTGTCATAAGAAACCATACCCTCTCTCCTAAGGAATTCTGGAACTCTAAAGAAAGTTGGGACGAAGGGGACTCGATCGCTGGAACAAGAGCTTTATACGCCTGACATTTTGGATTCACTATGAATCCGTCATTATTTAAGGCACAGGGAGAGCGCGACGTAAGATTACGCATGCTAGTATGGTCGACTCTCACATTCGTAGCAGGTGTGCGTATTTGGTGCGACGATTGCTTGACCGCCCATATCCCCGTCACTAACTGTCACTATTTTATCGCCGATGTTGTTGATGGGTGTGATGATTACCCCATCATTCGATTCACCAATACTGCCACTGCAACTGATGCTCGCTTGGGCGCCAGAACAAGACCTTTTCACCCCTAAGGTCTTATGACAATTCGAGTGTCGTTTTCGCTTATGTCTACAGTGTACCACACAGCAGGATGGGCGCGGGGACGGTGACTTGCCGCGCGAGTGCTCCGAACCAATCAACGCTGTCCCCCATCTGATTGGCTGGCGGACGCGGAGATAACGAAAAGCGCGCACACACGCTAGGTCTGAGCACCTCGAAGGCGGACACAGACAACAACTCGCCTGGAGAGCGTCCTAGCGGCGACCGCCTACAGAGCCTTTGTATACGCACTTCCAAAACAGTAAAGGTTGTCCAACTCAAACCGTCTTCCCTAACTTTTGATAGGGAATATTTGTCCTGTAGCCCACACCACTTTCGACAGACCTGGCTCCCCACATAACTCACCAGAATTTCGCACAAAGGGAGTTGCTAGGCTTGTAGAATTATTCTCGAAACTACAGTCACATAACGACAGACATAGATGATGGACTCGCACGAGTCGCAGTCTTCACAGGATCTCGATGGTGTCCTTATTCAGTGAGAGGAAATGGGAAAACACCGTTCATCCAAAAATTTACCTTTTAGACTAAAAAAACCAGTAGCCAAACCCAGAAGCACTTTTGAAATGGTCTGAAACATATTTCTTTGGAGGTAAACGAGTTCTGTATGATTGTTTTTGTTGATTAAATATGTAAATTTTAGAACATTCTGCTCGACCGCCGAGCCTGTTGCAGTTCTTTAGTCAGAACATAAAGATCCTCTTACGTGGGTGTACAAGTAAGAACCACGGCTTGGCGATTTCACTGACACAGATAAAGGAGGTGAAATAGCCAATTTCGACTTATGAGCCATAATCACTCGACCATGCCACAATCCCGGGCTGGGAGAACTAAAGAGATGAATCAGGACCCACTGCGGATTTGAACAGACGCTCATTCGCTGATTCACAGACTAGCGATTTGTCAAGTAGTACTCATCAATTTAGTTTTATTACAGAGCTGAGTTAGAGCGTCCGATTCGGTGCTGTAGCTCTGGCGCATGGTCCTTGGAGGTGGTCGTATGGCAATAAGCAAACAGTATTTAGTTGGCATTGGTGTCGATTCGTGAGTGACCCCCAGTGGCTAAGCGATAACGGGCATCCCCTAACCGCCAAAATTCTAGAGCTCAGTCCCGCGTAGGAGAAAAACGTACCAGCAGGAGGCGTCCATCGGATGCAGAAGCCTAATGACGTTCAAAGCCCTCACGCGTAGGCCTGCGCCCTCGTCTCTGAACTAGAGTAAGGTCGGCCAGCGCCACTAGTTGTTGCGTGCGTCAGTTTGGCGAGTTTATTGGGTAGTTTACTTCGTGCTGCCCCGTGATTGGCTGTCTTCAAGGCTGAATGCGTGCATGCACGTGACTCCTAGCGTCTTCGCCCTCGATGTGTGTGCACCCCCCCCCCTCCCCCCGAAATCATTTTCTGTTGATCGCTGTACTCGGGCAACACTTCTTCCCCCAATTAGCGCGTGAGACCTAAGATTTCACAGGATCTTTGTACGCACGGAGCACTACGCGTGACAGTATGCCTCCTGATCACGCCACATTAAGATAGCTAACTCTCCTGAAACTTTTCCTGAAACTGTTTTTACTGCTATGTTTTGGGTACTCATTTATAATTTGTAGGCAGAAAACAGGAGCGATGGAAGTGACTGTGTGAAATAGAACGCGTAGGAACATGGTTAAGGACTGTCATTTCAAAACGAGGGAGGGCTGTTAAAGGCAGTTTACGCTGTCTAGCCAATAAAAATTCTACAGGCGGACTTACTTGTTTAGATAAATCTGAAAGTATTAAACAGTGCCTCTGGGGATCGCATGAAATATAGTTTAAACATGACAACAGGGTGGTTGTAAACACTTGCGCTAGCGGTAGATGTGAATAAGACGTTGTTCGGGTTTAAACCCACTTCCCTTCCAATTTCGGCCGCACTTTTCATGTAAAGGCACATCCAGCTTGTGTGTAAATGCCTCTGCTATGCCTTATATACGCACATCTTCAGGAAACCCGTTCCAAGCGCCGATAACTTGCCCTGAGAAGGGATACTGGTGCATATCGATGTCAGACAGGCCTTCTCGAATTTCGGAAGAGTTACCGCGCGAATACAAACACGTTATCGAATTTCAGGGAAGAGCCCAGCGTTGTCAAGATATTTTAGGACTGCGTGAG
>CACRXP010000074.1:61484-72501 GCA_902702965.1 Spirometra erinaceieuropaei
CCAGTGTCGCGTCGAACAATATGGCCCATGTAGACAGTGCTCATAATCGTCTGTGGTTCGGCCTAAAGCAAGCATGGGAACTATCCCTGTCGCATATTGCGGGAGCATATCCAATGCAACAGCTTCCCAAACAGGGAATCTGAGGAGTTCCTTCCTGGCCCAATTTATCGACCATTTTTTAATTAATTTTCGTACATAAATTCGACTGAATTTACCTGTCTTGTCATCGATTATGCGAGGGACTACGCACAAGTATTAGTGAAGAGCTAAGTACGCCACGGCAAACGCGTTTGCCAACAGAAACCGTTTGGAGATATCGTGGAGGCTAAAAGTGTATGCTTTAACCGAGGCAAATTAAACCAAAACGCAGACGACGATCCTTAGAGAACGCGTTGTGTGGTGGGTTCCGACATGGCCCATGAAAGTTGGGCTAGTATTTTCGGAGAAGGAAACAAGTCACGGAGAACGCGTTTGACAACAGAAACTGTTTGGAGATATCGTGGAGGCTGAACGTTTTTTCTCGAACAGAGACAAAAGAAACTGAAAACGCAGTCGACGATCTTTACAGCACGCGTTGTATGGTGAGTGCCGACATGACACAAAAAGGTAGAGCTACCCTTTTGGGAGAAATGGATTCCGGAGAAGGGAGCAGAAACAGAAGGCCACCTTATGCCAAACAATTCATCACTAACGAGATCACACTGGTTACATCAGTTCGTTAGGAAAAGCTCAAAAGGTGACTTTCTGTAGGTATGAGTTCATAAACTGAACGAGGCCAGTTAAAACAAATATAGTAATTGGTTATATATGCTAAACTCAATGGGGTTACACAAAACATCATTAGCAAGCCGACGAGAATTCGACCGTTGGTTTCTACAATGTTCACCGTGAGCTCCAGAGCAAGGTGATAGCAGGGACAGTTACTTGAGAGAGAGAGGGGGGAATGCTTTATTTTGAAAATAACATTCAAAACTTTCAGCAAAAGCGGTTCTCCAGTACACAGTGATTACCATAGAGATTAACAGGTATTGGACAGATGGACATAATTATATATGAAGAAAAAAGGACTTTACGGTGCAAGATCGAGTTTTAGTTTTCGTTTTTCAGCATCTTTGCAGGTGAGATACCGGGCTAGAAATGGCAGTATGGAATTCTGATAAGCCGAAGTGCGACAAGGGATGTGGCGGAAGCATGGGGCGTAAGGATTTCGCAGCCATTAACTCATTAAGAAGGGGATGGACAGTGTCATTCAGAATTCGGTCAGCAAATTGCTCCACTGTATTGAAGTGTCGCTGCACGATGATATCAACTAAAATATGATGGGAAACACCAGCAGCAGAGGCGAGCATTTGAATGAAACGTTTAAAAATAATTAGATCTTTTTTAAGTAAAGCTGGAAAAATAACTGGAGAACAATAAAGAATGAGTGGAGGAATACAGCCATCTATGAATCGCCAGATTAAGGACTGGGGTGTGTGATATGAGCGTAGACGACGAATGTAATAAACAAGTTTCTATAGTGATAGTAGACTTTCGCAGCATCGGCCGTATTCTCCCCCTCTCTCCGCCTGGATCCCGTGTCAAGACGGAGTCAAGAAGACCGGAGGTGGGAGGAGGGCGCAGGTGGCCAGCACGGCCGGAGTCGCTTTTACAGGTACGCGTAGTGGAGCTCAGTCTGAGCGTAGCATGCGCAGACGGGATGTTTAGTATAGTTATTGGGTCCATGCATTGGTGTCGGTTTGCGAGTGATTGGCAAGCATTCGTTAATTTCGACACATTTCATGAGTTAGATCAACCACTGTGTTGTCACAAAGTAGTTCATCCATGCGGCAAAAATCAAACAAACCACTGATCATGCCAAGTGCGTGCCCTGCGATTTGGGTGATATTAAAAGTGACCCCATTTCTCAGAAAAAGGTCAGGGGGACTGCTTATCCCGATATCGCCTAAGCACATTAATTTTGGTCAGATGTGGTTATGTAGCCACACCTGAAGTAAACAAACCCCAGTCACCTCTAATACGGGACCGGTAGTAATAGGGATTTTTACAGGTGGGGCAGAGTAACGTACAGACGACGAGGTGAAGTAATTGTATACAAAAGAAAAGCTATTGGAAATGCGCGGTTGCACTTTTAGTGGTTGAGAGGTAGTTACCCTAACCCCTTACCATAACCCCAACCCCAAAAGTATTGCATCCATCAGGGGGGAGCTACATAACTACATCCTACCAAAGCTTCTAAAGCCCTCCATACCATTGAACTGCAATTGGCTTTCAAGCGACAAAACCAACTTCAGCCGCCTGTGTCTACAGCCTACTGAAATGAACTGTAAACTATGAGAATCCAGTGGGCGATCAGATCAGGATTCATTTGCCAAAAGACATTCCAGCTACCGACGACCTCCATCAGCGACTAGTTGTCCCTCGGAAACAGAAAATCCCTATTTTTCGTTCCAAATCTGATCTCAGTGGTCTTTATCGGAGGAAACCTTTTCTCGGCTAAAAGACGAGCCTTTTTGGTGCATCTACACCGATCCCACTGGACGGAGACGGTGACCGTCCTGCTTACGGACAATTTAATGGCTACCACATTCTGGCTCGTGAACGTACGGATGTTTAATTACCTGTCGCTGACCAATCGAGTTCGTCTCTTGAATGCTCTTAACGCTGTCAGCAGTGAGGAATAGTGGATGCGCCGCCGTACAGAATTTGCTATTGAGGCCGCAGGAGAGGGGAGATATCGATCACAGCTGCAGACAGGGCCGCAATAACTGAGATCAAGGGCACCTCGCCTAAGTTCGAGGGTCGGATATTGGATTCCAGAAGGTAGCGAGCGCTCTCCGGTCCTGTATTTACCCTGCCGTCCTAAATGTCCTAACGGTTGAAATTACAAACCTGGCCAAATGTGGAACGTACTATAAACCCTGACGGACTTCCTAGGAATAATTAGTCTTCTCGTAGGTACACATGACTTGGTGTTGAGATTGCATTTCCGTTTAAGCACAAGAGGAAAAGTTTTCTATGCAGAATAGTTCTTTTAAGGCCAGCCATGGAACATTGAAAAAATTAGTAAGACGAAGTTCTGTCAGCAGACAACAGTCAACCCCTGGAAAGATGAATACATCTCGAGGACATCTCGGAGAATGACGATTTGACCAATGGGTCGCCTGCCTGTCGAGGCACTACCCAGACGCGTCCTAGTCTACTTAATTGCCTCTACTTGTCCAAAACGCACGGCCACGAAAAATTTAATAGCTACTGATCAATCTAACCCGATAGAAGTTTTCATACTCTGCCCTGCCACCAAGCTTGCAGGCAGGTAGGAGAGATAATAACCAGTGCAGTGGTCCGGTATATGACAGTCTATCTATCTGTAACATGGCTTACACCGAAAAGAGTGTACAGTGTGTGAGTGCAGATAGTGAAACCATCCTGAAATGGCAATAAAAAGCTCCAGGAGCAACGATACACGCGGTGGTTGCTTTCTCTTGGCGTCATGCCGTGGCTCCGTGAAGCTGTACTCTGGTCGGCAGTCACGCCCTAGCGAACTAGACCAGATGAAAGCACCAGTTTTTCTACACAGGCAGCTGGAGCTTACGCAAGTCAGCCGCCAGGTGCAAAAAGGGGGGGCCGGTAAGTTGCAGAAACAGTATTCCATTTCTGAAGACTTAAGGAGGACATTGCCTATCACTAACGCAGGGTTTTTGTCTTCCAGACTGCAGTTAAATGCGTGACCGGCCACGAAAAAGTGCATAAAGAAACTGTAAGTCTACTGGGAAAGTTACGCGTATTTATAACATCCTCCTGGGTTTCGCCTGCATTCGGACCGATGCGTCTCGTGAAGAACATTCTAGGCGAGCTGGTCGATAATTCGAATACACAGATCGATCAGGCTCGAGGCGAGACGCCGGTGGAGAGGCGTCACGATTATACTGACAGCGCGGTAGAGAAAGCGCAAGTGGTGAATGCTGAATCCTGCGAACTATTGGGAAGGATGTGGTTTGGTAGCCCCATCTGATTGACATAAAAATGTTGGGTTTGGGGTTAAGGGTTAGAGTCAGGGGTTATGGTTATGGGTTAGAAGTTATGGTTAGGAGTTAGGGCGAGGGGTTCAGGTTTAGAATTAGGGGTTAGCGCAACTAGTTCTCAACCATTCAAAGTACAACTACACATTCCCAATAGTTTTTCTTTTGCATGCAATTACTTGACTACGTCGCCTGTGCGTTCCCCGGCTCCACCTGTAAAAACCCTTATTACCACCGATCCCTTATTACAGGTGGCTGGGATTTGTTTACTTCAGGTGTGGTTACATAAGCACATCCGAGCGATAATTCGAATACGCAGATCGATCTGGCTCGAGGGAAGCAGCTAAAGGAGGGACGCCACGATTATGCCGACAGCGCGGTAGAGAAAATGCACGTGTGATCCAGTGATTGGCTGGCTCTTGTTTTTGCTAGTTTAGGCACTCCCCGCAATTATGTATATTAAACCCAGTGGGGTTCAACAGCACTTACTTACCAAGCTGACTTTGGGGAGTTTATTTCCACAGCTAATCAGGGCATTCCTCACTATAATAAATCGCACGGTCTTGCAGCCGGAACGGCTCGAAAAGTTGCCGTAAATGAAGACAGAACGCGGCCATGACTGAAAGGGGTCGTGTGAGATGGGTGTACTGTGCAGATGGTGAAACCACCTTGTAGGGGCATCGGTATGCGCGGTGGTTACTCTCTCTTGGCTTCATGCCGTGGCTCCACGAAGCTGTGATCCGGTCGGCAGTCACACCCTAACGAACTAGACCAGGTGAAAACACCAGTTTTTCTACACAGGCAGCTGGGGCTTATGCAAGTCAGTCGTCGCGTGTAAAACGGGAGGCTGGTAAGCTGCAATAACAGTATTCCATTTCTGAGGACTTGAGGAGAACATTACCTAACACTAACACAGGGTTTTTTCTCCGTCAGACCGCCGTTACAGTACCTGTGCTAACTCATGAAATGTCATGAATTAACACAGGTTAACGACTTAAACGCAGAATCGGTAAACACTACGGCTCCCAAAGTCTGAAAGCGGAAAATAAACGACGTGTCAAACAAATAAAGCAAAGTTTGTTATCAAACTTTCCTTCAGCAAACGGCCTTTTCGTCCTTATCTCAACTAAATAAACACAAATACCAACACCAAAAATACGCTACATTTCCCACTCTTATTTTGACCACGGCATTTCATGAGTTAGCACAGGTACTGTAGATGCGCTCTTGCACACGCGACCGGTAACCGCTGGACCATGTGCTCGTCAGGCAACCTTGACCTGCTTACGGAGAAAACAGTGAGCTGCATTGAAGATGAGTGCGTAAACTTCACCGTGAAAACGGTCTCAGGTAGAGAAGTCATTGAACGAACTGAGCAGTCCGAGACTGGAGCGCGTAGGACGCAGTCAGGAAGTCATTAAAACAGCGAAAGCCAACAATGAGCCCATGGCCATCAGGGACGGGGAAAATGTTGGACGCACGCGGGAGAAATTGCGCGACACCATTCACATCGCTGTAATCGAAACTCTCAAACTTAAATGCCAAAAAAATCAACAACTGGAGTTGCTATGCAACTGTCCACGGACCTCAAGATGGAGGCCAAGGCACAAAGGAATGATTACGTCCTGTGATGCAATCAATGAGCCCCTCATCCACCAATAATAATCGGCCAGTTTAAAAAAAGGCCGCAAAAATACCGAACTAGATTCACAAGGCCCACATACAAACACAGCACGGCCGCAAACACCGCGTCAGTTGCGACAGGAAGCGTAAAATATACAAAAAGGGACAGCAATCAGGGTAGAAATAATCAGTAATATGAGAACCCTGACGGCGTGAACAGTCATCCAAGCAGTCTGAAGATACAAACCCATCGGAACTGTGCCGTTGCTGTGCTAGGGTGGAAGTTCTATATTGTCAAGACGATCGCAGATGTCGGAGCATCAGGTCGAGAAACCCCGAACAACCCCCAGTCATCTATCCTTAGTCTGTGGAGTCCATTTTCATACTTACACTGGTGGAAACTGACGCCAAGCTTGAGCAGTCATTGATTACGCAGGGAACAGTCATGAAAGTGCGGCAAACGTCCGATAGGAAAACCTCGGCCGTCAGCTCAGAGTCAGCGAACGTCTATAAACACACCGGCCCTTGACTTTCGGACAGACCAATGCCAGAAAAGGAGTATTCGCACTTAAGGCAAAGCGTTACGTATAAATTGTCGATCTCGAAACCACTCGTATGGACGAATGGGATGAAGAATGGTATTGCCGGCAAAAACAAAGGAGACTGAAATGACCATTTCTGGCTTATTAGTCGTCGTCAGCCAGCCATACTGAAACCCGATGTGTAGAACGTCTAGGGCTCGGGGTCGGGTATGACTGGCTGACGACGGCTAATAAGCCAGAAATGGTCATTCCAGTCTTTGTCGGTAATAATATTCTGCCTATATCACGCGCCGCTGTACGACTGCTGGTTGGGCTCGAGAGAGAGAGTGTGTAATGCACAACGGAACGAGTGAATTCTGTAAAACTAATCTGTGAGAGCCCCTCTACAAAATGGGATGAAGGTGGACACTTTTCTCAAACTTCTTCGGGCCACTCTATCTTGGAAACGTCAGTATTGAGGACGATATAGAAACCTGGATTCGTAAAGTCAGTTGGGTCTTCGTTAGTCTTCAATTACCCATGTGGAATCGACAAAACAACCTCCTCAAAACCAAAACGGGTATGCGCAAGTCCTGGTCCTGATAACGCTTTTCTACGGTGTACAAACACGGACAATCCAACAGAACCAAGTAATGCGCACCACTTTCACCTAGGCCGTGTTCCGCAAGTGTTACAAGTGAAATGGTAGAGTACGTACTTCGGACTACCCCGCTCCTGGAATCGCGCTCACAACTTTTGTGCAGACGAAGGACGGTCGTTTGCCAAGGTGACCCCCTCTATAGTGCCGCTTCAACCGTCGTTGCTCACAAAGCGGGCTACAGGCGAAAATGCCTGAAAAAAATTCACCGAGCGAGTAATCCTGTACGTTATTACCGACAGAGACAAGGGAGACTGGAATACTATTTCTGACTTATTAGCCCTCTTCAGGCAGTACCACCCAACCACGAAGTGTTAAACGCCTGGGGCTCGAACTCGCGACCTGTTGGTTAGGAGTCCAACGCCCCTTACCACTGGGCCCGTTGTCCTGTCGGTTTCGATCGGAAATATACAATAGTAGAGGGACGCTCACCAATCGTTCTTACGGAACTCACTCGTTCCGTTATGCCTTACGGGCTCTCTCTCGAGCCCAACCAGCAGCCGCACAGTAGCGCATGATATAGGCAGAAGTGCATCACGGACAAAGACAAGGGAGACTAGAATGGCCGTTTCTGGCTTATTAGTCGTCAAAAGCCAGTCATACTCAACCCCGAATTGTATAACACCTGGGGCCTGTATTATACGCCACTGTGCGGCTGCTGGCTGTGCTCGAGAGAAAGCCCTTACGGAATGAGTGAGTTCGGTAAGAATTATCGGTGAGCGCCCCTCCACCATCGAGTAATCCCTGTTCAGGATCAGCAGGTATGGTGATCAAACCGAAAATATGAACTACCAATCTTCGAAGCCTGCCGCATACAGATCATGGCAAAGTGGCGGACACGCGAAACTAGATATCACAGGGCCAACGTCGTCAACTTCCAATCCCTAAAAACGCAAGTTTAAATCCCGGATTGGCCTTGTCAGACGGCCACAGATCCACTGTACTGGAACTGCTCAAGGCACATCTGCCGACCCTCCCCGGAACATTACCATCATCGATTATGCCACCAACACGGGTACCATCAGACTGACTGAACTCACGATTCCGCTTCGTCCAAGTCGGACGACTACGGTGTCCGGGCAAAAGGCGATCGCTAACAGTGCCAACGTGTCCACACGTTGCCTGCACTTTCCGGTCGCGCAGTGGAGTTTCATGTCAGCGGGTGTCATCGTGGGTGATGAAAAGTAGTTTTTTGCGAAGTAATCAGCTGTTGCCTGAAAAGTCTAATGGTCTTTCGACATTTTCCATAAATCCTGTTCGAGCACTCCGCCCCCCCCCCAGTCACGAACTTCTTACAGCTCGCGATTGGACGTATCCCTTGCCACATCACAGTGTACACGACGATATCGGGTATTGAAGAAATGACTAGGAAGTGGCACACACGCTGGCGAAATGTTGACGAGTTTCCACACCATAGGTTCCTTCGCCTGGTATTTCACATCCCTCCAGTGGCTTGTCGTTGAAACAAAAGGACGCCACCTTCTCCGACTACCCCCGCCTAACAATTTTTCGCCAACGAGGACTCTCTGTTTAGTCAGTAGGAGCTGGAGGCGCATCCCAGCCAGCACCCGATACCAGTTGTTTTTACGCTCCGACTCAATGGCTGCTGTCCGTACATCCAGTATTTCACTGATGTCCGATTTGGGGATGAACTGTTGTAGAGGGTACTGTTTGAAAGTGGTTTATACAAAACCCGCGGACTTACTATGGCAAGGAGTGCAGATATGATAAACTACCCAAGTAGTGCAACGGTCAGGAAGCGGAGTCTCCGTCAGGCTGTAGACACATACATGGTCACAGGGTGATTGCAGACTACCCGAAATAATAAGTAACAGTGTAGAGAAGCGCTATTAGGCGCCGAGAAACACACCAAGTGTGTTACCACCGAAAACTATCGATTAGCCCGTTGCCTGCAAGAACAAGCGGGAAGGCACCGGCAAAGTGCCCTAGTTGTACTTGAAGCAGCGCATAAGCATGCACAGCATAACAACGGGCTGCAGTGAACCAAAGCGGGATCAGGCTGGTTCACGGACATGGTGACAGGCCTAGGCGTAGACCTCCAAACCGCATCAGACACTGAGTCCGATCCAAACACCGATTGATTTACAGAGGTCGGTTAGTGCATCGACCGGGGAGTGGGCTCGACACTTGTACTTGATAGGGCTGCGACCATGCCTGACCTAGCCGGCCTCAGTGATGTCACGAACTGTACCTCTCCACGCGTGACAATCCACGGCAGCAGATCTGGACAGCTCAACCCATTTTCTTCGGCAACGACGAAGACCGAATACCGAAGGTCCCAGAACCACCTCCATGACTTCACGAACTATGTCGGGCCAGGTTTTGAACTGTCCTCCTCTTTGGCGCCTCCAATGGGGGTAACGGTGCCGGATCGAGGGCAGTAACACTGAGCGCCTGAGGTGGACGACGAAGAACATGCCCGAACCACCTCAGTCGTCTTTCTTGGATGGCCTGAGTTATCCTTGCGATGTTAACGCGGCGAGCTCGAACTGTCTCATTTGAGACGAAGTCGGTGAACTTAACTCAAAGGATGGTCCTCAAGCAGTGGTGCTCAAATACCTCCAGTTTTCGCTCGTACTCCACGCGCAAAGCCCAGCGTTCACAATCGTAGAGAAGGACAGACCGTACAGATGCACGGTACACTCGAATCTTAGTGGCGATGGAGAGGTCACGTCGGATCCATAGGAATTTCCGAGGGCTTGAGAAAACCCCGCGGGCAGCATCGATAGACAAAGTCGACCTTACTCTGTCCATTAGGCAACAGCCTCGCCCCGAGGTATTTAAAACTGTCTACTTCTTTAAGTTGACAGCCATAAATCCCGAAGGGTGCTTTCTCCTGCTAAGTGACGCAGCTTGAAAATGCCTTGGTCTTCCCAACGCTTATGGATAGACCGACCGATTTACCGACCTCGTTCACACGTGACACCATAGACTGCAGATCACCAAAACCTGAAGCAAGTAAGGCGATATCATCGGCATAGTCGAGATCAGTCAGTCGGTGTCCGGGGGCAAACTCAACCCCGTCACCCTCGTGGAGGGCCCTCCCGAGGATCCAGTCAATAGCATAGTTGAACAGAATGGGCGACAGGATACAACGCTGTCGAACGCCAGACCGAATACCGAACGGTTGGGAAAGATTGTTGCGGACAAGGACTCTCGCAGTAGTTGAACGATAATAGGCTTTGATCATGGCGATTATTTTTGCCGGTACACCATCTAGCGCCATTATCCGTCACAGGGATTCACGATGAAGCAGACTGCCGTCGGCCTCACTGACTGGGAACCCCTTGTTGCAGCAAATCAGCGCATCCTACATTGCAACAGAGATTACGCGCGTATATATACCGCGACGCGTCATAAGTCGTGACTCAGGGAGCTGCCAAATAAGAGGATAAACGAGTCATCCCCAGAACTGAGAGTCGGAAGGCAATAGCTCCTTCCCAATGTGCTCTTTACTCTCGCTTCCGTGAGATACCAACTACCCTTATGCAGCCCGCCACATGTGGAGGGAACAAGGTCTTGTGTGCGGTACGCGTAGACGAGTGGTTTAGCCTCGTCGGCCACTGCGCTCGAGCTCGCCCTCATTTTTGCTGGCACGGCCCAGCCAACGGGTCCAGGTGGGTGAGGCGGGAGAGTTGGGCAGATCCTGCGCAATTCTGCCACACTACAACCTAATCCACGCGCAAGCCTTCGTGCCAAGCTCACTTCGCGGGGCGCGCGGTTGAGGTCGTCGTTCGCAACCGTCTGTTTCATGCGCGTATGGGCGCGTCCTCGACAGTTACTCAATGCACGTGATACATTGAAGTAGCCGACCGCCAGGCAAAGTAGAAGGATGAAGCTAGGCGATTCCCTGTGGCCTTGATAAGCAGTCAGTTTGCTAAACTTCAGTCACGGGGGGCACGGCACCCCTGCTGTGTGATGCAATACTACTCATTTGAAGGAACCCTAACAAGATAGCTCGTGCGAAGGTGTTTGAACGGTCGCTGTCGAAGGACCTGTCGGGTACCCGGCAGCTGAGGCTGTAGACAAGGTTCAGTCTTCCAGAAGGTTCCTCTCAATGAGCATTATCACAAAAACCGGCCCCATGCATAAAACGCAGTGACGGCAACTTAAACCAGGCGTCCAGAAAGCCGGAAGCAATGGTAGGAAAAAACAACAAAACGACCTTTTAC
>CACRXP010000074.1:96198-106794 GCA_902702965.1 Spirometra erinaceieuropaei
GGTATAAGTTTTTCGCATATATGTGATGTTTTTGGGATATTTTTTAGTACTAACTAAGCTAGGAGTTTGTTTACAAATAGCGGTAACTTCCCTCGTCTAGCCAATGTAGTTGGACGTTATTTTTGATTCAGTTTACTATTCCTGCTTATTTTTTCAACTGAATTTCTCAGCATTGTCATTTATTCCTCTTGTATGCCTTTATGCTCAGTGCATCGGTTTCTATGTTTGTGCTCTGCATGCGCATGTCATGTGTCATAATATCTCTCTTTGTACCTGTAACTTATTGTCTTATTTATATATATGGATACCAGAGAGGATACAACAGCATCTGTGGGTAGATTGAAACAGCGCTGTTTCGGGCTTGTTTGCCTTCATTCAGCCAACAATATCCCTGACCACCATCTAGGACCGGAAACACAAACATGCGCACAGAGGCCCATGGCGCATCTGTTCCACCACTGGGGTCTGCCAGATGGGTCATAAGCACTTCATTGAAACGAAGTTCATCTCTGCCTCGCCACCTGCCATTCTCTGTCGTTGCAGATCGGGTATTTATTCACTCAGGAATGGGCGCACAACGATCCAGTTGCTTCCCGAAGCAAACAAACTTCGTATGGGCGATAGGCGTCACGAACAGGCAACCAACTACCAGGCCGAATTCGGCCAAGCTATGATAGCAGAGCGGATACAGTCAGTGGCCGGTGGAGAGGCAGTGATGAACTTCGGTTCGATGAAGTGCTTATGACGACGATTTGGTTTGCCTTGTTGACGTAATCAACCTTATCTTCGAAGACAGGGAAGCCTATGCACCACTTGCCGCAGACCCAACGAAAAAGCAAGCCGCGACTATCAAGAAGAAGTTGAATGAGGTTGCCCGATTGAAGCTCATAAGCCCCGATGACAGCAGATCTCTGACCCTCAATGACCCCCGTATCGCACGTGCGTACGGCCTTCCGAATGTGCACAAGACAGATGCACCACTGAGGATCATTGTGCCACTTATTTGATCCCCTACTTACAACCTTGCCAAGTGGTTATACAGACACTTAAAGCACCTCGCAAATGGATCGCAATACAGCATCAAAAATTCTCAGGCTTTCCTACAAATGATCCAAGGCCTTGAAGTAAGTCCTGACGAATGCATCCTATCGTTCGATGTTGCTGCCCTGTTTTCTTCAATACCGCATGACCTAGCGATTGACAGCGTAGCCCGATGTCTAGAGCAAAGTCCCATTGGCATTCCAACAGCACATGTTCTAGACATGCTTAAGCTCTGCCTCAAGAATTATTGTCAGTTCGATGGCAAGTTCTATCAACAAGTAAAGGGCACCCCAATGGGCTCCCCAATATCGGGGCTGCTTGCAGAACTAGTCTTGCAGCGACTAGAACAGGATGTTGTGCGCACCTTCGAACCAAAAATGTGGCTCCGCTACGTGGACGACACATTTGTCATCATAAAGACCAGGGAAGTTGAGCGATTGCATCAGAGCTTAAATAGCGTCTTCACGGCTATACAGTTCACCCGCGAAGAAGCAACAGGAGATACCCTCCCCTTCTTAGATGTGAGCATACAAAGACTCAGTGATGGCAAACTAGCGACAAGCGTCCACAGAAAAGACTCCAGTGCCGAAATCATACTTAACTATGGGAGTAATCATCCTGCGGCCCATAAACGAAGCTGTGTCCGCACTCTTTTCCATCGGGCCTATCGCACCTGCAACAGTGATGACGCACTTAAGAAAGAATTGGCCTACTTAAATCGGTTGTTCCGCTCCAACGGATATCCTGCCAGTTTTGTAAAGAACTGTCTCAGACGCCAGAGACAACTACCAAAGCCCGAGTCTCATGAAGATAGAGCGTCACAGAAATTCTATTCACTGCCGTACATTCAGGGAATCTCTGAAGCACTCTCCCGGCAACTAAAACGCTTTGGCATATCCATTGCCCATAAGCCCGCATCTTCCCTACGCGAGACATTATGCCGAGTAAAGGACCCGGTGCCCAAAGAACAACTAAGTAACGTCATCTACCGCATACCGTGCGTCAACTGCCCTTGTGTTTATATTGGCCATACAGGCCGATGTCTTGGGACTCGCATTAACGAACACAAGTTAGCCCTCCGCCGACGTGACCCTCTGTCCCTCGTGTTTGCACACGCCATTGAGCATGACCACCGCTTCAATTGGGACGGCACTGAAGTGATCGCAAAAGCTAACACCAGACAGGCGCGAGAATTCCTCGAAGCTTGGCACTCTGGCACGATCAGCATCAACCGCCACGTCGATCTAGACGCTCATTATGAGGGCCTACGTACACGCTCACTGTCTTGTTCCCACACCTCAACATTTGCTAACCCCCACTCGGCCACATAGACGTATGCTCTTTCGCCATTCCGCTTCCCCCTTGCGACACGGTGAACAACAACCGAAACCCCCCCTAACACCTCCAACGCCGGCGCATTGGCCCCTGACCTCATCCCGCATCAGTGACTAGCCGTCCGCATCAGTGGCCAGCCGCCCGCATTCCCGCTGATTCGCAATCCCCATCCCCCCGCGTTTTCACCGCCTCCAACACTGGGAGCCCTAACGGTTCCTCCCTCCCTCCCCCTGCCCCACGGCCTACCATAACTAGGTGCCCACCCCTCTCACACATCTGCTGTCTGTTTGTCGTTGTCTGTCCTGTCGCGCCAGCCGACCTAGTCTGCCGACTTCACTTTCCCTCTGTTCATTTCGTCTGACGACGGGTCGGTGTCACCGACTTGAAAATTTACGAGTACAACTCAATTTTCAGAAGAGCCTTCACTTTCTCATATATACAGTACCTGTGCTAACTCATGAAATGCCGAGGTCAAAATTATAGTGGACAATGTAGTGTATTTTTGGTGTCGTTATTTGTGTTTATTTGGTTAAAATAAGGACGAAAAGACCGTTTTCTGAAGGAAAGTTTGATACGGATCTGTATATTAAATAGAAAACGGGCCGGATTAAGGCGAAATCGGAGGATTCCTGATATTCAAGCAGTTTCCTACGCTATTAAAGCTTTGGGATGGAAATTCTTTGTGTAACCTTATTAATCTGTTTAAGAAGATTAATAAAAGGACGAAATTTTTTGATAAACTTTCGAACAAAAAGAAAAAATTAAATTTCAATATCAACAAAATCAGGGAAATGCGGATAAATTATTTCTTATTGTGTTCAGGAAATAACGTGCGATTCTTTATCTAAAAATTCTATCTTACAAATTCGTAAAGTTTTATGTTTCAAAATACCGAAATAAAAAAGTTTATCAGTGTGATCGGTGTGCGCCCATTCCTGATTGATAAATACCCGATCTGCAGCGACAGAGAATGACAGGTGGCGAGGCACTGATGAACTTCGGTTCGATGAAGTGCTTATGACCCATCTGGTAGGCCTCAGTGGTGGACCGACTGCGCCAGGTGCGTCTGTGCGCATGTTTGTGTTTCTGGTCGCAGCTGCTGGTGGTCAGGGTTATGATTGGCTGAATGAAGGCAGAATAAGCACGAAACAGTGCTGTATCAATCTACCCGCATTCTCTGTCGTCCCTCCTCGCTGCTATATATATATATATGTTGAAGTCGAGAACGTTCTTTGGGAAAAGGAGTCTATTGTGTGAATTTTCGACGCTGGTTCCCCAGGTCGTCTTCAAACATCGATAGAGAGCAAATGTGCCGTCAACAGTTAACATCTGGCTACCGAGCCGAACTAAGTTACTTGTATGAATTATTTTCTCGGAATGGGTACCCCAAGGATTTCGTACACCGATGCATGAGACATAACGAGTCAAAGGAAACGGAATTAAGTACTTCCAACAAGGCACCGAAGCCAAACACTTGGTGAACACTCTCATACATTAATATCGTGTCTGAACTCCTTGGAAGGCACCTAAGGAAACACCAAATCCTAGTGGCACACAGACCAACGACGACCTTACGCACTCAGATGGTACACCCAAAGGATAGGGTCAGCTATTTGGATAAAAAGGAAATCGTCTACAAGATCCCGTGTGAGGCCTGCGATGCAGTTTATTGTGATCAAACAGGGAAATCCGCCTGTACGCGCATTCGCGAACATCAACAGGCAGTAAAGAGGCGAGACCATCTGTCTCAAGTAGCCATGCATACCCTGGACACAGGGCATGCCTTCGCTTGGGACAGAACTCGGATTGTCCGTGTCTGCCCTTTCAAAAAAGGCGGAGAGTTCCTCGAGGCCATGCACTCTGACGAATCATGTATCAACCGCCACATTGAATTGGACGCCGCGCACAAAAGCCTGAAGGAGAAGTGGAAGAGAGGCGAGCCAATCAGAACAGAATGACGCAGATGGCGGCCGCTCACTGGCGCAAGGGCCGAACAATTATTGATTTTCAAGTGCACTGCCAGATTTTAACTGTCGTCGGCACATTTGATCTCGGTCGGTGTCTGACGACGACCTGGGTAACCAGCGTCGAAAATTCATACAATAAACTCCTTTTCCCAAAGAACGTCCTCGACAACAACTTTTATCTCTTGGGATGCCTACCTTCCAGTTCATACATATATATATGTATATATTTCGAAGAAGAATGAGTCCTTTGGGAAAATGAACAAACTTTATTTCGTAAATTTTTTGTGTCTGGTTCCCCAGCTCGTCTTCAAACGTGTAGTAAGTGTGAAGAAACAGTCAAAATTTAAACAATGCCGAAAAAATCGATATTGCTATGTCATGGCTGAGGATGGGTTAATGATGTAAGCTGATGTCACGTCTTGATTGAGTAAATTTTCGACATCGGTTCCCAGTGTCATCGTCAGACTATAGTAAAATTTGCTAAAATCTATGGACTACCGAAAGTTCACAAACCTGACGTACCATTGCGACCGATAGTATCCCTAATCGGTGCACCGAATTACAAAATCTCTAAATGGCTATTCCACAAACTCCATCCCTTAACAAAGGACTGTGATACTTCAATCGAGAATTCAGTTGAATTCCTAGACAAGATAAGAGGACTCACTATTGAATCAGATGAGATAATGGTGTCGTTCGATGGCATCTCTCTATTCACGTCCATACCACTCGATTTGGCAAGGCAGTGCACAGAAGAACTCATACAGTCCTACGACATGGATGTTCCTGCATCTGCTTTGCTTGAACTCTTGGACCTATGTCTGGAAACGAACTTCTCGTTCTCACATGAATGTTATCGACAGCAGAAAGGAGCTCCTATGGGGTCACTTATTTCTGGTTTTTTGGCTGAAGTCACAATGCAAAAATTAGAGGCTATGGCCTTACCATTATTCAATCCCAAATGTTGGGTACGCTACGTGGATGACACCTTTGTCATCGTCAAGAGAGATCAGCAGAAACTCTGCATAAAGCTATCAGCTCAACACTACCGGGAATTACGTTCACGCTCGAAAGAGAAGCTAACAGCAAACTCCCATTTCTTGATGTCCTCGTACAGCGAAAAACTGACAGGACATTCCAGACATCAGTATGCCGCAAAGAAACTTACGCGGAAGTTATCCTACATTACGAGAGCAACCACCCTATGGCTCCCAAACGGAGTGCTGTTATGACCCTACTTAATCGAGCAAAGACACATTGCCCTGAGAACGAAGGTTACAAAGAAGAACTCAATTATCTATTCAACCTATTTTCCCAAAACGGCTACCCCAGAGAGTTTTGTACGCCGATGCATGAAAGAGCAGGAAACAAAAGAAAGAGAGAAGGAACTAGATTGTTCCGATCAGACGCCAAAACCAAAACATTGGCGAACGCTTCCCTACATTAAAAATGTGCCTGAACTCGTTGAAAGACACCTAAGGAAGCACCAAATACAAGTGGCTCACAAACCGACTATCACGCTACGCAATCAGCTTGTACACCCTAAGGATAGGGTTGGCTATTAAGATAAGAAAGAAGTAGTCTATGAGATTCCATGTGGCACTTGTAATGCAGTGTATTGTGGTCAAACGGGAAAATCCGCCAGTGAAGAGGCGGGACCACTTATCCCAAGTCGCCATGCATACTCTTGAAACTAGGCACAAATTCGCTTGGGATAAAACACGCATTGTCGGTTCCTGCCCATATAAGAAAGGCCGAGAATTCCTAGAGGCCATGTGTTCAAGGTCAAGGTGCGCAGCTCAATTTCAAAGATAAGTGAAGCTTTGCATTTATCTGGATATTCTTAAGCAACTAATACCTGTTTTTTACTTGAGCCCCTTTTAAAAGTCGCCTTTCAATACAAGATATAATTTTTCCCAGTTTTATTTGACTGTCTGGCAAAATAGTCGTATTTTGTAAAAACCTTTGTAGTGAATCCTTTCCCTACTATCTCTTTCTATTTTTCGTAGTTAAAGAACAGTAGCACTTGCTATTAAGTGCAATTTTCCGTACGTTGGCAACGTGTTGACCCTTCTTCTGTAACAAAAAAATTTTCTGTCTGTAATGCCCTGCAGAGCACGTGATAAACGGCGAAGGCATGCGGCCTCCCCACCGTCTCTGGGTGCTAAAATTGTGACTGAAGACATAGCAGGTGTCAGCCTATGTTCTTCGCCGTCCGCAGACCTGATTAACTCACAAATCCCTTTAGTACATGTAGAACATCTTGACGCTTAAGTCGTCCAAAAATACGCATCTGCTAGTCGTAGCAGGCCATCAGCCGGCGAAATAGTCGACCAGTTGATTTATGGCGACATAAACAGCACTTCTGAACAAGTAATTGAACAAGCTTTTAAAATTATTGGGGTAATAAGTTCGGAAACTAAGGAAAGAATTAAGCGCAAGCATAATTTCGTACTGCGAAACATTCCGAGCCACTTATCTGCTATGGAGGGAGCGCATTTGTTCCTGCAAAGTTATGGCTTGAGTTTCAGTGTCGCACAAGCTAAGCGACTTCGCTCGCTTAGCCGTAATGCGCCAATGCTAGTTACCCTTTTCTCCATGATCGAAGTCGATTTTATCTTGTCGAGTAGGGAGATAACTAGAGACTTCTGCCGTAAATGGCGCCGCTCCGTTTCGCCAGACCTCACACCCCTGCAGCGAAGACTGAAAAAATTTAAATCGGCAAAAACCAACACCAAGATAATGACACCCACTGTCCGTCCGAATAAGTCCTCTACAACACCATCTGCGGCATCTGTACATCACAGCATAGTCAATTCCGTAGGAAATTCGACTACTTTTAATGCTGAGCTCTTTAAACACACCATCACGCCTGGTATAAACGCGCTTTATCGTCGTTTCCATCCTCAGAACGATGTTTCTGTCCTGCCCTTGATTCGTGATATTTTTGATCGAGCTAAGAGATTGTCTGAAGAAAAAACAGCTGGCCGAAGAGGTCCAGTTTACCGAAAACCATTCGTTAAATGTCTCGAAACTTTTCTCTAGAAAGATACGAACTCACCGAAAGACGCAGTATCCCATCCTCCGAGGCACTCTCGGAAATCCCATAGTTGATGTCCAGTTAACCGCTGATAGCTTCAATGATTCCCTGTCCAAAACGTTTATTGAAGACTCGACCACTCCGCTTCCGACCATCCAGCCATTGACCGGGGCAGTTCTAGAAACTATAACTTTCACTCTGTGGATGTGACTGTTGCGATTCGGCGTCTTCGTCAATCTTATAGTCCAGGCCATGATGGTGTCCAAGTAAGCATTTTAAAAGTCGATGCAAACACGATCTTCCCATCCCTCTTATGCAAGATATTTAATCTCGCTCTTGAAAGTGAAACTTACCCTACCTTGTGGAAGGAATCACACATTTTGTCCATTCCTAAGCACGGCAAATCTACATCATTTGATAACTTTCGGCCAATAAACACCCTCCCTGCAGTTTCGAAAATCTTAGAGACATTGATCAAGGATAAGATGATGTGTCACTTAACAGCGAATAACTTACTGAGTGCTGCTCAGCATGGATTCCTCAAAGCTCGATCTTGTGACACCTGTCAACTCTCTTTCATTGACTATGTTCTCCAATCTAGGGACAATGGTTTTGCACTTTACACAGTATATTTCCGATTTCACTAAGGCTTTTGATCGTGCTGGTCATGCTCTTCTTCTCTTGAAACTGTCCTCTTTCGGAATAGGTGGCAAACTTTTGAACTTTATATCCTCTTACCTGGGCACTCGTACACAACGAGTTAAGATTTCCAATACCATCTCCAACCCCACACGTGTGAGGAGTGGAGTCATTCAAGGTAGTGTACTCGGCCCGCTTTTATTTTGCCTTTTCGTTAATGATGTACCCGATTTATTTCAGAATCGTAAGCCTTTCATGTATGCCGATGATCTTAAAGTTGCATATCGATATAAGTCGGCAGATCATGACATCGTGCTTGAGCTCCTAATGAGCGACCTACAGGCTTTCGCCCAGTGGTGCCGCACATGGCGCCTTTCTCTTTCTTGGCATAAGTGCTCATTCATGGTGGTTGGCGACGACCGTCAACCTTAACTAAATATTGAATGTCACTCCATAAATGTGCCCAGGGTTTTTAAGGATCTGGGCATATCATACTCCAAGAGTCTCAATCTGTTGGAGCACTGTGCCTTGATAGTCTCCAAAGCATGCCTCTGGCACGTGCTGTTAAATATCGTCGGTTTTATTCTGTAAATGCAATTGCTATTTGGATTAAACTACCCATGAGTGTGAAAACTCTGCAAAATTATCCTTTATTTAAGAGAACTATTACTCGATTTTTGCATTCAGAAAAGCTCCCACAAATTTTGGGTTCTGAATCCACTGATCGACTCTACCGTAGCGATGGCGTTTGTGGTCTCTGAACACTATGGCCGGTCTCACCAGCTTTTCCTCAACGCCTCTACTTTGACTACCCCCAACTTTATGAAAGGAATTGACGTCCGATAATCTCCGATACCGTGCAACCCCCTCCCGCCCTTCTTGACGGTCGAAAATCTACCGCCAGCAGTTTTTTTTCTCCTGAACCCTCCAGACCATTAAAACCACCATCAACTATATTTTTATTCTTCAGGAGGTTTTTTTTCACTGCTGGTCAGATTTGTGTTTAATCGCTTCCCTTGACAATGCCTGTAAACTGGTATGTAATAAATTGAATTAAATTAAATTAAATTCACTCTGATTATTCATGCATCAATCGACACGTCGACATTGATAACATGTACACAAATCTCAAAGAAAAATGGAAAAGTTAATAGCCAATCAAGATGTGACATCAGCACACATCATTAACCCATCCTCAGCCATGACATAGAAATATCGATTTTTTCGGCATTGTTTAAAATTTGACTGTTTCTTCACACTTACTACACGTCTGAAGACGAGCTGGGGAACCAGACTCGAAAATTTACGAAATAAAGTTTGTTCATTTACCCAAAGGACTCATTCTTCTTCGAATTTTGTTTCTTGGGATGCCCATCTTCCAGAACATACGTATATATATATATATATATATATATATATATATATATACGGAATAATACCTTTACCATATGAAATTCATACTACTCGTAGTACTACTTGTTTGTAGAATGGGCATTACGTGGTTATTCCACAGTAGTTGATTGTCTTCGACTCAAATGTTCATTGAAATTTCGGTTCTGACCCTTAAAAGTCATGTCCCGGAGATTTAACTCCAAGTTCTGCACTGATAAATTCCTGAAATTATTCACCTGATTATTCTCTGGAGTTCATATACCGGAAACCGCTAGAGAACGCTGGGGGTCCCAATGAAGAGCCGAACCCCTCGCAGCTGTGTCACGCAGTGGCAGAATATCGGCGAAACACGTGTCTGGGCTTTTAGCAAGTATCTAGGTCGAGAGTACGGTATAATACCTTTACCATATATATATGAGATGATACCGACAAAGACAAGGGAGACCGGAATGGCCATTTCTGGCTTATTAGCCGTCATCAGCCAGTAATACCCAACCCCAAGTGTGGATCACTTGAGATTCGAACCCGGGATCTTTGGTCATGGAGTTGAACGCTCTAACATTGAGCCACGGGCCCGTTGTCCTGTCGGTTGTGATCGGGAATATTAATTATGATAGTGGGCGCTCACCGATCAGGTTACGGAACATGCTCGTTCCGTTGTGCCTTGGGGCTCATACTTAAACCCTCGCAGGCAGTCGCATAGCGACTAGTGATATATGTTGAGAAGGTGATACCCACTATCATAATTAATATTCCCGATCACAACCGACAGGACAACGGGCCCGTGGCTCATTGTTAGAGCGTTCAACTCCATGACCAAAGATCCCGGGTTCGAATCTCAAGTGATGCACACTTGGGGTTGGGTATGACTGGCTGATGACGGCTAATAAGCCAGAAATGGCCATTCCGGTCTCCCTTGTCTTTGTCCATATCACCTTCTCAACATATATCACTAGTGCTATGCGACTGCCTGCGAGGGTTTAAGTATGTATTGAAAGGTAGGCATCCCAAGCGATATAATTTGGAAAGAGTTGGGTTCATTGGGACAAGAGGTTATATTGCGTAAATTTCCGACGCTGGTTCCCCAGGTCGTCGTCAGACGCAAGCGGAAAGCAAATGTGAAAGCAAGAAACAGCTAACGTCAAGAGTGCACAAAAATCGATACTTGCATGGCGTGTGCGC
>CACRXP010000074.1:106906-117272 GCA_902702965.1 Spirometra erinaceieuropaei
AAGTGAATTACTTGTGCGAATTATTTTCGCAGAATGGATACCCTGAGGATTTTGTACGCAGATGCATGAGGCAGCGAGAATCAAGTGAGAAAGAGCCGGGTAGTTCCAATCAGACGCCTGAATTAAGCACTTGGCGAACTCTTCCTTACATTAAGAATGTGTCTGAGTTCGTCGAAAGACACATAAGAAAGCACAAAATTCGAGTGGCGCACAAACCTACGACTACTTTGCGTTCTCAGTTTGTACATCCTAAGGATAGGGTTAATCAGCTGGACAAGAAAGAGGTCGTCTACAAGGTACCGTGTGATGCATGTACTGCCGTCTATTGTGGCCAGACTGGAAAATCCGCCTCAACACGCATCCATGAGCACCAGTTGGCAATAAAGAGGCGAGACCATCTGTCTCAGGTAGCCATGCATACGCTGGACACCGGGCACACTTTCGCTTGGGACAAAGCTCGCGTTGTCGCGGTCTGCCCTTTCAAGAAAGGCCGATAATTCCTCAAGGCGATGCACTCTGATGAATCATGCATAAACCGGCATATCGAGTTGGATGCCGTGTACAGAAACCTGAAGGAGAAATGGAAGAGAAGGGAGCCAACCAGCTCAGACTGACACACGGCGACCGCCTACCGGCGCACACGCCATGCAAGTATCGATTTTTGTGCACTCTTGACGTTAGCTGTTTCTTGCTTTCACATTTGCTTTCCGCTTGCGTCTGACGACGACCTGGGGAACCAGCGTCGGAAATTTACGCAATATAACCTCTTGTCCCAAAGAACCCATTTCTTTTCAAATACATATATATATATATGACTGTGGGCGCTCACCGATCAGGTTACGGAACATGCTCGTTCCGTTGTGCCTTGGGGCTCATACTATATATAAATATATAGGCAGAATAGTATTACCGACAAAGACAAGGGAGACTGGAATATCCATTTCTGGCTTATTAGCCGTCGTCAGCCAGCCATACCCAAGCCCGAAGTGTGGAACATCCGAGCCTGGAGCTCGCGACCTGTGCGGCTCCTGGTTGGGCTCGAGAGTGAGCCCTTAAGGCACAACGGAACGAGTGAGTTCCGTATGAACGATCGGTGGCGCCCCCTTCCACAATATATATATATATATTTTTTTTTTCGTCGCTTTTTCTCTTTCTTTATATCTTGGATTTTATCATTGTTTTAAATGAAATATGCAGTCTGGCTTTATGTGACAGAAATTATCCTTGCATGTTTTTAACCTTTTTATATCTTACATAATTTTGGTGCACTAGCATGGCTTTTTAAATCTTCTTTTTTGCTTTCTGTGTGACGTTCATTCTCGCGATAGTGATTAACGCTTTTCAATAACCTTTTATTCCTTACTGCTAGGGTTCTTCTTGCGTAAGCTCCGTTCTCCGTATTTTGACGTCTCATCCCCAGTGAACAACGTTCCAGTTACTCTGAATATTCCAGGCGCACTGTTCTGTGAACACGACTCCAATCTGGTATAAGTTACCAAGGAATTCGAAAATTCTGCAAAACTGCTCTTTGCGTTAGAGGATTACTATTAAGCGATTCTTAGTGCTGAATGCACCATATTAATCTCCCGTATTGATGGAGTTTTTGGTCTCCGATCTCCTTGCCCGGTCTCGTCCTGTAAGAAATGATGCTGACTCTACAGCCCGCAAAGCTACAGACAATTTCTTTAGCAAACAGCCAGCAGCTGTTCTCCCATGCGCTTTGTTTGGTGCAGTTGCTGTTTCACGAAATGTAAGAAATCCAAAAACACCCGATGCTGTTTTAGCCATTCCTCTCTCGACTGTCATCTTATCACAGGCAGCAGTCATTTGTCTTATTTTAAATTAAAGAAAACGCCACCACTTGTATTTACCTTCTCAGGATATTTTTCACTGCTAGCTCGATCCGTGCCTTATCCTAACTTGACGGTGACTGAAAAATTTCACCAGATACAATTATTTATTCAGAAAACGAAGACGTGACCAGTGGAACAATGAACTCATTGACCTGTATAGTGTTAACGGCAATTAAAACTACAAAGTATAATATATGCTTAAATTTAAGTGGGGACGTGCGTTTCTTACAAGAAAAATAACGATAACAAAAAGAGTATAAGAAAAACGGCAGAAAAGAAATGATTAAGTCAGTCAGTATATAGGTCAGTATATTTAAGGGTAAATTCTATTGAAAACGGTACATGCCATGTCTGCCTTCAAATAAACATCATACCTAAACGTTCTCAGTAATATATACGCTTAACAAAACATCTTTCTTTTAAAATGCAGGATCGAAACTCGAGAGTATTCAGTTGAAGATGATATGGTAAAATGAAATGACAGACATCCATATTAGCGGTAGGCGTATGCAAGGCGTTTGTTTGGCACCACGGAGCTGTTTTGTCCAGACAAGCGGTATTGTCCAAGCAAATATAAACCTAGTCTTTGCATGAACATCTCCGTGGTATCCGCCATTATTACGCCGTCAGAAACCTTTCGAGGCACCGACGACTTGCTGTGAAAAAGAGTATCTGCGAACGTTCAGGTGGCATCGGGATCCTCTAAGATTTAGAAACACTCACGAAAAATAAAGCCTTCTCCAGAATCATTGGCCGTAGGGTGAATGTTCCGGGTAAAATCTCGAGGAAAATTCAGTTAATGAGGCTTGTCGCTCAGGGAAGTTTACGTTCAGATAAATATGGCAGAAATATATAAATATTTCGTGTCGATTGACCAAAAGCGATTGAGACGAATGAGCGCAGTCAACGAAACAATGAAACCAAACAGCTGGCGGGCACAGAAGTTACGCTTTTTCTAGAGCCGAAAGGAGGTGTGTGTATTTTAAATAATTTCAACAACCGTACAGAAACGTTCAGTTGTACAAAAAAGGTTAGGGTGAAGAATCAAAATATTAGTAAACCTACACAACTCCCCCCACCAGAGCGTTTGTTAAACGAAGAAAAAATGTTGGCTAAAAATGCTAAATGTTGCGTCAAAAAGTCTTCGGGTTAGGCTGGAAAATGGATATGTCTACTAGAACGAGATGAGGTGCATGGTGGATTGGAAGGAGAATCATGATGGGTGGATGGGTGGTCGAGTGTGGTGGTTGAGTCGAGGGACCGAAACGGGTGAATCGGGTGCGGACGGTACAGAGGAAGTGGGTGGCAAAACGGACTGCAGGATGCACTTAAAATAGGCTGGATTTAGTCTGACAATGGGGACTGTGACAGCCTTTTCAGCCTTCTGAATGACGTAATACTTGTCCATCCGCTAAAGAGCGTTGTACGGGCCATCATACGGGGAACAAAGAGGCTCGTGAACCACGTCATGCCGGACGAAAACGAAAGGGGCAGATTTAAGGTCCTCATCCGCAAACACACGTTTGGATGTCAGACGTGTGGGGGTTGGACGCAGTTGAGCAATGCGTTGTTTCAGCTGTTGTATGAAGGTACTCGAGACGTTCGTGTTCATCGTGGAAGACTGCACAGATTCGCCGGGCAGACGGAGGGATGTACCATACACAAGTTCGGCGGTAGTGCATTGGATCTCCTCCCTGACAGAAGACGGGATGCACAAAAGCACAAGAGGGAGGTTGTCACTCCAAGAAGCTGGCTCTGAATGGAGCATTAGCGCGGAATCGAGTTGAAGGTGTAGGCGCTCTACAAGACCGTTGGGGGCCGGGTGATATAACACGGTTGCGATGTGCGTACACCCGAGTAGTCTAGTGAACTCACGGAAGAGGCTGGATGGAAATTGGCTTCCGCGGTCAGTGATAATGGTCACTGGAACACCGAAGTTTGAAATCCAATACGTTAGGAAAACCTTGACAATATTTTCTGCCGAGGTATTCGAGATGGGAACGGCAATTGGCCATGGCGTGAAACGATTAACCGCTGTCAGTATATGCGTGTACCCGCGCGAAGGGGGGTAGCGGTCCAGCCAAATCCAAGTGGACATGGTGTAATCGAACGTCGGGGACGCGGAATGTACTTAGTGGAGAATGTGTGGAGCGATGGACTTTGTTTATCTGGCATGCTAAGCACTGCCTATTCCAAAGAGCGATGCCAGAGTTCACCTTCGGTCAGATGAAACGAGCGGCGCCGGTTTGCCACAAGCGCGGATGCCGGGGTGCGACAGGGAATGAGAGTGGTCAAACACTGTCTTGCGGTAGGATAGTGGGACATCAGGTCGAGGAGTGCCTGTGGACCAGTCGCACAAAATCGTGCCTGGTTATGCGGGAATTGGTGCACCTTGAAGTTGCAGAGTAGATGATGTATGCAGGTCGTCAATGGGCTTGTTTCCCGTTTAAAGGTCTGCAAGCTTCGCCAGGTCGAAATTGGATGTGAGTGTGTTCATGTACGGACGAGATAATGCATCAGCAATGACATTGTCGCCGCCTCGAACGTAACGGGCATCTGCGGTAAACTGCGAGATGCAATCCAGATGACGGACTTCCCTGGGCGAGGAACCATCTGGATTGGCCTTGAGGGCGTAAGTGAGAGGATTGTGGTCGGTGTGAACCCAAAAATCTCTGTGCTCTAAAAGGTACCGAAAGTGGCGAATGGCCAAGAAGATAGCAAGGGTCTCCCGAGAGAAAGTACTGTAGCGAGGCTACGCCGGTTGTAGCTTTTGTGAGAAGAAAACCAATGGTTGCAACTGGTTATTGCACTGGTTGATGCAGGACTGCGCCGACATCACTGTTGGAAACGTCAATGGTCAAGGCCAGCTGTGTATGGGCTTCGGAACTGAGACAGTGAGACAAAGTGGCATCAGCAAGAGCCTCAGCTGCCTCAAAAGCTGAGTGAGCTGCCGGTGAATGCTCAATCGGCTTCGTCATGGACTTCAGAAAATCGGTCAAGGAAGCCAGAGTTTCTGCACAGTTGGGGATAAACCGTCGGCAGTAGGTGATGAGACCTATGAAAGGTCGCAGATTCGCAAGTGTCTTTGGAGCCGGAAAATATAAGACGCTCTGTACCTTCTCTGGATATGGTGTGATTTCGTGCTGGTCGACGTGATGACCAAGGAAACCTAGAGAAATGACGCAAAAGACACATTTATCGACGTTTACTTGCAAGCCATGTTCCTGGAAACGATCGAATACCTGGCGCAGGTGTGATGCGTGTTCCTCCGGCGAAGGGCTTGTGACGAGTATATCGTCGATATAGACAGAGATTAAGAGAGACCGCGCACGATCTCGCAGATAAAACGTTAGAAGGATTGGGCCGCGCTGCACAAGCCGAAAGGCATGAGAGGAAATTCAAACAGCCGAAGGGCGTTGTGATGGCGGTCTTCGGATTTCTTCTTCCGCGAACGGTAGTTGATGATATGCTCTCACGAGGTCTATTTGGGAAAAGATGGTTTTTCCCGTCAGCAAGTGGGAGAAATCATGAATGTGAGGGGTATGGTACCGATCAGGAACGGTAGCTCTATTGAGAGCGCGGTAATCACCACATGGTCTTCAATCATCAGTTGACTTCTTGGGCACCATGTGGAATGGAGGAGCTCATGGGCTGGAGGACGAACGGATAATCCCTAAATTCATCATATGCCCTAACTCTGACTGCGTGCTGAACTGCGTCGGTGAACCAACAGGGCCTAGTGAAGGGCGAGTAGTCCTTCAACATGTCAGCGAAAGGCGAACTTGGAATGGTCAGGTGGATGCCTACCGACAGTTTGCAGGCAACAGCACCGACAGCTAAGAACTTAATTGTTGAATCAACCAGCTGGCGGTGCTTCAAATCGACAGTAAGGCCGAAATGTGCGAGATAATCCGCTCCGATAATGGGTGACTGGAGGTCAGCGTGCAAAAAGATTCACTGGAAACGTCGTCGGAGACAGATGTCGAGTGTGAGTGAGCATTCGCCGTAGGTGTTGATGGTGGATCTATTGGCAGCCTGCAATGAAAATTGCGAAGGCTTGAGGTGATGGTGCCTCGGAGGCGGGACGACACCTCAGCACCAGTATCCAAAAAAGAACGGAAGCCGCTCGACTGGCCAGCTGCAGTCATCGCCATCACTGGCAGGTGTGGTCGTTTAATTGTTGGGAGGATTGTTGGAAAGTGCACGGTGGAACGCACTTGCGTGCCTTCGAACCGTAGGTACGATGGTAACAGCACTGCGTCTGCGACCGTCGCTCACTTGACTGAGAACGACGACGATGGTATAATTGGCTCCGGGATGACTGAAAACTATTAATAGCGGTACACATTGTGCTGACTTGGTCAAGGTCAAGCCGCTGGTGTTAAATTTGAAGATAAGCGGAGGATATTATTTTAAGTGGTTTTTCTGTGAGACCTAACGATTTTAGTACCTGTTTTTTGGTTGAATTTCCTTAAATACAGGCCTCTTCTCTCAGAACTGCCTGCTGCCATCTCCTTTTGAGTTCTGCTAGTCTATGCCCGTTGTTCACTAATCGCACTTTGCAATTCTCATTTTGCGCATCCGATTTCTCTCTAACTGTTGTAATTTATTTTTACATCGTTAGCCCCTAGCTGAAATTCAGTCAACTTGTCTGCCAGAAGTTTTCTTAATCACAACTTGCCTCGAGACAAGATGAGACCAAAAGTCACTGGTCGACGTAAGCTCTCGGCCTCTGTTAGTAAACATGGCCTAACCAAACGTAAGTCAGAAGCTTTACCTAAATTCAAATCAGATGATATTACTAGTCAGTCGTCACCCGTTGCCATTGGTCGGCAGCTTAATCTGTCTGCACTTGACCATTGCAATGACTTTATGCTAAAGTTTGGCTCTTTGCTGACAATTCTTGGACATTTATTCGACGGGAACATCTCCGATATTCCCTCTGAAGAATGTAGGCGTCTCGACTCACTTGTTCACCTGATCGCCAGTGAATCTAGTGATAGACAGAAGCGTTCTTACAACTTCCCGCTACAAAATGTTCCTCGATCTGCTCGGCCAATTGATGTTGCGACCAATTTCCTGTATTCATGTGGTTTCAACTATAAAATAGCCGATGCCAAACGCTTGTCATCCCGTAGTACAAATCCACCCATCTTAGTCAAATTGTTTTCAGCAATCGAGGTTGACACAATCTTTACCCATCGAGAGCGTGTCACTGCGTACCTAGAAAAGGCCTACCCTCACCCACTAGCCCCTACTTTCCTTCTAGCCTCCCTCCTCCTCCCCGTCCTCCACTATTTAACTACCAACAAGTCTATCCATGTTCTAACTCCCCTAGCATTCCAATGTTTGAAAAATATATCCTCACATCCTTTAGGTCTCATACTCAGCATTCTCTTGCTGACTCCCCGTACGTCAATAACTCTAAATTAACTGGTACTTATTCTCCAAGTGTCATTAATTCACAGCTTACATATCCACCTCCAAATTTTTTTAAATACCGTCGAAAATAGCATTGCCATTCAGAACACATTAGATATTATATTATTGAATGCCAGGTCTGTTATAAACAAGATGGCCCAAATCAGAGCCATTGCTCTGGAAATGACGCCTGATATTATATGTGTAACAAAATCTTAAACCCATTCTCTAATTCCTGACTCTACCCTTCTCATAGATGACTTCGATTTTTACCGCCAAAACCGCACGACTAGGCGTGGGGGTGGTTGTCTTCTTTATCTTAAATCCTACCTAAAGCACTCTCCCTATTACTTAAATGTTTCCTCATTCACGGGAAACTTCTGCTTTGCATCTGTTATTCTCTCGCCGCAAAGAAAGGCAATTATTGGCTGTATCTACAATCCCCCAAATTCTTTAGCCAGTGATGATTCTCAACTCTGTGAAATCTTGAAATTAATTTCAGAAGCTGCTTTCGATGTTAAAATAATCACTGGGGATTTTAACCTTCCTGAATTTGACTGGGTTTCCAATAGCTGCCCACCCAGATTCCAGCCATTTCAAGATATTTTCAATTTTTCTAATTGGTCCCAACTGGTGCGCTCTCCAACAAGAGATAATCACATTTTAGATCTAATCTTTACCAATAACATTGCTCCTCTTTCTGTTGCTTTAAAAAAGGACCTCTTTGACAGTGACCACGTATTAATTCATTGTTGCCTACCGCTTGCCTTTTCAAAAAAGACAAGCGCCGTTCAGACTTTCATGAACTACGACTGCGTAGACAACGGCTTAATAAATAACTATATGAGATCATTGGATTGGTGTGGCTTCCTCACTTGTAGCGATGTAACCATTCTTCGTGATGTCATGTCCAATGTTTCCAAGGACATTCTAGAGTTTGTGCCACGTAGATATCTCAAGCCTAATTCTTCAGATTCCCTTGTTCCTCATTTTCTTCAGAACAGACTAGAAATGTTGAGGCGACAACTGCGTGACCCATCCACCAGTTCCTTATCAGTTCATCTTAGAATCACAGAGATTTTTGAGATGGCCTCAAGGATGCGCCAAGCGCGCGACAGGCAAAGAGAATCAATTGCTCTCAGTGGTTCGAACCCTGGCAAATCCGTCGCTAACATCTTCCGTCATCGGTCCTCCTCTAAGCGTGGTCATGAACTTCCACCCATGCTAAATGATAACAAAGTCTTCCTCACCGATGACACTGACAAGGCGGAGTTGTTTAGTGCTTTCTTTGCAAAACACCTTGCTACCGAGTCCGATCCGGTCCCTTTCTTTCGATCACTTTCAGATAGGACACTTCTCACCGATGACACTGACAAGGCGGAGTTGTTTAGTGCTTTCTTTGCAAAACACCTTGCTACCGAGTCCGATCCGGTCCCTTTCTTTCGATCACTTTCAGATAGGACACTTAGTACAATTGATGTCTCCTCAGATCTCATTAAGAAACACATAAGCCGTTTTAAATACTCACACTACTCAGGAACGGACGAGATTCCGAATTCGATTATTAAACAAGCGTCCGACCTTCCCATATTGCTCAGTCATTTATTCTCGGTTTATATTCCAAAAGGATTCCTTCCTGAAACACGGAAACCGCCAATTAGCGTCCCCGTTTTCAAGTCAGGATCTCGGTCCGATGTTAATAACTATCGGGGCGTGCACAAAACGCCGTCTCTAGCAAAGCTTCTTGAAAGAATAATTTACAATGAAATTCTTGACTTCTGTCTAGCTAATCGGCTTCTGAGCTCTAGTCAGCATGATTTTTACCTGAACGATCCTGCGAAACATGCCACTTGGCTTTTCTTAATCTAATCACCTCTCTTCGTAATGAGCGGCAGTCAGTGGTAGTTATTTACTTTGATCTTAGCAAAGCCTTTGACAAGGTGCCCCATAGAAGTCTTTTAGTAAAATTGGAAGCCCTCGGCATCCGGCCGCCTCTACTCGACTTCATCAGGTCATATCTGTCCAACCGATATCAGAAAGTCATGGTCGGTAATAGCTACTCGACACCCCACTCGATCACGAGTGGCGTACTTCAAGGAACGGTTCTGGGTCCGCTACTCTTCCTTCTGTACATCAATGATATTTCGACTGAACTCGGAAATTCGCAAACTTTTACTTATGCCGATGACCTCAAGTGTGTTTACTCATACTCTAAGGACACCGCAAACGTTTGTGTTGAAAAAATTAATGCCGATTTACTACGCTTAAGCAGATGGGGTTCGACATGGCAGATGGAGTTTTCATCATCCAAATGTAGTTTCATGTCTTTTGGTCCCATAATTTTTCAGAATAGCCCACTCTCAGAATGCCTCAACATAAAGGACCTAGGTCTAAGTTATACAAATAAGCTTGCTTTATCACCTCATGCAGATAGAATCTCTGCCAAAGCCGCGCAGATATGTGGATTCATATCGCATGATTTTCTCCTTCCGGAAATGAAGCTTAGAATCTATCAAATGTTTGTTCTTCCCGTCCTCGAATATTGCTGTCCTTTCTTCGGTTTAATGAACGCCCGCGACAGTAATAAAATCGAAAATGTTCAGAGGGTTTTCACCCGGAAACTGTTCTCTCAAGCTTCGTCCGGTATTTCTTATGCTCGGAGATGTCAGCTGGCGAACATTAAGTTTTTGTGGGTTAGAAGACTCGAAGCTGGCCTTTGCTTGCTTTTTCGCATCAACTCTAGCTCCAGTCTTCCGCACATTGACACTCTTACTCCGAGAGATCGGTCTTATGCCACCCGCAATTCCTGAATGGTGATTCCGCCGCCTCTTTGTACTACATCTAAGCGCTCCCTCTTCTTTGCTTCTAAATATGCCTTCCTTTGGAATAATCCTCCGCCTGAAATTAGATTATCGCCTAAGTTACTGGTATTCAAGTCGAAATTACGCAACCATCTTACACCGGAAAGCATAAAGGCACTGTTAACGGTCTCATTCCCGAACACTCAGATTCTTGACTTCGAGAAGGGTCCTCCTGGGATTTAGTGGTAGATCAGGTGGTTACTCTTAATTATATCATTAGAGACCCCTGTT
>CACRXP010000074.1:118260-185568 GCA_902702965.1 Spirometra erinaceieuropaei
GACACTCACGGCGTAACCCTCAGTCTTCACTGTACACTAGTAGTTCGGTCGTACCTCCCTCACTGCTCGGCTGAGCTCGAAGCGTGCTGTAGCCGATCGCATCTGGGTTCCTCTCGTCTGGCCTCTTTGACGCGGCGTATCAATCCGGCCCAGGCGATCTCAATTGTGAATCCCGTATATAATGCCACATGCAAGCCAGTCCTGTCTGACCCACATTCGTACCCCTCAAGGCTGAGATTTATTGCTACCCTGACGATGACCGGCAACATTCCGTTATATACCGCCACCTACAGGCCAGTCCTGCTCGCTTTTTTCTATCATTATTTTTAGTGAGGGGATTTTTTTCTCCCGTAAAATTAATCCAATCATTTTTAACTTTTTGTAAGGAGTTTTTATTTCACCCCTCAATCATCATGTTTCACAATGGACTTCTAATTCAGAAACTAGGAATTGCATTTTGTAAAGATTCGGTCTACCTCGTCTAAAACTCGCATGTAACTTTATTTTAACTTGCTTTGATGGGACCCCGACGGGTCTTTAATAAAAATTATTTATCTATCTATCTTGGGTTCACAGGAGACGTACCGTGTCACTTAAGTCTTCGTAGTCGGTACGATGTGGGTCAGTTGCCGCATTGGAGAGGCCTGACGATGCTGTGGTCCGTTGCGATGCGCAGCCGCAAGAGGACAACTACAAATAAGGAAGGTCGCGATCAGACTTAGGTGTGATTCCGATGTCAGCGTTGGCCACTCTAGCGGCCGTGCCTTTGAGAGTCGATGTCTGCCGAATACTTACGCATGGTGCGCCGATCGGATGAAATTCGTTGATTTAGTCAGCATGGTTGGTAATTTTTTCTACAGGAGTATTTGTACCCAACCAACCAAGACCTGTTGCATGGGAAGTGGCAACTTATCTAACCAGATTTATGAGGAGACTGTGTCATCCATATGGCGACCGGCGAGCAAGGAACGCATTTGCCCCATAAGCTGCGAGGGTGTTTGGTTCCCGAGTCCCACTTGCGTAAAAAGTTCCCGGAGCATCCGTTTTTACAATTTGTCTACACGCTTGATCACAGCGTCCTTTAACTGAATATAAAGTTTGTCGGCAGGAGTCGGGTCGAGGAGGTCATCCATATCAACGGCGACATCGATTGGAAGACTCTGCATCACGTATAAATATCGCGTGCAATCAGTGGTGATACGGCTTGTCGAGAAAGCGGCCTCAGTTTTCCGAAAACATACGCGAAGTTTATCAGAGTAAATGAGAACCATTAGAAGGAAAGGGTGTAAGCGTTCAAGGAGTCTACTTTGGATTCGTTATCGGTCTACAAATATAAGGGTGTGTAAATGTGAAAAAACGGGGTCACCACTTTTGTACTGCAAACGGCATGCCGTATGTGGTTTTAATTGAAATTAAAACTACAAAGAAAAATAGGTACAGCAAAAACCTTAAGTCTAGGTGGGGAATGCTGTGTTTCTAACAGACAAAACAATGGTAAAAATGGGAAAACTGCAAAAGTAAATAACTGCACAGAATCACGAAAACGAGTTCTCCTACAATATCAGTCGTCGTGGAGTGAATGATACCGACGAAGACCGGAATGTTCCGAGCTGAAGTCGGTTGTTGAAGCTTGCTGCTCAGGCGGATTGAGGTCCGACGGGATATTCCGAGAAATAAAAATGTCACTTGTGAAGTAACTAATAAGGGAATAGGGCCCGTGAGTGAAATGACTGAAGTACTGACAGCACGCCGATGTCAGGCACCAAGCACGCGATTTATCAAGCTGAAACCAATTGTGCGTACTTTTTTCGGTTATTTAAACAACTGGACAAAAGATTTCAGGTGTACAAGAAAATTTTCAGTGAAAAAGCGAAAATAGACGAAGACCTACAAACTGCTCCGACGATGTTCGAGGAGTTTGCCTGTCGCATTCCATTTAGCTTCTGTTACCCTTCTAATAAAAATATTTGCTCAGATTTCCTCCACCGGCAGTGACTATGGCCAAATTATCCCGTATGGCGGACTTTATCATCAGATCGATCCAGGTACTACCGTTTCAGAGTGCAGCCCCGACTATGCATGATTCTTACCATGAAAAGCTAATTGGAATTGGCCCGGGTAACCGGTGCGCAGGATTCAAGGCCCATCTTCATGGCTATTCAACAGTTAATCCAGCAAGCCATTCATTGGGAATAGCCTCAACAATTAGATTGGCCATTAAGCATGTGTATAGTATTTTAAAAGTCGTCTACGTATTTTAGGGACTGTGAGTAATGTTTTGAGGACAGACTTCTTTTAACCGATCAATAACGGCGTCGAAGTAATGAACTTGTGGTTTGTGGGTGTGTACGTCGTATTCGGATCTTTTGGTGACGTCCGGCTTTGATTTGTAAAATGTTTGAACTATTTTTTGTCATAAAGCCTATTATTTCTGACATCAGGATGTGTCCAAGTTATAACCACTATAAGAGGCCTTTATCACGTTATGGTCAACACATAACAATAATAATCAAAGGGATAATTATCCTCACAATGATATAGCAAGTAAGAATGGAGTCATAAGCATCCATACATAGATAGAAGTCAGTGAGTGCAAGATGTATTGGACACTTTCAGAAGACCTGCTGAGAGAAAATTTTCGAGACATTTGAAATCAAAGAGCCTTTTTCAGTGGGTATTTCCCTCTCCACATGATGTCATGTATGTACGTAGCCTTTTTGTCTTGAATAGGTAGTCCTTGGCAATAATTACATAAAAACGTCATTGAGTTCTCTCTGTTGAATACGGAATGTAGAAGGCTCGGGTTAACCTGACCGTTTTAGTACAAAAGACTAATTTTTTTAACCTAAATACGGTATGAAGCACATTTCACTCGAGTGAAAGCTGTTTTGGTTCGCCCCATGTAATACCACTTTTTGCCCTCTTTCCTCTTAACTTAACGGTGTAAACTGCAGTTCACCCCTGTAAGTTAATGTATTTTATCCGTATTCAAAGTACGAAATAAGACTATTTTTGGCATCAGTCGTATCCTGCTGTTAAACTAGTAACGGGAGAGTTTGTTTTTCTCTGAAAACTTTGCCGCTGTTGTCTCATGATGTGCTACTTGATCGAATAAACTAAAAATTGCTTTGTGGAACTTTTCCTGAGTTGAATACGCGACTCGGGAAACAGAGACACACAAGAGACAGAAGCACCGAAAATCGTTATATATCGTACAAACGTAGAGGTTTGCTTTCCAACCGCAGGGTTGGTGTCTGGTTCGCTTGTTACCTAAAGCTGTTATGCTGATTCAGATATCATCTAAATATAAACATGCGCCTAAAGCCACCAGCTAGGCCCGTGGTTCCTAAGTTAAACACTCACTACCGCCGTCTACACAGATCTTTATCTGATTTTTCGTCATGCCTATTTTTCATAACCGTTTGCTTGTTCCTCACATTAAGCTTAAGGTATGGGCACAGAGAAAGCCGCACCCAACTTGGAAGCTGACCTCCATTCGGTCACCGTAGAAGTTACTGATGATCACGTTGCTCATGTTTCGTTTTCGTGGTGGCTTGCGGTACTTCTGGGAATCTTTGGTGTGAGCTCCTGGGTTGCAATCAATGGCCTCTGGATGGAATTACCACTGTTAGTCAACGTCCTTCCAGAGCGATGGAACCTACCTGCTTATCTGTCCATTATAATTCAGGTGAGCTTGTTTTCCCTGGATTATCAGGCTTGATGAGAAGCATGCGCTAACCGAATGCTTTCGTAGCTGGTTCGAAATTCAAAATCGAGGCAATGTTTTTTGTAATATTAAAAATTGTACGTTATAGTAGAATCTATTGTGCCTGCTAAACCGCATTCAAAAGCTCTAAAGTTGTCCAAATGGACGTTAAAGGAATCAGTACGGTGACGATGAAGTGCATACCTACTCTCAGCCTTTCCGAACAACCAAAAAACCATTGCGGTTAGGTTACTGGGACCTACGTATTCTGATAACGACTGATCGTTGTTAACACTACCGACATTTGCACGTCGATGAACTACCTTTGGTTCCCAAAAAACTCACTCATGCACACTAACAGACTTGTTACCTCACTGAACACTCTTGTTGTTTACGTATACCGGAAAATGCTCAGTCCCATTGTTCTGAATTCCTAATTATTAGCGCCTTGCCGACTGAAACGAAGTTTCGACCCGAAAGCATTAGTTAGTTGTTATTGCAATATTGGGTACCATGGTGCGTGACCCTAAAGTTCGCCATACACGACAGGATGTCTTTTACATAAGTATATTTCTAGCAATCGTAAAAGGTCATGATCGCTAAAGAAAAACAGTTTCCTAAACAGTCTAGATTTCTCCGCAGATTTTTGATGCCTAAGAAACCCAAACATATATGTTAGTAAGTCTGCCTCAAAATATCGTTCTTCATACTCCTTTTGATGGGCAATATATCTCAATTTATCCCTTTACTGAAACACTTTTACATCCGACCTGCTGTTAGCTTACAAATATAGGGTTCCCTCATTGCCTGGCGTTGATATTTTATCTGAGTAGATTCACGTATTTCGTTTTGCCACTAGGGAGTGACCACTCATTGCTCATACAATTTTTCTTTAAATATGAGGCGCGTTTTGTACCTCAAGTGTAGCATTCAGATGTGGATATTATGAAACTGGAATAATCGCATTGTGGTCTCAAGACTTCTCCAAACTCCAAACTTTTTGAAGCCAGAAGGTGCTATTCCCTCAATTTTAGAATCTAAATAAAACACAAGTACAAAAGGAGCACTTTTTGTTCCTTTTTCTGTAGTATGTGGTTGAATTTAAGCCCGAGTCGAAGATTTTGTAAAAACACCCGTGCTAATTCGATAGTCACTTAAAGGTAGTTTATAATCGTGAGCGGAAAGACGCGCATTTAAAAGCCATTGTCTTGGCGCGTGTGAAGCACCTTTGGACTATATTGCACTTCAAGCAGTTTTACAAATTCTCTTAAGTAACCCTTTCTAATCAAGACCTGATCTTTCGTGGGTCTGCTTTCACTCTGTAGGAACCGCAAAGTAGCTTGATAGTCGTATGCAACACTCATATATCACTTTCCAAAATAAAATAGTTTTATTCAGTTTTGCGAAGGAAGCAATTATTGAGTAGCACTTTTGAGGGTAGAGGTTTTGGTCCATAGTGGACTGCCACATCGTACCCTGCTAAATTGGGGAAAAAGCACAAAAACCATGTCCTACATATTTATTTTTCATCAAATGTTCCAAGGACATTGTGTCATTCCTGCTGGAGGAGTAATTGCAATCGGAGGTCGAAGAGTGCTCACAGACTGTGCCCGAAGGCGTTGGGAATTACTGAAGGCGTTTTAAGGGATTAATTTGTTCAAACCCATGTTGATTTGACCGGTGCAATGAAACTTGCATCACAAAGCAGATATGCTGCAGACCGCAAAGGTCAAAATTGAAGCAAACTACTGCATTTTGTTTTGGATTAGAACACACATCTAGGAGAGCATAGTCAAAACGCTGTGGCCGACAGCAAGGTTTTTTACCATCTTAGGAGACGTGCAAAAGTACCATATTTAATTTTCTTCTGGGCTTGACTCCCAACTACTAGTGAAACGCAGTGTTACAATATGATCTTTTTATTTTGAAGTCGGTTGTAAGCAGCATTTTTTTCTTTAAAACGTAAAATACCCTTGTCATAACCGATACAGGCAGCTGAAATGTTTCCTGCAGTGAAACTTACTGTTGCACATTTCCCAAGGTAGTGTAAACTGTTTTCGAAGTGTCCGAATGAACATATTTTTTGCCGTTGATCAAACGAGCCCTGTTGTGCGGGTCTTTTTGGGCGTAATGCTAGAGCCGAAGTAAATAAAACCCCTTGTCCGGACACTGTTCTTATCCTACCTTTGAGCAAAGAATTATTCCTTAATCAAATACGCTGCTCTAATCGAAGCATTTAGCCATCGAAAAAGACCAAGCCGACACATTTTTGGTTAACTCAGGCCAACTTTTCTAACGCCCAGTTGGCTGTTTGTACTGAATCTGTTCGCCGCAACTGATTACGAAAAGAGAATTTGCGTTCTGAATAACCAGTAGAGAGAAACCACGAGTACTTTCCTATGTGGCTTATTACGTGGGTTTACAATCCATGCCGAAAAGGCCGACTCACCTACCTATGCAAATTATAAAGTTGTCACGGCGGCATGGGCTGTGATTTGGTTGTTAGAGGTCAAGGGGGTATCATTGCAACAATCTGCTATTTTGAAATTTTAAAGAACAAAATTTTGAACTAGTCTTGTTCGAGGTTGTGGGACTAAATATGCTTATTCGCCTTGGAGAAGGTTGTTTCACAAGATACGCTTCGGCCTCAGACACATTTTAGGATTCCAATATCATGAATAATTTCATCAGGGCGGTGAATAGTATCCTCACCGACACTTAGCACAGGTTTCACTGATAATGCATGCTTTTTGTACGTCAGGCTTTGGAAGTATTTCTATATGCGAAAGCGGTCTGTATGGGTCTTCGCAGCGGCAGCATATTACTACGCCGAATGTGTCAGGTTTTCAGATGCCATAATTCTTGCAGGTTTGCTAGAATAATCTTCCCACCTTGGAGCATGACGTGAAGCACAGTATGTAGGTTCCCGGACACGCGTTTTGCCGGTTGTCTGGCAGTTACCGAAGGCATGTATGAGGTCAGCTCGTCAGCGGTTCGGCAGAAGTTGGACAAAGAACGTTATGCGGTTGTCCAACTGAAATTGATAACCTCCATATCAGATGCTTAAATTAACATGTGGACCAGACCTTAAGTGGCCTATTCCGAAGATACTTTATGATAATTTAAAAATTTCTGACAAAATTACGAAATTATATCTGCGCGCATGCAGGGGGTTCTATTCATTGAACCCGGTTTTTCTTTATCGATTAAACCCCTTCTACGGCTTAGCATTTTGGTGTTGTCTACAGACGGTTATGCGAGTTCATTTCCTGCAAGCCAGTATTGCAAATGAAGGGTAGCGAGAGCCACCATTGCTGGCAGTCAGTTCATGAGACAAAGGACAAACAGCAGAAAAACGAAGTTTTACGAGCACCATCGTGTATCAGCAATGTTTTTGAGACCGTCGCCTGTCTTCCACTGGAACCCCCGACAATTGTTGCCGCTTAATGATTTAAGATAATGTGATTAAAGTACATCCTGTCACGAAGCGCAGCCTCACTCTGTTTGTGAGGTCCGATGAAGCTCTTTCCAGTCAAATTAGGTCGGAGAATACGTTTAAAGAAACACCTTGAGGTGATGAGAAGGATGAACCCATTGAGTCTGCCAATGCTACCCGTTCGCCTTCAAGGGCGCCTGGATAGTTAGTTGAGCGAACAACCACAGAACTGAGAGACTGTGGAAGCCTACTAGACTTGTACGACACTCACCCATGGCCTCGTGACATCCTCTATGGTGAACCCGGCTGCGCGGCACACGTCAACCGACAACGCCGCGGAGTTCAAGGCAAACAGTTGACGGACTCGGGGACCAATCCGGACGTGAGCAGTAAGGTGGCTATGAGCACCGGTGCAAACACCGATGTAAATTGCACTACGGGGACCGCAGTGCCTTCTTTCCTGGTTCAGATCGCTGCTGAAGACTGATGCATCACGCGAGGGTTCAGCAGCGTGGATGGTCTTTGTCGAACAGTCAATAACTGCGACCATGGTCATTGCCGAATAATACAGAGGAGTGTCTCCCTAGATTAAGTTGATGGGAACTTCATCGCCTTCTATAATTCAGGGCTTCGGAGATTCTTTCTTCTTTTTTGTGTCGGAGAATGCCGAACCACCTCCCATCAGCTACTAGAGCGTGCAGCTACGTTCAGTCGATTTGTCCTATGGATTTAAATTAAGAAGTGGTCAGCTACGCCTGCTGACATATAACTCGCAACCAGCTAGCTCACAGGGTAGAACTCGTCTCCTGCGCAACAGACGGAAACCGCAGACCTTCCTCATTTCGTGTTTGGGTGCTTTGTCAGCTGATATATCCCATTTGATTCATTTTGACCCAACTATGAAAAACCCGGCGCCTCAGTGGGATTCGAACCCACGACAGCAAAAGGGAAGGCTTTAGTAACCAACGCTCTAGCCGCCTGAACTACAAGGCCCCACCGGACGACGCGAGTTTAATTACATTTGGTTCTGCAGTCGGTAGGCGTTTTCTGACTTCCATGTTTACGAATTACCGCCAGTTCTCATAATCTGAGCCAAAAAGGCTTCTGCGAATCCACGTGCACGAAGGACTCATAATAAACTCATGGAAATACTCGAACGTAGGGTGTAATTTCTGCTGCGGCGCCCGCAATGACCGATACACTTTGCAACTTTGGTCTACTGGTGCGGTCGAATGGCATGAAAACTGGACTAGTCAGCCGCTAGCGAGCTGCTAGTACCGAATTCTGAAGCGAACTGACTTTCCCTTATCCGAATACCCAAAACCGGACAGCGCACAGTCTTCGGCACTGCTGTACGAATGTTTAATTTCCGTCTATCACCCAAAGTTTGAACCTTTGCCGCTAGGCAATTAAGAGCCGCAGAGCCTAATACAGTTTCTTTATGGCAGCGGTCCACGCGATGTTTCTTGTAGACAGAGCATGGTGATTGCTATATCAAAACGAGGGAAACAAACGAAGGTTGCGCGAGAGTCAGTCAGTGACTGGTGGGCATACGTAAGACCAACATCTCTGTCCCTACGTCGCCTTCCGACCAGCAGAGTAAGGATACTGTTGTCCTCTACTGTTGCATCTACTGGTTGAGGTGCGCTCTCTCTCTCTCGCTTTCTTATCATGATCTACCCATCGCTTGAATGTTTTGACTGGGTTAGATGGCTTCGGTGCGATGGAGTGCTTTTGACCCATAGGGTGGACCTCCTTCCTCGTATATGCGCATGCCTTAATTTCCGGTCCCAGTTTGTGTTTGAGGTTGTGGCTATTTGAATAAGGGTATGTTAAAGCTGTTTCCCGCCTCCACACAGTGTCATCTCACCCTCCGCCCCGGGGGGAATTTACTTATGCAGCTCGGAGGATATGCAACATACGGCTGGGACGGTGCCCTTGTTGCAGTTGATGAGTCTTGTGTCGACACCGGCATCCTGGCTCGATGAAATGTCATAGGAATCATGGGGAGACGGAATTATGGTTGGGACTTGGGCATCCTTTTATCTGCCATGGAGAAGGCAGATAAGATGAAGTGCCAGCACAATCGCAGCACACGTTTATCTGACAGTGCTGTATGATCTTCGCGATCTTTATTTTCTTTCGGCTCCAAACACTGCGCGTTACGAGGAAGGGATCCAACCTAGTCTGCCTCAATGCTGACCAAAAATGGGCATCAACAAGTTAAGGCAAGTTAGTGGTTAACCTCCTTAACCTAACAATCATGGGGAGACGGAATCGTACCCGATGGTTGGGACTCAGCCCTTGGAAGAGGAAGAGGCCTCACCTTCTAGCCTACACGAATGGTGACCACAAAGTAGCCCTCAGATATCGGTGACCTCTAATACAAGTTAGTGGCTAATCCCCTAAACCGATGCTAATAGTTGCTATTCTCCAGGTCATCGAGAACTGGACATCCTGTCATCCATCCATCGCTTCGCGGGGCTTTGAGCTATCGAAGGGTTTCTTGAGTCGTCGGCAGTCAGCCTCCATCGCCGGAGGCGGAAACGAATCGATCTCGCCACACTCGCTAGAGCAGATCGTCGCGTGCACTAAGATGTCAATACCAGCTAGGCCAGAGACGATCGAAGCCTTTTTAAGTAGAGGCAAGGACTAGAGAGGTTTGCCGTGCAAAGCCGGTAAAATTATCAGACAGACAATAACTCAGCCTGTCATGTGAGTTGGGAAGAATGATTTCGGATTGGTTCACACATACATCTCACTCTACAGACTATCATAACCGTTGAAATCCGTTTTGAGCCAGACTGTTGAGTTCATCACTGCTGATTATATGTAACCACTAAAGTTCAGGTAGAAATGATTTCCCCTGTGTGTAAAAGAGGGTTCTTTGTTTCTACACGCAATATGCCCAATAAATATCCCTTCCTATCTGCCAATTTTGCGATCAACCTACCTGTTCACTCTGATGACGCTGCAACTTATTTCGACGCTTCCAACCCTTTAAGTATTCTGGAAACCGGGCGTTTTGTAAGCTCACAAGCAAATACTGCGCCCCCTATCGTACTTGGACTATTGAAGCCAAAAATCGCAGAGTACTACGTTGCCATATGAAAATGTAAGCCGTTGGCTTACTCTCCTCCACCGAGTAGTGAACTCAAGGTCGACTGGTGCTGCGACTTGACACACGTGTACTTGATACAGTCTCGGATGAGGTCTGGACTCACGCCTCACCTTCGTGACTTCTGAAGAGAATGTACCGATTGCGAAACTCTGCACTGCAGAGAAGGGTCATTGCGAAATCACTTTTACTCACAGGACACCGGATGGATGGTTAGGGTTGGGTCAAGTGGTTGTTTGTCCGTCTGTTTGCTCCGTGTCAATGACTGTTGTTTGTCATTGAACGCACAAAATGCTCTGGACTAAAGGCGGGAAGGAAAATAACGCAAAGTATCCCGTTAATGATGCGATCGAGCTGGAGATCTGCAATCTCACCGTCGACACAAGCAGTGCCAACAACAAAATATTTTGAGTTGCGAAAATTCCCATTGTAAAATTCAAAAGGCAATTTGGCGAGCATACGTCTGCTTTCGATAAATTCTCTTCAGGCCTGTACATTTACATATATATATTTGAAAATATTTGTATAAAACTAGTGCTGTAGACTGATTGCCGTTCAAATCCCCTTCCTTCAGGCCACCCATCTAAATGGACTGTTTTGCTGTTTACCGTTTTTGATACGGCAAAGTAACCGTCATAAGCCAGTATACGTTCGAAAGTACAGTTCTTTGAAGTAAGTAACCAAATTTATGGAACATTGTCCGGGAGGTTAAAACATTGTTTCGACTAGAATGGACTAGGTAAGTGAAGTTACAGCGCCATATAGTTACCAAATTTTCTCCCGGTCGTAAGCTATTAGTAAGCAAATAAGCAAGGTAAGTGTATCTTCGAACAAGTCATTTTCAGGGCAAATAGCCAGACGTCGACTAGATCATTGTAGCCCAGGGAAATGAATATAGTGAGTGTACAATCGAGCGCATCATTTCCGAAGTCGATAACCAGATCCAGACATTTACCCTTCGAAGGTAAGTAGCAACCTTGTAAACATGCATTTTAGTCTTGTCGGTGGTAGTGGCGAGGGAGTCTGAAATGACTCTGTCAGTCGTCAGTCAGTCAGGTTGGGAAGGCCCCCTAATATAATTCAGATGTCTTACATGTCGAACATTTGTGCTAGAGGACATACTATCAGACCACTGGCTCATATCCCATCGGTTTCAATCTTGTGCATCCGAAGTGCCGTGTGTGAGGTTTTGTGGCCGCTCCTGATTGTAGGACAGAGCAGTGGCGATTCCGCGTTTTAGGCAGGACAGCATTACCGAACCCTTGCTGTCGTGGGTTCGAATCCAACTGAGGCGTCAGGTTTTTCACAGTTGGATCAATATATATTATTTAAAATCTGCCAAAACATCTATGAAAGACATGGGGAACTGGAAGAGCCATTTCGGGCTCACTAACCATCGTCGGACAATCATGCCCAATCCGGAAGTGTGTAACACCTGAGACTGGATCCCGTGACCTGTTGGTTAAAAGACCAACGCCTCTAGCTACTGTGCCATGGGCTCGTCCAGCCGGTTGCGATCGCGAATATACAATGGTGGAGGGGCGCTCACCGATCGTTTTTACGGAACTCACTTACTTGGGCTCGAGAGAGCCCTAAGACACAACGGGATGAGTGAGTTCCGTGAAACCGATCGGTGAGCGTCTCTTTTCCATTCCGCATTCTGATTTGAAGATTTGGTCTGACTGGTACGCATGCGCGTTGCATAGCAATGAGCAGTTCGTAATCAGGAAGTGCTTCTGACAAAGCGCTGAAGCCTGGAATTCCCATTTTTGACTCATATTCTGCAGTCAGTCAGTGAGCCATACCGAAACCCAAGACGGTAGAAACTCATCCAGCGGGCGGGTCAGGAAGAGTCGCAATATTCGATAGCATGCGCTCCTTTTCCGCAACCCGCGAAACTAACACTCGGTAAGGATGAATACTTAAGTAGTCTGCATTTTTCAACTGATTTCCGCCGCCTTTATAAACTCAAACACATACAGCATACAGAAGAGTGCCTCCCTTTATGGGAGATAATGTCTTCTGCAAATATTTGGCTCAAAGAAATGGCATCTTTCGGCTTTGAAAAAGTTTATAATTATAGAAAAATTTGTGGCCGCGGAGATTTTTACTCAAGTAAAACCGTATCTGCATGTTTATTACTACTGCTTTTGAAGTGTACGCCGTGATGCATATATGTTGCACAAGGTTATGAGCACCAGCTGACATTTCCTCGATAGCACAGTGGAATGTAGAATTCTTCCCAAACGTAAAGTCTTCAGTGGGTATTTTCAAAAATCAGAACGCAGGAGCAAATGGCAGGTTGGGTTCAGAATCGTTAGGGAACCCTGTTAGCATATGACCGCTCCGTTTGGCTTCGTCCAACCTCTTACATACGGCGGAGTCACCGAGTGGTATTTCAACAGAGTGCGCAAGCTATCCCAGTTCTCCAAAGGCTAATAACATGAGATAGCATACTTTTACGATTGTTTCCACAGAGTGATCTAGGCAGGCGAAGTGCCCACTCCACCTTTGCTGCAAAATAAGAGGCGAACGACCTCTCTCGACCACCAGGACCTAACCAGGAGGGGCAGAGGGCCCCCTGAAGGGGTATACCTTCTACAACTGAGTTGTTTGTAAGAGTTTCCCTTTCAACGGAGCTGTTTACAATCGCGATCGCGGAAAGATGGGCCCGGAATTTTTGTTCCGAGTAGGTGTTAACTCTGATGCGACTTAAAGCTGGTTTTGCGTAATTAAATCACGCGAAACCTACCAGCAGCCCAACACTGTTACGTAATGCTGTACCAGTTGGATTTTTTCATACCTCAGAGCCGCATTAAAGATTCCCAATCCAGGTTAAGGTAAACAGCAGAGAACTCGTTGGTGACATGAAGAGACATTGGCCGCTGATCGCGAACAGTTGCAGACGTACTAGGGGAGTGGTAGAGGGACGCTTACCGATCGCGATATGGGACACACTCGTCTTGTTTTGTGCCTTACAGGTCCAATCTCGAACCCCGACAGAAGCTGCACAGTGGCTAGTAAAATAGGCAGAATACACTTACCGACAAGGGAGACTGAAATGACCATTCCCGCTGACTTATTAGCCGTTATCAGCCAACCATACTCAGACCCAGGTTCTGCAGCCCCTGGGGTTCGATCCTGCGACCTGTTGGGTAGAAGTCCAACGCCCTAATGGACTGGACGAGGGGGCAGTGGGCCTACCTGAGGGGGTATACGTTCTACAACTGAGTGGTTTGTAAGAGCGTCCCTTTCAGTAGAGATATTAACAATCTCGATCGTGGAAATAGGGGCCCGAATCTGTGTCCCAAATAGAGGCCAACTCTGATATGGCTGAAAGCCAGTTTTGCATAGTTGCACAATACAAAAACCTGAAAAAAGTTAATAAAAGGTCCGACCATTAAAATTTGGCCGGCAAACCAGCTGCGAAGCACTGTTTTGTTATGCCGTGCCAGTAATCGGAATCGGATTTTTCATATCTCAGAGTTGCATTCAAGATTCCCAAAGCAGGTTAAGTAGGAAGGCAGAAAACTCGTTATTGATATAAAAAAACAGTAAGCCATTAATCGGTGGCAACTACCGACATCATAAGGGTGTGGTAGAGGGACGCTCACCGATCGCGATATGAAGCACACTCGTTCCGCTTTGTGCCTTTGAGTTCGATCTCGAGGCTCGCCAGCAATCGCACAGCGGCTAGTAGTACAGACAGAATAACATTAAAGACAAAGACAAGGGGGACTGAAATGGCCATTTCTGGCTTACTAGCCCTGTCGTCAGCCGGCCATACCCAGCCCCCTGAGGTTCGATCCTGCGACCTATTCGCTAGAAGTCTAACGCTCCTAACCACTGAGCCACGGGCTCGTTGTCCTGTCGGTTGTGATCAGGCACATACAACAATTGAGGGAGACTGGAATGACTTTTTTCGGTCTATGTTTCCTTTTTGCAGCTGATAACGCCTCAGATCAGGCCGGAAGAATGTCAACTTTGTTTATTAGGCCAAAAACTACCATTTAAGCCACCGTCTCTAGCGGAACTACGATCTAAAGTGGTCAAGGCCACATGTGCCTGGAATTTACAATTCTGTCATTAATACTGGATGCGGTGCGAGCGTCTAAATTTCACAGGCAACCACATAGCACCTTGTGGTAAATAAGCTAAAGGTCTTGCTGACCAAGGCAGGGAGGATTATGTCAGCCATTCTCAGAAAGCCGAGCCCCTAGCGTGCAGTCATTTCTGTTCTCTGTCACACTTTATTTGCAGATAGCAAACTTTGGACCCCTACTCTACGTAGTACTCACGCGAATCTGTCGGGCCTTCAACCGTCGTGCCAGTGGCCGCTGGATGCAGCTGATACAACCACCTGAACGACTGGCAAACTATACAATACTTCTCTTCGGCTTCCTGGCCTCTGTTCTGCTAACCCAATTTTGGGACGTGCGTGGAGTTGGTAGACGTCTAATCTTGGGGCCATTAGGGCTTACTACTTTAGCACTCTGTCCGTGATATCCTTGTTTCTCAGTTTAATTTGCCATCTCAATCTGGGCATTTTCGGTCTTTTTTGCCTATAATCCCTTCATGTTGCTTACTGTGCTCTTAAAGGTCTTTGAGGGTTCATTTTTGTTACCCTTCCGCTCCTCTTGCTCCTGTTCTTTCCCCGCTGACTTTGATATCCCTGAGGTTAACCCAACCGATGCCTGTATCAAAGTCATTACCCTAACTCATAGCAGCGTAGCAGGGTGCTTGGTCTCTTGTAGGCGGCTTTATTGCTGATAACTCGGCCAAAGTCGAGCGCTGGCGTGAGCACTTTGAGCACCATCTCAATTTTGATACCCAACCTACCTCGTCCCTGTTCTCCTCTTCAGCGGAGTTTATTCCCTCTCCCACCCATGCAGTGCCATGGGACCCCACTCTGAAGGAGAAGTCGTCGATGCCATACGAAAGTTACGCAACAATAAGGCACACGGAGAGGACGGTATACCCGCTGCAATCTTCAAGTCTTGTGTCGACACTGGCGCCCTGACCCCATGAGGTGATGGAACGAGCGTGGAGAAACGAGGTTGTTCCTGATGACTGGGGCTTATGCATCCTTGTACTTATCCTCAAGAAGGGAGATAAGACGAGATGCGAGAACTACCGCGGCATAAGCCTCATCGACTTTGCCGTTGCCCCATTGGAGGCGTCGAAGGGGGGGGGGGGGTCGGTTCAAAACCAGGCTCGACACAGTTCTTCAAGACATGGGGGTGGTTCTTGGACCTTCGCTATTCGGCCTACGTCGTTGGCGAAGGGAATGGGTTGAGCTGTCCAGAACTGCTGCCGCGGATCGTCACGCGTGGATAGGTACAGTTCGTGACATCATCGAGGCCGGCTAGATCAGGCATGATCGCAACCGTATCAAGTAAGTACGAGTACAAGTCAGTTCTCCTCCGACGAGACTTGGCCGCCACGTCTGCCACGAGCGGGAAGTAATGGATACGGGTCTTTAATTAAAAAAAGAAAAACAAATACGCTTGTCGTCCTGACGCTAAAGCGGGCCTCGAAGACCAAAGTGAGCCCGCCTTGCAATTCAGCAAGGAAGGCATGTCGATTGGTTCGCATGTGTGCCTGCTTACAGCTGGCTGCGCTGAGGCGGTTCACGGCACGCGTTTGTCAGACTGCACTGACCCCGCGCGACTCCATAACCACGGGAGGGGTGTATGATGTCACACCCTGGGCCTAGGCCTTCATGTCGCGTCAGGCATTGCGCCCAATCCGACTGTTGATTGGCTCATACAATCGGTCGGTGCTGGCGAGTGAGGCTGACACTGGGGAAATCCAGCCTCACGGCACATCAGCACATTTCTCATTGGATTAAATCGAAAGCGCTTGAGTCTATCCCAACGCGCTGTCAGTCGGGGTTTGGAAGGTTGCCAAGTGACTGGATAACTCGGTCCTTTTCAGAACTGCCCGTAATGCCTCCTTCCGAATATCGCTGTCATGACCCTCCCACTGACTTGAGATTCGAGGCGCATTTGCATTAGCCTGGTACATGTAGCGGGTCAATGTCGTATGGCGGTAAGAAACAACGCGGTAGCTGCTATGCGCGTCTAACTTGGTGCACTCTGTAGGGGGAACTCGATGGACGTGGGCGTTGGCGATAATCGAGTTTTCGGTCGTCCAAACGCTGGACGGCAGAAAAAAGCTGCCTTACTAGGCCGTTTTTTTCGTTTTCTATTGCAGGGTGAAAGTCCGTGGAAGAAGAAAGTGGTAGAGAGGTGCTTACCGATCGCGTTACGAAACTCTCTCATCTCGTTTTGCGCCTCATGGGCTCTCTCTGGAGCCCCGCTAACAACCGCATAGTAGCGCGTAACATAGGCAGGATGTCTGTGTATCGGCTGTTCACTACTCAGTGTACAGCCGACCTGGTTATTGGCAACACCAGTCAGCTAATGAGTTTTCACTAGGCTTCATCGCTCCCACTCGTCTAAATGGTTAGCTTGGCCAAATATCTGACACACGCTGTCGAGATTTTAAAGTCATGTGGACAATCTGGGTTGCATACGCTGATGGTTGTTGGAAGCCTGCACTCGATGCCGAAGCCACCATACACCGTGGGTGTAGTTTGTTGGAACAGGGCTGCCTGCCACTCAGCAGATGGCGTTTCTGTGTTCGGTACGGCTAACGGCATTTCTGTGTGTGTGAAAACAGCAGTCTGTCAACAGGTTGCCCGTAATTTCTACTCAATTTGAGGCCTGATTGTTGCACTGCTTCTGTGTCAAATGTCACATGAGGTTTTCGGGTGACTTTTACAACAAGAGTGCCCTTCGGTGCGATTTTCAACTGCGCTTTTCGCCTGCACATGAATTGACGTTCTGAGCTTCCGCCCGTTCCCGATTTCGATGCTGGTCTGACGGTGACCCCACCGAATGTTTGCTGCGAAAATCAAGCTTCAGCGACCTGCCCGTACAGCACGCCCTTAAGCCTTGTTACATGTTAGACCGGTAACTGGAGCGACGGAATTCAACTCGCCGACAGCTGCTCTTGTGCACGGTCCATAAACACTGAACTTTTTCACATTTTTGGTCTTAAATTCCGATGAAAATGTGAGCTCGCATCGGCTTTACCTTCTCGCAAAGACAACGGAGGTTTTGATGCCAAATGTATGCACACTGGGAGGCTACTGCTGTCCGTACCTTTTTACACAGATCACTTCTGACGCCCACTGAGCAACTGGACTATAACATGTTTGGCTTCTCGAGTGATATCGAAACAGGAGGGGGCGACGGGTGCCGCACAGGCTGCCCATCTTTGATGGCCTGTAGACTGTTACTCCCTAGGCAGCCTTGCGTGTAGGGGCACTCCACGCAGTTTCTAAAAGGAATCCACAACAAGGGTTTCAACAGTGCCAGGTAGTGATGCAATCTGCGTCCTTTTGAGTTATTAATTTAATTGAACTCTAGCAACAGCTTCTTCTAAAGAGCAGGGTTCAAAAGTCAAACTCGAAACCCCGGCCATTTTTGACCATTGGTTGGACACAGGAATAAGTACTGCTGGCCTTGTGCTAAGTTCCAGTCGGGGTACCTTTTGCTAACCCTAACCCTTACACCAGTCCTAGTCTCGACTAGTATTTAGCGCAAGGTCGTCTGCAATACGAGAGGTACTTATTCCCGTGTCCTAAATAGGACTCTCAACACGGTAGACAATGTGTTTTGGACTTAGCCAAGTCCCTCCTGGAAGTTCTGTTTTATCGAGACTGATTCACTTTTCCTTCTGAATCGTATCTACTTTTCTTGTGCATTCCACTACTAAGCTTGTCACAAGTAGTGGTTATCTCCAACGCATGCTAGAGGACGTTTTTTTAGAAACGACGTTTGCTAGGGACTTTACAGGGATCAAATGCTTTTTGAGTAAGAAACTACGTGTGACCTTGCACTAAATTACAGGAAAGGTTAGGGTTAGGACGCGTGAATAGACACCCCCTGGAATTTGGCGCAAGGCCACCTGTAAGACGGGGGGATACCTACTGCCGTGTCCCATCAAGTCATCTTTATTTCTGATGCGTTTCGTGATGTCGGTTCAATCCTGCAAGACTTCCCCGCCATAGCTGCTCAAGGAGACCAACATGTTGTTCTGCCGAAGAGGCCAATTCTGGATGGGACGGGTAATCATCAGGTTTTATTAGATTCCCTAATCCACAGCCCTTTCCTAGCAATAGCCTCTCTCCGCCTCCAGATCCCTCTTGCACCTACCTTCTTCTATCTCCCAGCTCTTTGCACACGAGCTCCACTGATTTGAATTCGTTTGTCACTTCCCAAAGTGTTGCTTACGGTAGTGTAAGGAGAGATTTTGTTACTACTCAAACAACTGCAGCAGTAGTAGTAGTTGATTTTCCTTTTTTACAGGTGGTACTAGTGGTGCCAGGCCTTCCCCCAAATGTGAACATGGGCGACTCCTCCCCGGAGGCCATAAATGGACATAGTGTGGGTCTTTTTGTGCTTACTTTCCTGCTCGGTCTCATCGACTGCATGTCGTCGGTCACATTTCTCGCCTACCTGGCCAATATGCCCGCGGTCTACGCCGGCGCACTGCTCTTCGGGGAGACTTGCAGCGGTCTCCTGCCCAGTCTTTTCGCTCTTACCCAGGGTGCCAATCCGGAACCCATCTGTCACAATGTGACCGGTAAGCGCCCCGCACCTCTGCTGCCGCCGCAAAGAGTTGTACTGTCAGTTGTCATTAATGCAGATTTCACCCTCATAAGGACCATTCTTCACACTGAAATAACGACCGTTTCGGGCCTATTCGTCGTCCTCAGCCAGTGCTGCACGCATTCTTGAACGTACAGCGGGTTTTTGAACCCCAAATAAGCAGCTGATCCTACCGACAGTTCGTCGTTTTCGAAGACGTCCACAGTGTGCGCCATAGCAGGGTGGGGACTGGGACGGTGACTCGCGCGTAAATTAGCTTATAGTGATATTAGACTTGCGCAGCACCTACTGCACTCCCTCCTCCATTGCTCACCTGGATCCGGTGTCAAAACAGAGTCAAGGAGACCGGGAGCGGCAGAGGCCGCAGGTAGCTGGTGGGGCGCAAACCTGCACCTAGGCGTGCTACCACAGTCCCTGGTCTACAACAACCACTTAACTAGGATTTTAACCAGAAACAACAATGGGAGGACGGCAGGGATCCCAATGGACGCGATGTGAACCTCAACTTGGCCTGTCACCGTACCCGGACTGTTGGCATTTGTTATGAGTGTACGTTCCCCCATAGCCTCTGCCGACTCCGATCTAACCCCCGTGATAGTCCAGCACATCTACCGCGTGGTCCACTTTAGGGGGAACATGATCTCACTACTGCAGTGTCCGGCTCGTGCCATTTCCGGCCTTGAACTCTGAACAAGCCGACCCAGTTACTGTGCAGTGCTACTTTCACTAGGAGCCGATAAAATCGGTGTTAGATAGCGGGCTGTACCACAGTTCCTAGTTATCTTTACCGTGGAGGCGTGAAAGAATTAAATGCGTGCAATTAAATGCCCATAACGGATGTGCCCAGTCTCATGCCAGTACATTGAACTACCGAAACAGGTAGGCTCAATATTAGCCTTGTGGTAAGCGAACAGTTTTAAAGGTCATTCCTCAACGTCTGGGCCCTATGTAAGACGTATGCGCTTTAAATTTCTGCTTCCAGCACATCCACTTCTCCAATACTCTGCAATGACGTATTAAGGTATTTACCGCCACGAATGCCTCTCCCAGTCCTAAAATCTCTTGAGTTTGTTCCATCAGAATTCAAACTACAGCTTTGTGGCCTTACATCTCAGTTCACCACTGAGCAACGACCCGATTGTTTATGTTAACGTCACTTAGTGTTCAAATAAGCATGACGAGGGAATGGAAATCTCCCTACTTCGGGGATCTTGCGTTAATTTTTCAGGAGGATTAGGATTGATGTGAAGGCTGTGGTTGTGGTTAGGATTAAATAGACGGTTGAGGTTAGGATTAGGGCACAGGAGTATTTGCCCGTCCTCGGGATCCCTATTTCCGTGTCCTTCCCTCAATACTTCACAACACTACTCGCCACGCAAAATGAAATTTGTTTTTCATTAAAATTGGGGATTTCAAGATAATTAGGTAGAACTGGGATCACCTCCTAGTTCGCAGTCTGCGATGGCCATCCGTAGTAGGCTTGGGGGTGAGAATTGACCTTCGAGATAATCACAAATGGTTAGCGAATATGATTATGCTAATTGGGTCTTATGCAGGACTTCCTTGACCAGAGCCGGCTCCCTGTCATCCCTACGTGCTTCCTGCACCTGCGCAAACATCTGCTAACCTGGTATTTGAACGATAGTCGTACTGCCAGAGAGACTGACCAAATTCTAACCAACTGAACATTTCTTAGCCTAGTTTACGATAGCGGGTGGATGCCGGTTGCTGGAGCAAGTAACACCTATGAGTCTGACCACATTTTGTTTCCCACACGGCTGAAAGGTCACCTCTCATTCTCGCTCAAAATGTCCCACTTTAGGCGCCCCGCTGTTAAAAATCAAGGCACCTATCGACGCAGCCGATGTCGTGAGCATAGTCTGGCCTTGCGCGGTCCAAGTCAAGGGTGAGGGCGATAGCAAGGTGGTCATCATTGAAATCCTCAGTCCAGAGAGGATTCCTCAAGTCAATTTCCGAGAATTCTGGTAAAGCCAATTAGAAAATCAGAAACACTATGTGACTAAAGTTATGGCCTGCATATTGTGCTCCTCAAGCGTCAGCGATGGTCTTAAATTCTACCAGCTAATTTTCTAATTTAGTGTTGGACACTCTGCATTGAGTGACTCTGTTCTCAGGGTGACTGCCGACTTTGTTGCTCAGCTAAGCTCGGGCGATACTGTGAATACCTCGGGTTGTAAAAATAATCTTTGTGCTAAAGGCCTGCCATCGTTTCATCATCGTTCGATTTCTACTCCACAACAATCTCTCCCAATTATCTGATGTTCCGCGTGGCGTGCGACAGGGTAGAATTGTGTTGTCTATTCTGTTTGAGTAGACTGGATTCTTCCAAGGGCTCTACAACCATTTAGTGGCGTCCAGTTTGACCGATATTGACTATGCTGATGGGTATAGTCAACTAACAGAATGTATTGTCTCAGGTAAACATGGTCAGTAAATCAGTCACTTTATCCATCGGCACTAGAAAACCTAAGTGTTTTCTCATTTCTGACCAGGGGCGCCTCTCGAGGACTAGCGGTTGCCATCTTTATGAAGTAAACAATTTCACCTACCTGGAGGCAAATGTACTGTCAAATGTACGAAGGACGACATAGTTGTCCGAGTTGATTTTGCCCAAGTACTCGAAGGTGTTTAGTAACCTGTCATGATGTCCCGGTTGCCGTCGTCCACCTAGTTAATGCTTGCTTACAATTGTGGATGCTGAGTTGCGTGTGTGAATTACGAGCGGAAACTGAAGACTTTTGACTGCCATTGCCGGAGAATGCCCTTTAATATGAAGTTCACCGACTTCCTCTTAAACTAAAGAGCCCTAAGTTGATATAACCACATCATGACAATATACCAGACCGTACAAAATATCGGGTGAGGTAGTTTGGACATGTTACGCGTACCGCACCCCATGAGTTACGTGTTGCTACCCACTTGCGGTCGTTGAGACGGGAGGTCAATCCAAAACCTTGGCTACTTCGTCTCCGTCACTCGGAGAACAGAGTGGATCGAGCTCTCTAAATCTGTTACCACAAATCATGACGTGTGGAAGCGTGCAATCCTTGGCATCATCGAGCATTATCGCAGTCCCACCAAGTGCATTCTCTCCTGTTAATCATCAGGCCCCAGTGCAGGCAGAAGGTCCCAACGCCTGGACGCTACGAGTGACGTGCAAACATGTCGGCATCTCCGAGTACCACAACACAGCCAGTTTCTTCTTACAGATTGATCGGTAGGCGTCGGTTACGCTGTCCTGGTTCCAAGTGTAAGCGTAATGTGGGCAGCGTAAGCAAAGTAAGCCGAAGGAGGATGCTGAAATCGTTAGTGGAAAAGTGGCCAAGGCCAAAGCGAAAAGGGCAACCTGATGTTTCGGTTTAGAGGTAGGGTTAGTTTAAGGGTTTGTGTTAGCGTCAGGCTGAAAACTGAGTCTAGGGTTAGGGTTTGTGTCAAGTCTAAGGGTTCTGGGGAGAGTTATGGTTTTGATTGCAGTTTGGGTCTACATTTAGTGTTAAGGTTGGGGTTAGAGTAGGGTTATGGCTAGGTTTGGGGTTAGGGTTTGGGTTACGGTTAAGGCTAAGGTTAGGGAAAGGGTTTGTGGTAGGTTTAAGATTAAGTGTAGGGTTAGCGCTAGGTTTATAATTACGTTAGGGATAAGGTTTACTTCTGGCGTTACAGTTAGGTCTACTTTAAGGTTTGGGATAGTGCTGCTCCGCGTGTCCTGTTAACTAGGTCTTTTGCGGGGATTCTAGGCGTCCTTCAAACTCCCGATTAGAGTTTGGGTTTGGATTGCGGTCTAGTTTTACGTCTAGTGCTAGGGTTGGGGTTAGAGTTGGTAGGGTAGGTTTGCGGTTAAGGTTGGGGCTATGGTTGATGTCTGGGTTACGGTTGAGGTCAGGGTTAGGATTTGGGTCAGGGTCAAGGTTAGGCTTAGGATTAGGGCTAGGGCTTGTGGTAGGTTTAAGGCTAGGTTTAGTGTTAACGTCAGGGCTAGCGTTGGATTTAGAATTACGTTAAGGGTTAGGTTTACGGCAAGCTCTGGTTATGTATTCCCACCTGATGAACACAACACTACTGGGTCGAGGTTAGGGGTCAGGATTAGGGTTAGAGATTAGGCTTGGGAGTTAGGGTCAGGGGTTAGGGCAACTATTTCTCAACCACTCAAAGTACAAACGCGCATTCCCAGTAGCTTTTCTTTTGCCCACAACTACTTCGTCGCCTGTGCGTTCCCCGACCCCACCTGTAAAAATTTCTATTATTACCGGTCCCGTATCAAGGGTGATTGGAGTTTGTTTACTTCAGGTGGGGCTACATAGCCACATTTGGCCAGGTTAAAATTTGGGGTTACGGTTTGTTTTACCGTTAGGTTTGGGCTATGGCTGCACCGCGTGTCCTACCAGCCAGGTCTTTTGTGGGGATTCTAGGCTTCCTTCAATCTCGCCGCAGATTTGTCATACATCAAGTTGCTTTTTCTGTTTTAGTCCCGACTACTTTCCCCACTAACGATCTCCGCATCTCTCTTCAGCCTTCTTTCCATTCAATGTCCACATTGGGACCAGGATAGCGTAATCCAAGCTCGCCGGTTAGTCCATGCCAGGTGGGAAGGCTCTCCTCCTAGCCCCCCTCCCCCGTTCGGTTCCGTCGTCGCTTTCGGCGATTACCGGGATCTACCTACTGTGCTCAACTCAGTGTCGCAAAGTTTATTCAGTGTTGTGGTTATCTCATATAACGAGATCTTTTTGCGGCTGTCAGTCTAGGTGACTGCTCCCCTCGGGTCAGCGCACTCGCCGCGGTCGGAGTCACACGTCTGTGTGACTCTGGACTCCCAATTGACGCCTTTTATAACCCACGGTTGGGAGTATCGCGCCTTCCCTGCGCTGGACAGCAGAGTCCGTACTGCTGTACATGGTTGCAGGCGGAGTTTTTCACAGGTATCCCTCCCAAACTAATGAGCTCTTAGGGGGGGGGGGGGTTGTCTTGGTTTACTCTTTTCAACCTAATCTCGGTTTTTTAAGCTTCACTAACTCAGCTACCCACATTAACCGCTCAGTTTTTGGTCTGCCCCAGTGAATGGCACCTCGTCAATGGTCGCGGAGTACCCACCGCCACGCTTCCCCGTCTCCACCTTCATGGGCCTTGTCGCGGCGACCACATTCCTCAGTCTCACGGCCTTCTGCCTGCTGGACTGTCTGCCCTGTGGCTTGGGTCGGACCGTCACCCTGTCCTACCAGAAACTGCATTCCCTACCTCAGACCATGGAAACAACCTACACTGACCCCGTGACCGCAGACGAGACGGCGATTAAAGCGGGAGACACAAGTGAAGCAGGCGTAGGCAAGCCCGAAGGTGTGTGTGCATGCCCTATTTCCCAACTCTTTCATTTGATTTATTTTTACAGCCCGCACACATCCTGTCAGTCAAGTTTGGCTGTCACAGCAAGATTCCTCGTGTTAGTTGCGTCTTCACTGTCTTCCGATTGCCTTCGCCAGTCGCAGTGAAGGTTCAAATGAGCTAGGGCGTGACGCAGTTTCTGGAAGTAATCAACTTTCCTCGAAGTTGAACAAGAGGCTGTCTGGCTTGAATTCCTAAGGGACCTAGGGCTCACTTCCTATCGTACGTCATTAGTCACTTCTCCCGCTCCTCACCGTAACCTCTCCTTTCCCTTTCTAACTTTTCTCAGAAATAAACGAGCGGACTTAGAATGAATCATTTGGGACAAGCCTACTCCATCTCACTCCGAGAGTTGATATGGATAGCTGAGCAGATGTCCATAGGTTTCGGCGGAATACCCGCGTAATATGGATAAACTGCTCTCCACAGTATACAATTGTTGAATAAAAAGGTGTAAACCGGAGGGATTTGCTCCAAGTCAGCACCCTCATTTCAAGAAGATTAAAAAGCTGGAGTACGCATCAGAAAACACACAGGGAACGGTGAGAGATTCGCAGCTGCCTCCTTCAACGGGATGAAATCGACTATACACGCGCCTGGGATTTTAGGCAGTACTCGGGCTTGTCTGTATGGTGAAACATTCAGAATTTAAAAGTTAATAGCCGGCCCCCGTTCGTTTGCGATCATTCGACATCAGTGAATTCGTCGCGGTAGTGCAGAGATAGCTGAGAAACAGCGAATAAACAAAAGTGGCGCGTGGATATTAGCGCTTCGGGCTTCTAGACATGTCCCAATAAGGGGAAGGAATTGTGGTCTACTTCTGTGTGGGGTCAGAGGAAGAGCGGATCTTCCAGTGGGTTCTGGTTGTGTTTCATCACTGGTAGATGTGGGTCCAACTTGGGCTGCTCTACTGTGATTACCATACTAACCTGACGATGAATGATCGAAAACCTACGTTTGCTGACTTTGAGTTCTTTAATGCTCACATGGGTATTATCGCATTAGGCATTTGTTATGACCTTTCCCCACCTGCATGAGTTGGGCCGCCAGACCGGTTCACCAACTGCCTTTTCGTAAGCTCCATTTCTGGTACAGTTTTCCTAAAAGCCACTCTGCCTTACTGTTATGACCCGCCTGGTGCTTGAAATCCCGTGGAGCGTATACGCACTGAATCCTTGTCCCCCAAAGCAGCAGACAAAGAAAACACGGCCGTCCACGGAAAACACCGCAAGTCGCGACTAGGTGAAAGGTGACGCATATTTATAACACTCTACTGTGGTTCGCCGGCTTTCGGCCCAATGACCTTCGGGAAGAGGTGAGTAGCCAATGGCGAGGCGCCACAATTAAGGTGACAGAGCTGTAGAGCGAGAGCAAACGCACGTGGTCTCCAGTGATTGGTTGGCTCTTGTTTGTGGAAGCGTAGGCGCTCCCAGCACTTACAAACTGCACTCGTACATTCACTCTGGTTGCCCTCAACACATATCCCCGTTCGCTCTCCCCTTAAGAGGTACCAGCGCCGAAGTACGGCCAAGGTAAGCTCTTCTTCGTCTGCTTCCTGCTGACTGGCTACGCCAGCTGCCTCAGCAACGGTCTCCTGCCCTCGCTGCAGTCCTATTCCGCGGCCGCCTACAACACCCTGACCTACCACCTGGCGGTAACACTGTCTGGCCTGGCTGCACCACTCGCGGCTCTCCTGACCACCATTATCTACGACTATGAACAGTTCGGTCTCTGTGCCCGTGCCCTGTTCGTGCGCTGTCTGCCGGCGCGCCGCGACCAGAAGTCCACCAGTGCCACCTCTGTGTGCTCAGCGTCCGCCGAAGCCCCTGACCGGCAGGAGGAGGAGGAGGAATACACCTCGAAGAGCTCTCCGGCTGCGCCAGATACCACCTTTATCTGCCGTTGCCTCATCTCGGTAGCCGTCTTGGCTTCTGTTCCCGCGGCCTACATTTTATATCTGGCTGCCTCCAGCCCTGCTCCTCCTCACCTCGGTGGGCTGGGTCCTGCGGTCGCGGTAAGTCCCCTCTTACCCATTTCGCCGTCTTGAAGGCCTGCAAATCCTATAGCAGCCGAGTTGGAGACATCTCAGAAGAGCATTTGGCGAGCAGACACGTGCCTTCGATAAAGTCTCATCTGGCCTGTGCATTTGTGCGGGAAGGAGGCACAAAGTGAAACGTGTGACCGATAAGCGCACTCGATTACGGTTCCGCTGTGCACGCAAACGGGATATGTGAACGGAGAGGGGAGTGGGGGGAAGAGGATGCAGTAAGTGAGGGCTAGGTAGAGCCGTGTCACAAGGGGGGGGAGGGGAGGGGGCGGGACGCAGAGACATGCATACAGCTAATCGATCCTTGGCCACGGCAGACGCGGAGAGTGCAAGAGGTTCTTCCGCGCGCACAGGGCCGACCTCTGTTGCCGGATGGCAGTCGGTTCTGCTGTTGCTGGTAGGTGCTGACCCAGTCGCTTAGGATAGTTAGGTGGGACCTTGTAAATCTCACAGAAGGCTTCGTTGGGATCCACACGGTACCCAGAATCAGCCATGTGTGCGGGGATGGAGCTGTGTATGCTCTTAACTTCACCCTTCCTCAGCCATGCCGGTAAGTGTTCTCGTATTCTTGTGGATAGGCGCCGACTCGTACGACCAATACAGCCTGCTCCATTGGAGCAAGTAAAGGATTAAATGCACCTGGTAGCCTATCCTTATCCTCCCGGGTAGGACAGAGTTGATCGAAAACGATACTTGAACTCTTGCTGCCGTGTCGCCTTGAAAGGGGACTTTGAGGAACAGGGTTTTCTTTTCCACTATCGGTATGGTGAGTTTTGCCGGTCGTTCGGCAAATTTCCTTACAATAAATCTTTTAGGATACCCGTTCTCGCGAAGCAGGTCCTGAATTCTTCTAAGTCCCTCATCAACGCTATCTGCCAAACAGATCTTTCTAACCCTTTGCGCCAAACAGCGGACCAGATTACGTTTCTATTGAAGGGGTACGACACTGTAGAAGTTCGTATATTGTCCAGACCAGGTGTCCTTCCAATAGACATCTGTTTCACTCTACGTAGTCGTCAATGCACTTGCATCTGATTGACCATGACCAAAATCTAAACGAAACCCTAGGGGAAAGCCGCGTTTTAGTCCATTCTCTGGCTATGTAGGCCTAGTGCGTGCCCTGCGACGGACCCTCGTAAGACATTTCGACAGCCTTAAACGATCATGACGTTAACCTCGTGTTTCGCGCGGTGAGCCCAGCAGCATCGACTTGTGCATGACATAGTTTCAGGTGAAGCAGATTTGAAAAGTCAAATTGGCGAACACGTGTTTTCAGTAACTCTTCATCAGGCCAAAACGGTTACAATGAAGTTTAAGTTATGCGAATTACATGACTTATAAATGATTCGGGACAATTAACATCGATCGTTCCCACGCCACTCGCATGACGAGGCGTGCTATGACGTGGTCGGCGTGTCGTGGTAATTGGGTTCGGGGGGCGAGGAGGAGGGGGGGCATAGGCTGTGAGTGCGTCGTGTACCTTGTGCACCCACCCTGGCATCAGGAGGTTGGAGCGACGTTGTGGTCGGCGTCGGCCACGGAAGACAGAGCGCCTGTGTCAGAGTCTTCTGACAGCATAGCACTGGATTGGCTAGCCGTATAGCCACTGCCTCAGCTGTAGCTAGCACCCGTTGGCGTAGGCCTTTGGAGAAGCCTGCTGGTGTCCGGTAGACAATCTGAAAGGCTTCTTTGGCATCGACTCGGTGATTCGTATCGACAAGATGTGCGAGAATAGAACTCGAGATCGATTTCTTCTCACCTTTGCCTAGCCAGGCCGGTATGTGTTCACGTACTCTCTTTTCCCAACGCCTCGTTGTACGGCCGATGTAGCCCGCTCCACAGGAGCAAGTGAATGAATAAATACACATTGATGTGGCCTGCAACGGGAGTCGGTCTTTACCTCCCAAGCGTAGGAGGGGAGAGTTAGTGAAACGCACACGTAAGTTCGCCGCGGGGAAAGCGTTAGTGATCGCTGTCTTCAGACGTCTTTTTACCAGTTCACTTGCTGCGTCTCCTTGAAAAGGCAATCGTATAAATAAGTCCTTCTTTTCTGCAGTTGCCATGGTAGGTTTTGCAGTGCGCTCCCCTATATTTCGAAGGATAAATCTTTCTGGATATCCGTTTTCGTGGAGTGTATCCCGCAGCTGCTGCAGTTCTGCCTCCACAGTCTCAGGAGAGCAGATACGTCGCACTCTAGCTGCCAATCCCTGGACTAGATTTCGTTTGATGTTGAGGGGAACAAAACTGTGAAAGTTAATGTATTGTCCCGTCCAGGTTTTCTTTCGGAATACTCTACGTTGGATAGACCCATCCTCTTGTCTGTGCAGAAGAACGTCGAGGAACGCTATTTCATTGTTTGCCTCAAACTCTGCAGAGAACGTTAGCGAGGGGTGTGAATTGTTGAATTTTTGAATCAGGACGTCTGTGTCGGTGGTAACATCCGTCAGGCAGAAAATATCGTCTACGTACCGACCGTAGAAGCTGAGGTCATTAATGGTGTCTTGTAAACTTGTCATCTCGACTTTGCCCATGAAGACATTTGCGAGGAATTGGCCGAGCGGTGAGCCCATCGCTACGCCGTCTATTTGCCTGTACAATTGACCATTGCAGAGAAACTGGACGTTTTGTGTGCACTTTGTCAGAAGCTCTTTTAGCGTCTCCAACGGCATGCCTAACGGGTAGTTCGTGTCGCGGATAACGTCACAAAGGTAGTTTATTGTTTCGGCTACGGGTACATTAGTAAACAATGATGCTACGTCTAAAGATAGCATCCTCCGTCCGTCAACGTTAATATCCTTGATTGCCTCGACAAACTCGAAGGTGTCCTTCAGACTTAGGGGATACAAATGACTTTGCAGCGGTTTAAGCTTTTCGACTAGCCACTTTGCTATGGTGTGATAGGGCGAATTCCGCATATCCAGGATCGGACGTAGGGGTAGTCCGTGTTTGTGAATTTTTGGAAGGCCGTACATTCTGGGTATGGCCGTGCCCACTGGTCTTAGTCGCTCATATTCTTTGTCAGATAAATGACCTTCTTTGTGGAGAACTTTGAGGACCGCCGTCAGTTGACCTTCAACGGCCTCGGTGCGGTCCCTGTCTTTCTCGGATTTCGAGAATTTGGTACGATCCGACAAGATTGCTTCTAGTTTTTCTACGTACTCTTTTCTATCCATCAGTACAACTCCTGAACCCTTATCCGGCCTGGTTAGCACAATGTTTTCGTTTTTACGAAGTTCGCTGAGGCTATCGAGATGGGCCCTTGTTAATGGACCTTTGTTTTTTGGAGCCTTTCTTAAGTACTGTTGATAGCAATTAACCATAGTCGACTTCAGATAGTCTACTTCTCTAGGCCCGCTAGGTTTTAGATCGGCAGTCCGACTGAATAGACTTTCGAATTGGACTTCTAACTCTAGCTGCTTCGGCATCCGCCGTGCATTGCAAAACCTAGGACCAAGAGACAGTACCTCTATGAGAGTTTTGTCAAGCTGTACTGAGGAATGGTTATGAACGTACCGTTCCTGATTATTCGGAAGGGCCGTCTGAGCCTTCACTGGTTGGACGCTTCGAAGGAGCTTAGTCCACCTCGCCTCGGTTCTTTTACTTCTGACAGTTTGCACGTAGTTTTCGAACGCCAGTCTCTCGCAATTTTCAAGACGGTCAAGGGCCGCTGTTCTCTGGCACAGATTCCGTTGGAGTTCCTCAATTCCGGCGCTAATAGTCTCCAGGTGACTTTCTGCATATCGTCGTAGTGCGGCTGGGGTAGTGGCAATATGATTCCTTCGTAAGGTTTTCCAGCAGATTTGCACAGCATCTTCTGTACTCTCGCCTCCACCCCCCACCCCCACCTTTCTCCGATTACGAGACGAGGTCAAAACGGCCTGGGATGAGCGTGGACTCAGTGGCCGTCAAAGTTAAACAGCCCGTCTGCGCGTGCCACTCATGACCTAGTCCCAAATTCATGTACCGGCATACACCCAATGGCATGTGTCGCACTTAATTGAAAGTTGCATATCCTGATATGCGTGATTTCGGTTGCCACGCAAACGTGATTTCTGCAGGAGCGATACATGATGTGTTACGGAAGGGATGTAGGCGTGAAGGTAGGACGAGGTGTTTGGATGGTGGTGTCCGGATTGTAGTGTTTTACTGGTGCTTTTGGTGGAGGCTCATATGGCCGATTACGCCCAGTGTGGGGAGTTGAGGAGTGTGGCAGGTATCGAGGCTAAAGGCACTGCTCTGCCATGCCCACTGCGATGGAGTTTCAGGTGGTCGACTAGGCCGGTGCCTAATGCGAAGGTGTCGCTGTGAGTACAAGTTAGAATGGAAGGGGAGAGGGATGATCGTAACGGTGGGCAGGACGGTAGGAGTGTCCTCGCTGGTGCCTCATGTGGTCTCGGCGGTGATGGTGGGGATATGGGAGGCGAGTTAGTCATTTTGACCTTGCATTGGGTTCGGAAATCTCCAATGAGTGCCATGCATGTTCCAGATGTTCCTTAACAATGTGGACGCGACGCCGGCCTTGGGCATCTGCATCTTCGGTCCACCATACCAAAGTCCTGCAAGCCCTCCATCTTTCCTTGGCTTAACTCCTCTGTTGACTTCGAAATTGATTGTTTCAGGCTTTTCGACTGTGCGTCAAGCCTGCTGCTCTTGAGAAACGTCCTTCCAGGTCTCAGGGTTGATTTTATGGTAGCCCTTCTAGTGACGCCTTTGTCTGCCTGTTTTGCAGGTACCTGTAACAACATCACCATAGAATAGCCCCTTAGGCAGGTGGTAATCACTGCTCACGACATGAGTGTTCCACCGCAGTTTTTTCTGTCTCAGCATGGAATGGATGCCGGTACTTCCAAGTTCTCGGTGTCTGCATCCCTTACCGTCACTCCACCTTTAGCATTGTTTGATGACGGGTGAGGTTGAAATTATTTACTATGCTAGCTTGGGCTTTTATTCACAGCCAATCTCATCGCCCGTGCAAGTGTTGTCCAGTCAACTGCCCTGCGTTTTTTGTTGAGCTGGATGTCGCAGAGGTTTTAGAACTGACCGAAGGCACCACGGGCTTTTGGCGTCCGATCTGCAGTTTCGTAGTGGACACTGAAGTTTCTTAATATTATTCTCTCCAAGCACACAAATTTCTCCGTCTGCTGCGAAGCGAATTCTGCTGAAAGCGTAGCCACCAATCGGAGTCGGTTTATGCATGCCTGGTGTCTTCCGCGTGCTGATGGCCAGTCCGAGATTCGAGCAGCCGGAGTTATAGAGGTCCACCTCCTGCTGCCTTTACTCTTTAGTCGTAGTGTTTAGCGCGCATTCATCCGCTAAGAAGAGGTCGTTGACACTGTTCTGGAAAACTGCCCAAGATGCCTGTAGGCGACAGTCGTTGAGCCGCTGTCCAACGGTTCTGTAGGTGATGTTGGTTCTTGACGTCTCCTCATGGTAGATGTCCAATGGCAGGGCGGAAGGCATGAGACTGAATAGGGTGGAAGTAATTACACAAGCCTGTTTCCTCCCTTTTGCCACCGCGAATGCTTCCGAGTCTGACCTTTTGTCCGTGACGCGAACCATCAGCCATTTGGATCTCTCCGGGCATTCAGATTTTAGCATGATTGTTTAGGCCATTGCGCTTCACCGCGTCGAGTGCCGCCTACGTCAGACATCCAAAGTGGCGTACAGATTGATTCACATTTTCTGGCACTTACTTTAAAATCTGTTGGCCGCGATGATCGGAGTCGTGGTTCCGCGGTATTTTCGGAATTCACACTGTGTTTCTGCAACCAGTCCCTGCTGTGTGCTGAGATGCCAAAGTAGGTCTCGGACGGTGATTTTGCCAGCATTGCTGAGAAGGGTGATGCGTCTGTGGTCATCACAAGGTCGTCGGCTCCCTTCCGTCCGTATACATATAATGTTGACATCCTTGAGGTTCTGAAGGAGGTGTTCTTGCCTCCGCATCTCCTGGAAGTACGCTCGTCTATGAGTTATGGGTCATCACATTTGTAAATTTCGAATGGTGCTGCGTCAGCTTCCGGACAGCTATTGGTTTTCTTAGGGAGGGAAGGCGGACGCCGGTCGTCGTTTGTGTTCACCTGAGAAACCTGGTTGATGACTTCGTCATTCTATTGTGGACGGTCCTATCGTTGGCATAGGTGGTGTGTATAGTGTATTTCACGGAGAGCAGGCTGTCAATTTCTTCGTCTTCTTCATCAAACCAGTCCTGGTGCTGTCAACGAGCACAACCATGTGTTTCTATCACGAAGGTCCGGATGGTATCCCCAGCGTCCTCCACTGGATCTCCGCAGTGACATCCGCCTCCAAAGCTTACATTTGTCCCAGGTTGTACTTTATGCAATTGTTAGAATTCAACCGCCTTTCAACTGTATCCCGTATTTGTCGTATCCGGTGTCGGCTTACCTTGCGGCGACCTACGTAGTTGTAGATGAGGCCTCACCTCCGTGATGATAAGGTGATGGTCCGTCCGGCAGTCGGCAGGGCGTCATGCTGGTAGAGCTTCCGGACGAAGATGTAGACTAGCAATTGGTGGTAACGTGAGCAAGATACATCCCCACTGTTTGCTTCCAGATCGATACGCAGAAAAAGGTGTCAGTCAAGAGAAGATTGTTTTTTTGTTCAGACCTACAGGAGGCCATTGCTTTTACAGTTGCCGATGTTGTAGCGACTTGACCCTCCCGCCCAGGTAGCGTGATATGTACCGACGCGGGACTAGTGAAGCGACATTGGAGGGATGTCTGCCACGATGTAAATGAACAAATCAGAGAACGATCTGAGAAAAACCGAAGAAAACTCCCTTCATGCTGCTAATTTGGGTCGAGCGAGTACAACTGTTCCAGGCAGAAGTTGTGACCTTCTTCATCATCAGTCCGAAAAGATGTTATACGTGAATCGATTTAAAGTTTTTTTTGTCCACCGCGCACCTCCGCCCCGCGTAGGCCATTTATTTTTGCCTGTTTATCTCGAATTCGGTCATCCCGGATTGCAAGCTTCAACCGCCAGGAGTCTGTGCTGGGTTTTGAATAGTTGAGGCGTGTCGACGCGCCTAGCCGTGGTTCCTTGACATGCAGCATCGGCTTTAGAGGTGATGACATTGGTATCCCCTGTCCTTCCTCCCAAAATTTCCATTCTCCACCCTACAGGTGCTCGCGTGGATCCTCACAACTGCCGGGTTCACAGTTCAGAAGACCTGGATAACCCTGTTTCTAGTGAAGTTTGGAACTCAGCGAAATCTCCGCACCCTGGGCATCGCAACGCAGACTGGCTCAGTGATTGGTGCCATCATCAGCTTCCTCCTGACCGCTCAGTTCAACCTCCTTATCTCTAAGACACCTTGTACCTAGCCAAGACGCTACCTTCTCCGTTTTTCAATTGTGTGATTTTATCCTTCTTAGCATTTTTGTCGTTCTGCCTTTTTGCAGCTCCCGCGCCAAAATTATAGTCTCTTTCTCCCTTTTGGTGCTTTCTCCTACTCCTAATTTCCTGTGCGCCAAGACTCGCGTCGTTGGGACGTTTCTACGAAGTCGTTCTTGGTTCCAGTTGAGCAGTTCATTTCACCAGGAGGTTCTGCCTGCTTCTTAAGCCCTGAATTTGCCTACGGCAGCAAGATTACGGAGCCAGCCAATGGCCTAACGCCAGAATTCGAGATCGAAGCACCAGTGTGCAGTCATTCGTTTTGGTGGTCTCAGACGCGCTTTTTAGCAGGCTTGGCGTGCATCTTGGCTTGTGCCCTGTTTTCGTTTACTGAACAGGAATAGTATCATTAATGGTTCGCTGGGAGGGGGGGGGGCTTTGTGCTCTTCGTCATGGAGTCTGGGTCAGCAGTCAGTTATAATGTTATATTGCATCGCTGATGGTGTGCTAGTCCCTGTCCACCCAGAGCTGTTTTTCGCTCCTCGACCTCTCATCTGTCCCACATGACTTTGGCACGTTCACAGACTCTTTGCAGTGCCATTATGTGTCAGTTTGTTCAAGTCGCGTGTTGCATGCTTGTTCATTGATAGGGTCTCTACAACCAGGGATTACAGTTAGACAGGCGCACAATAGTCAAGCCTGGCTGGAGGGGAGGTGGTGTGTGGCACCGGTGGAGCAATTTGCCAGTTTTTGGATGTCGCTTGCACGCACAATAGGCTCTGAAATTAATGAAAGGTAACAATTGGGAGATGGCACCCAAAAAATTCCGTTACCGATGAGAATATGCCGGAGGACTGCATGAGTGTTCTTTCACAGGCTAATGAAAGGAATAAAATAAGGGTATTTTACTGAGGGCCGGAAAACTTTTAAAGCATACAATCCTCGACAGAGGGTGTCATCAGCTAAGCTATTTCGCAAAATGGCAGCTCTCGTCGGGGTCAAGTGCGGCGATGTTTTCAATTACGTCCTCTGCGTTTATTAAACGTGCAGTTTTGAAAGCAAGTATATAAAGGCATTGGGTCATGAACAGCACAACATAGAACGTTTCCTTTAGCCAACTGCATTCCGCTTTTATCCCCTATTTAAAAAAAGCAATAAAGCAGGGAATACGAACTGGATCGACTTCATATTATCTGCCTCTTCAAGTAAATCCGGCACCGCGCACATTTTTCTTGCCATAAAGTGATGAGGTTAAACGTTATCGTTCGAAAAGCCATTTCTGAAAAAACTTCTCTATATTAATCCACGCAATCGAAGGCCCCACCCGTAAAACCCCTATTTCCACCTGTCCCATAAGACAGGCTGCTTTGGTTGAGCGGATTTTTTGGGGTGCCATCTCCCAATTGTTACCTAATGAACCTTTTGAATTTGTGTTCGAAAAAGACTCATTGAGTGACAGGGTGTCAGACGGTGACTTAACTCTCTAAACGTTCAACTCGGATATAGCTTCAACTTTATTTTTTCCCTGGCGTGTGGGTTGTGTGACCGGTTGATGAGCGCTAATGGGCCAAAACTGTCCATTTTATTACTCTCTGTGCTTGTTACCACCTACCGAACATTCGGTCTTATTTTATATAAAAAGTGTTTACGGAAATTTGTCCTCCTCTCTCCCTGTTGTGGGGAAGGGCGTATTCTTCATATTTGTTGTGGGATATTTCATTTCCTGCTTAGTTTGAAGTAGTTTGTACTTTTTGTAAATTTTTCAAGGTTCTCTGATTATCCTGGTACCGTGGAGTTTTGTTCTAGAATAGGGACTTGTGAATTCTCTCTTCGTTGCAACGCGCAGAATAAATTATCTTCATTTCTTGCTGAGGGCTCCTTAAACGTCGCTCTCACGTGACGCCGAAATTTAATCAATTTCAGTCAACAAAAACTAGACCTTTGTTCAGCTAGTAGATTGTCCAACTCGATGAAAAAACTGAACCTCCAGTTGTGGTAAGGCTGGCTGACCACGGTCATCTCTCTTTTCCTCGGTCCTTGTTCATGATGTTTACCTATTATTTGACGTAAATATTTTCCGAAAACATTCGTTTATGAGGAAGAACTTAGTGTAGCTCATAAAGTGGTGAGATTTGTGTATGTGATACTGTAGATTTCGTGCGCAGCAGTGATAAGTCTCGTGCTGGTGGCATTAAACGCCCCCCCCCCTCGACTGTTGGACGGGAATTGGGACTGAGTGTTCCTGAACGCAGTTAACGAAGCGTGGGTTTGTGGGTGGAGTCAGGTCTTCCTGACCAAGGCTGGGGGATGAATGGCAAATACTGGCAACTATAGTCCCCTGTCTTCTTCTAAAGTGCCTCCGGATTTAGCCTTCACTAACTCTTCCTTTCATCCTCTCCTATTTTCGTCCTTGAAGGTTCGTAATAGGAAATTTGTATCTGCCTTTACTTACATCCCTCGGATTGGGCGTGACCAAAGTGCTCAAGCCTCAATTATTTGCTGGCCGATGACAGCAAAAAAACTCAGAAATGACCATTCCAGACTGCGCTGACTTAATTAATAATAGTTGTCTGCAGTCCTAAATAAGCTAAACTGGTCCGCGCGAGGACACACACGACCGTCTCGGGACAGACGTTAGTGCTTCTCTGTGATTGGTTAAATTGGGATTGGTTACCTACGAGCATAAAAAATCGATAGCAAAAATGTGCACGACGTAGGGACTGCGCCTCTATCAAGTATGGCTTGGAAGGATTCCCCACCAACGGTAGGCATGCTAGCATGTAGGGGATGCTGTGCGGGTCGGGACTTGGTTTCATGCATATCGGCCTTTCCGCTCGCTGTTTTGTATTTCAAAACCTATTTTGACGTTTCAGTACCAGTTTTCTGACTTCTGTTGCCCATCCTTAAGTGGGTACGTGTATGCACCATAATTTGCGTCCAAGGTTTTCCAATACCCTGTTGTGATGACACTTACTGGTGCGTTCTGTCGTGTTGTTAGTGATTTTTTCCCAAGAAACCCTTAGTCCACGTCGTAAGTGTAAGCTGCTTGCACTGTTAAGCGATAGTGATTGGCAGCTGGTTTGGCAACAATGCCTGCAACCACGCAGTGCAGGAGGAAGGCGCGAATAAATACTGATTTGAAAATGACCAGGTGGCCAAATTTCCTTCTGGGCCGGAAGGCCGACTATTATCCCCCTCGAAGCCTCTTTATCCCTCATCTTAGTCGTTTTTAGTCCCCAGTATTCTGCCCGCCTTTAAGTTTTAGTTTTTGCTCACTCTGTTCACTCTTTTCTCCGCCTTTCTCGACAGTCGATCCTTTATTTCCCCTTTTTTGTGGCAATTGACTCCTTTCAACGAGTGCTCGCGGACTGCCGTTGTCTTCTCGACAACCTTGTCCCGTTTGGTGACTAGCATGCTGCAATTTGTCTCCACCCGCCAGTATAGCCGACGTACACAGCTTTGTTTGTGTTGCAGCTGGTGGTTGTTGTTTTATCCGAGCATTCGTAGAGCGTTCGACTGTTTTCTGTAGACTGTCTTTTCCAGCTTACCGTTAAATGGACGACAAACGATAAGATTCAGCAACGGAGTCTCCTCCCCACTTCCTCCTCTATAATGAACTGCAAATCGGGAATGATCCAGTTTAACTGCTCTTTATGGTGGTCAACCCCTTCCTGATGGGTGATGACGAAGGTATCAGCTATGTAGCGCGTCCGAAACTCGAACAGTCGCCCCTCGAGTTTTTGCAGAACCGCCTCAACAATACGTCCGGAGATTTGCAAACCCATTGGGATGCCCACAGTTTGTATCACATATGATCCGATCGAAGGTAAAGAATGCTTGAGACAGTGTTCCATGAGCTGCGGGAAGTCCTGATCTCTGGAGTGGCCATCAATCTCATTGTATTTGAGTGTTTCGGTCGCAAGGGCCTGCGATGTGGACGTGAAGAAAGAGGTTACATCAAATGAAACCGTCCTCTCCTCCAGTTCGATTGTGACCGACTTTTTTTCGTCGGGGACCTTTGCTGCTGTTATTTGTGAGCCCGCGTCTAGGAACTCCAGTTTCTGGAATAACTAATCTGCAAGCCCGTACTTGGGCGCGCCTCGTAGTGAGGCGAACTGCTGGAGGTGGACGTCTGACTTGTGTACCGTAAACGCAATGAAAAGTAAGAAACTCGTCGAATTATGTAATTTTTTAGAACAACGCCACGCACCTATCAGGGATTGGTGGAACAGGGATTGGCTATTCACGTACTTAGCAATATTCTGAATACTAATTTGCAGGAATTGTCGAGAAGTATACAGAGCGAACTGAATAACGAGTGGACAGCAATATCTACACGTAGATTGCTAGGTGTAGTTTAGGTTAACTGAACTTTCAGTGATCATGGGTAATAAAAATGAGCTTGGGTACTGAGAAGGATCAGCAGAAGAATCTGCCATTCGAATGGGGAGGGAGTATTTTCGACCAACACTCATTAGTTATGATGCGCATGTACAGTAGATGTGTTATTTCATGAAATGCTTTCCGAAATTGTAAAAATATGTTTTGGAGTCGAAAAAACTACTTAAGTAAGGTTGTAATACTAACTATCGTTCAGCATGTTCCTAGGATATTTCAGTTATGCCAGGATTTCGGCTTCTGGATGAGCTTCTTCTTGGTTATCCGCAAAGAAATACATCGCAAAAATGACTACTTGAGTATCATGCGTTTTTTCCTGTTAATTTCCGATTCCCTTAGGAATTTAAATATATTATATAGAAAACGTGCCCAAAAATATCCGCTGTTGTACTGATTTGGTAGCAAATTTCGTCCTCTCCAAAATGTCTGCTTGAAGAGAGAGTATCTTTTGGTTTTAGGAAGAGTCTTTAATTATGAGATTCTTCAAAACCGTGAGATGTTCACTCATACTGCATCGCATCAGCACGCTTAGTAATGCCACTTAGGAAATATACAACCTGGTCCGAATGCATTACACAATTTTATGAGTCCTATATGGCGTCCTCTTAAGAGCGTGGAGACGCGTATGATATTCTTCTAACGGAATACAATCGGCATATAGTGTGAAAGTCATGAATTCCAATGTAACGGCGGGTGGGACGCAAAACTATTCGGGAATCTCAAAAAGGCAGGAACTGGAAATGCGGCCGTAGGGGAAAACCCCATACGTATAAAAGGGTAAGGGTGGTAAATAGGAGTCTTATGGGTGGGGAAACAATGATATTAGTAGGAAAATGTAGAGGCGAATTTAAGGTGAGTCATAAATATGAAAGGAACTGTTTAATTACGCGGCTATTGCGTCAATCGTAATGGCTAACCCCTCCCTCGCTGACCTCTAAAACCAAACCCAAGTCTGCAGACCAATCTGAGGACTGGCCCCAGAAGGAAACCACATTGCCATGCCTTTTTCACTGCTGGATAGTTTTTCAAGAACGCAAACACACCTACCGAGAACAATGCAAGTAGTAATGCGAAAAACAATCGGCCAAGTGCGGCCGCGTTCTCAGCATCCGACAGTTTTAAAAACCGAAAGATACTCTTTTTTCAAGTAGAAAATTTGAAGAGGGCTTGACTTGTGCGTGTTTTCTATCTACTTTATTTAAATTTATATGGGCAGAGAAGATCAATGGAACAATGCATACTACCAAAGTAGTCGATTTTGGCAGAGTGAACCTTTTGCAGACGGCCGAAAAGAGGCTCGTTCAAAAGCCGGCATCCTGGTCTGACTGTGATATCTGGGCGTTTTATTTCACTGTTCTTAATATCACAGCCATACCTACGTTATCTGTTTGAACCGTCCTGTTTCCATCTTCTTCGCAGGATAAAGACTGGTGTGAGAAAGACAAAGGGGAATTGCTGTTAGTTGCTGACGAATGAATATGCCGGCGGGCTGATCAGCAATCGAGAAGACCACTGCCTCTGTGAGGGCGAGAACATTTAGGAGGTTTGAGACAATGAATAGTAGAACCGTGGAAGTAAAGAATGGTGGATTCAAAATTAGAAAGTTTTGAAATGTAACCTAAGTACTAAAAACGGACAAGTTTTCTCTAGTACTATTAAGCACATTTGTATAAGCTTGGCATTCTAAGGCTTTTATCCCTGACGCTGACTGTAGTCACAGAAAATCACCGCGGATGTCTGATAAACGTACAAGAGAAAAGGTTAAGGAAACATCGAGAAATTTGCTGCCGTTCAAATATTCCACAATGAAAAGAGCATTATAATTGTGATGTTTCAATGAGCGTAAGCAAACAAAATAATCCTTTTCCTTATTAAAGAGTCCAAGGAAAATCAGAATTCACGATTGCATACAGTAGCCGGTCGATCTCATGGAATCTCCGCCGTAATTCTGAAATGGGTTTTCAGTTAGAAAGAACTATTTAGATGGAGTTGTAATAATGATCAGCGATCAGGTGACGGAACGTGCCTGTTCCGTAGGGCCTTGGGGCCCATACTAGAACCCTCGCAGGCAGTGGCACAGCGACTAGTAGTACACGCAAATGACATTGTGCCGAGAAAGGCAAGGGAGATCAGAATGGCCATTTCAGTCAGTCAGTCAGTGTATTTGAGGGAAATAGGCTTGCGCCTTTGGACTCCCTATTTGTACATAAAAAATCGATAAACAAGCAAAAATGTGAAGAAATTACAGCATTAAGTGAATGCATACATTGATTCACATATGTCACTAGTCACATGGTTAAAAAGTCACATAGTCCGCTTGTTGCTGCAGCAAATATCTGTCAAGGCGACATTTAAATGTCTCCACAGATTGAGACATAACAACCGTCTCGGGCAGGTTATTCCACGGTTCCACGACACGGTTGGAGAAGAAATATTTTCTCACATTCAGTCTACCCTGTGGCACACGTAGCTTGAAGGGATGTCCCCGGAGGTTAGTTGTTGTGGCGAGTTGGAAAAAGTCATCGCGTCGAAGGGCACAATCCAAGCCGCGCACGATACGGAAAGTTTGTATCATGTCTCCGCGCAGCTGCCTATAACTCAGAGGATAGAGATTAAGATTAGTTAAGCGGATCTCGTATGGCAGTGCACTTTGACCTCTTACTAATTTTGTGGCTCGCCTCTGCACCCTTTCGAGCAGGTCGTAATCCTGGTGCGTCCACGGTCTCCAGGCCTGAATTGCATATTCGAGATGGGGCCTTATAAACGTGCCGAAGACTTTGGTGAAGCAGTCTTCATCGAAAACTACGAATGCCCGCTTGATGGCATATAGCATTGAAGTTGCGGCCTTGGCCGCCTTACAGCATTGTGTGGAAGGCTTTAGGCTGTCTGCAACCCAAACTCCGAGATCTTTCTGAGTTTCTGCTTCTCGGAGTGGCATTCCGTTCAGATGGTATTGCCGCGTACTAGGGCTCTGATTTCCGAGGCGCAGAATGGTGCATTTGTTCAAATTGAAGGACAAGAGCCATCTGCGGGACCACTCGTCCAACCGACAAAGATTTTCTTGGAAGTTGGTCTCATCGGCAGCATTCTGGATGACTTTCCAGATTTTTATGTCATCCGCAAACATGGCACAATCACAGTCCTACCCATCTACGCAATCATTGATGAACAAGAGAAAGAGAGTTGGTCCGAGCACCGAGCCTTGTGGGACCCCACTCTCTATGAATGTGCACCTTGATTGCTGTTGTTCTACGCAGACAATTTGGGAGCGGCCGACAAGGAAATTTTCGATCCATTTGAGAAGTTTGCCACCGATGCCCATAATTCTCAACTTGTGTAGGCGACGCTGGTGCGGAACACTGTCAAACGCCTTCCGAAAATCAATATAGGCAACATGCACGGTGTGTTTTGCGTCCAGTGCTCGTGTCCAACTTTGCATTGTGTATAGCAAGTTCGTAACACATGATCTTCTCCTACGGAAACCATATTGTGCATTAGACAAGAGGTTGTGGGTTTCCAAGTAAGCCATTAACTCCTTTTTGATGGTTTTCTCCATCACTTTGCAGCAGATTGATGTCAGTCTGACGGGTCTGTAGTTTGTCGCCTGAGCACGACTACCGCTTTTGTAAAGGGGTGTAATGTGGGCCGTCTTCCAGTCTGTGGGAAGAATTCCAGCATCAAACGATTTTTGGCACAGAAAGGATAGTGGCTTGGCCAGCTGTTGGGCAAGCTCAAAGAGCAGCTTTGCTGGAATCTCGTCCGGACCGGGAGATTTACATTCCTTCAAGCTTTTCAGTTCTTCCAAAATCGCTTCTTCTCGAAACACAATATTTTCGATAGTGGGATCTCTCATGTTCTCAGAATTAGATGGGGTAAAGTCCGCTTCTCTTGTGAAAACGGATCGGAAAAATTGAGAAAATTGCTCAGCCTTATTTGTACTGTCCGATATCTCCAAGCCGTCATCACCCCTCATAACAGGAATTGGATTCCTGTTACGTGTGCTTTTCCGCAAATAGCTGTAGAGCAATTTCGGATTGTTAACGGCTCGGTGGAGCAAATTACTCTCAAAATCCCGTCGCCTCCTGAAAATCAGGCTTTTCACCTTATTTCTTTGAATTTTGTATTCTGTAAACGCTGCATTATTGTTGTTCTCGCGAAATTTTTTCCATAACCTACCTTTCTTGTTGATCTCCCTTTTGAGTTCTCGTGTAAGCCACTGAGGGCGGTTGGATGTCCTAGGCTTTAATAAGAGACAGTGGTTCTTCATTAGATGCAGTAAACGATCCTTGAATAAATTCCAGTCCTCGTTAACGTTTCCGGAGAAGAGAACATCCCAGTTTATTTGTGATGCCTCAGCTCTCATTTGGCGAAAGTCCCCTTTCCATATATTTGGCCTCGTATTGTCTTTTGTACACGGTTCAGAATACAGCAAGTACTCGCATAAAAGCACTGCATGATCACTTTGACCGAGCGGGGGTAGGTAGTACACCTCGTCTATACTGTCAGGATCTTTGGTAAAAACGAGGTCCAGACAACTGGCCTGTTGCCCTCCACGAGCTCTAGTTGGAAACAGGACATGTTGCGTGAGTAGAGCTTCTAGAGTTGTCTTTAGTAGATGGTAATCGAAGGTATTCATCGAGCATTTCGCATGCATATCGCTCCATTGAATGCATGGTGCATTAAAATCCCCCATGATAACAACGTCTGGTCGGCTGGCGATCTCTATTATGCTTTTCAGTAGACAAGTATCTGGGTCAGGATCCGCCTGCGGGGGGCGGTAGATAGTTAAGACTTCGAGGGACTGAGATCCCCGCGCCTTTATAGTCAGCCAAATTGCCTCTGTGTCGTTAGAAATCTTGTCGGTCCTCTCACACACTGCTAAGTTGCTCTTGACATACATGGCAACTCCTCCACCCCGGCGGCCTCTCCTGTCTCTCCTAAACAAATGGTATCCTGTTAATACTACCTCGCAATCGCCAACGTCCTCTGACAGCCACGTTTCTGTTATTGCTATAACATCGGGAAGAGTATCGTCTACCTGTATTCTCAGTTCGTCAAGCTTGGAAAACAGACTCTGAGCATTGGTGTAAAAGAATTTTAGTTTGCAACATTCGACAGTGCTTCGTTCGGTTTGTCTCGGGTTTGCCAATATTATGTTGCTGCCGCCATCATGATGACTGGCTGGTTCCTAAACAACATCGCGTTCCTCTGTATTATTCGTCCCCTGGAAATGGCCAAGTTGCTCTCTCCCGCTGCAAGTCTCCTCTTCAACTCCGTTACCAATTCGCGGCGTTCCAGACGTTCCGCTGGAGAATAGTCCGGCTGAAAAAAAACTTCCTTGTGAAAGTTTCGGAGGCTGCTTTTCCTGGACAGAAGTAAGCTAGCTTCCTCTTTACTGTTCAAAACAATTTTCAGAAGTCGTGGCCGCACAGTTTCTGATTGTTCGCTCACCTTCTTTCCGATCCTGAAGGCTGCGCGAATGGTTATCTTTTCATTCGAATTAAGCATTTCGTTCAGTAGGTGTTGAAGCATATTAAGGTCAGCGGAGATCCTCTCCTTCGGGGTAGGAGCATCCGACTCCGATAGACCCTGGACGACTACGCAGTGCTGACGATCAAGGGGTTCATTTTTTCTGTTTCCGGTGGCCTTGTCAGCTGAAGGTCTCAGAAGATCCACCGGAGTCGTCTGGGGTTCTATACTCCCGTTGTGGCGCTTACCCTTTCCATCTTGCCATGAGCTCGTTTCCTCATTTCCAACTGAGGGTCCTGTTGAACACGCGGAATGGATGAGAGAAGTTGATGGCTCGCTTGGGTTGTCTCCCATAGAAACAAGAGACTCCGTTGCTATTTTCCAATCGTCCTGGGTATCGGCGCTCTTGCACAGAGGTTTTCCACATACTTTGTTCTTTTGTTGTTTTAGAGTTTTGCTCTTTCCCTTTTTCTTGCTAACTTTAGCGCTATTCACCGCGTTTTGCACACTATCGTTCGCTTGCACGAGTTCCCTTAAAGCAGTCAACTCTTTTTCGACTTTTTGGACTTTCAGCAGAATAAATGTGCATCCAGTGCATGGCTCGTCCTCGTAACTAACAGGTTTTGCTGTGATAACGCTTTTAGCGCGCTCTGCGGGCCCCTGGTTGCAACTATAAAGAGAGCGAGCGCTAATCCTAGGTGGCAAGGCCTTCTCAAATGACTTTCCTTCATACATAGTGTCGTTTGTACTACGAATAATGTTTACTCTCTTATTTATTTCAGTCGGCTGGGCGTGCGCCGATAGTCTAGCGGTCATGTCGCTGGTCACACTACGACTGGACCTGGGTTCGAGTCCCACTTGCGGCGAGTTTTTCGCACTCTGTCCTGATGGTGTTTTGTCGACTCCCATTATTAATTCAAACGATATGCAAGGAATTCTAGGTATGGGCGAAGTATTTAAAGGTGTAGGAGAAGCTTTTTAACCAAGCCAAAAATATGAAGTAAATATCAAACGACTCAGCCGCTTCTGGATCTGGAGAACCCCGCGGTGCTGTTGGCAGAGAATTGATACGAAGGAGTATGGTCGTCCCAAAGAAAGTTCTGTCGGAGTTCTGAGTGGATCGTTCGAGGAATTGCTGATTACGCTTCAATTTCTTAATCCAAATGGGCCCGCAGAGCGTCCAGTAGGCAGAAATCCCGGAAAAAGCAACTCCCGCGGAGGTCGAAATTTCAAACCGAATTCGAAAGGCGCGCTCTTTTTTTTCTGGCTTATTAGCCGTCATCAGCCAGTCATACCCAGCCCCAAGTGTGGATCACTTCAGATTCGAAACGAGATCTTTCGTCGTGGAGTTTGACGCCCCTATCAGTTGGTACTCACCCATGAAAATAATCCTCCCTTTCTCCCCAACCCAGATCGGTTGCAAAATTTTGCATCGTCTGCATTTAGAGATAATTTTTACTTCTGGCATTTATCGATAAGTACGGAGATATTCCAGCCAAATTTTACTCTATCACCTGGTGCTGATATAATTCATCAACTAGCCCTTCGAGAACTGACTAGCGTATTATGCGAACCGATGTTGATGATATTCCAATAGCTCGGTGAAGAAACCGGATTACCGGAGGAATGGAAAACCGTCTTTATTTCCCCGGTCTACAAAGGAGGATCTTGACTGAAGTCAGAAAACTACCATCCCATTAGTTTCATCTACATTTTCTGCAAGGTCACGAATCAAATAACTGAGGATCATGACTGCGACGTCATGTTTGCAGATAGTATATAAGGCTGGAAAATAAAAAGCCGTGTTAATAACAGGCATAATCTGCATGAAAACGCTGAGTAAATGGCTATGTAGTTCGCCAACCTGCTCAAGGTATCCAAATTTATATTCTTACGCTAGGAAACTGGTCGAAGACGTTCAAGTTATTTAAGGAATATGTGAGTGTTCTACGTTTGAACTCGCTCTCCCTATTACTGAGAAGGGAAGCATAGCAAAGTTGTAAACTGAACCTTCAAACACCTACAGAAGACTGGCCGATACTGTACAGATAAGTGAATTATTCTAAGTATTAAAAACATTGGCACCACCAAATACAGTACAGTAGCCAGCCTGTGCTTAACTGCGTTATGAAAAAAGTACTTTGAATTCAATTAACGGCAGGCGCAAAACCGAATTTCGGTATCGGCGCACTATGACTTTGGGGTTATAATAAAGTTGAATAAAGCAAACTATCCTGCAATATGGACAATAATATTACGACAGTAATATTCTTTTAGCAGTGTGCGTCAGGACGATATCGACCTGGCTTGCGCATAAACGCCTCGGCAGATGTGGTTATTACGGTATATGTAGGCATGGCATTCCGACCTTCAGCCACTCAGTTGGAGAAGAACTTTCGTCTGCCAACCCTATTGCTAGTCACGCATGGTTTAAGCGGACGACCTCCAAGGTTCTTAGTGGCTGATAATTTAATGAAATCTCCATGTAAAAAGCAACAGCTCTGACAGTGTATGATACGGAATGTTTGTATCTGGCCGCCCCTTAACTGTCTGTAACTCAGAATAAGGAGGCCGATATTGGATAACCGTGCTCCGTAGGTAGAGAACCCAATCCATTTACGAGTTTGGTTACTCGCTTTTGAACTTTCCCAAGGATGCTGAGGATTTAAGTGGTCCAGAATTTCCAGGATTGAATAGCGGACTCCAACTCTGACAAGGCAAACTTAAAGAAGACCTAAGTGAAGCAGTTTTCATCGAAGGTTTAAAAAGCCTGAATTGTGAGGTACAGGACAGATATCACGGACTTCGCCAACTTTGAGCAGTGCAGCGGCGGTTTAGCTGAAGTTGTAATCTACACATCCATATGAGTGTTTACGTCTTCGCTGAAAGCACCATCGCATTGTCAAAGGGCAGCCAAAAGTGCGATAAGGGTGTTATTTGCGCTGGGGCGAGGATATGTGCATATCGATACAGAGCTGTTCGGAAAAACCTATGGGGCATTCGTCCGGCCTCACTTAGAGTATGCAGTCCAGGCCTGGCGACCGTGGTTGAAGAAATACTCAAGGACTGGAAAAAGTACAGGCAATGGCTACGAAGATGGTCAAGAATCATAATCACCTGCCTTACGAACTCAGGCTGACCGAATTAAATCTGCTTCCTCTCAGTTACAGACAACTGGTTGGAGATCTCATTCAAACCTACGGGATTGTCAAAGGCCGTGAGTGCGCCCTAGCCTTTGATGAATCCTTCTAATTGGCCGGGACTGACCGTCTGCGTTGTCATACCTTTAAACTGCAGACGAAGCTGGCTCATTCGAACGCGTTCTCTCACAGGGTCATTAGGGAATGGAGTGAACTCCCTGATCCGGTGGTCCTTTCCGAAAATGTTGAATCCTTAAGGTGTAGACTAGATGCTCATTTGCTGAGAAACTACCGTACATAAAGTCACGATTGTTTTAGCGGCGGCAGTTTGCGCATGGCTCACACATATCGCTAACTTTTGAATTTCCGCATTTGCTGATCTAACTGGTGATTCTTTTTCTGTTTATGTATATGAATAGGGAGGTCAAGGACGAAAGCCTCAATCCCTAAATAAACTGACTTAAACTGACTATGGGATGCCATTTAGGTGGTGGACCTAAAACACCAGTACGCGGTAAATGGAAAGCCTCTAAAATTTGATGCTCGACAAAGGTTAGCTATCTGAACAACTTCGAAAATGTTGCTCTTTTAACATATCAGACGGCCGTTCAAAAGGCAAGTAGCTTCGTGCGCAGTATTAGGCCTGCTTTCGTAGTCTTTCTTCCAGAACTCTTGACGCGGTTATTTGGTGTGTCCGTTAGGACGCATTTAGAAAATGTGATGCAAGCAAAAATTCCCTACATGAAGAAGGACAGTGGCTCCATCGAGCAGGTGCAATGACTGAAGTCAGAGCTGGTAAACGGTATAGGGCTCTGTCATATTCTGAAAGACTGATCAAGCCAAACTTGTTTCCCATATCCTATAGACAAATGGAGTGTCTGGTTGTTATGAGACAGCTACGCAGTTCCTAGACGCATACATATGGTTGCACAAATATACCGAATTGAAATGCTTAGTAACCTCGCATTTTTTACGAGTATTGCCACTTTCGGACAACATGCCAATAGTTGACGCTAAAACCAGGGGCACGATAAATTCGCTTACTTTTTCGCCTAAGTGGGATACACGATATGTGAGGGCAGATTAACAAGCAATCCAAAACAATGAGAAAAATAAGCCGCGTTTTCTGTGACTACCACAGGTTTATTTTGAACCCGTTTATTTTCGTTCTCCTCATTTGACAAGGAATAGATGCATCCCATTCGCGAGTATTGTTGCCCATTCTCTGGTTTGACGAGGCCACTCGTTCAAAAATTGAAAGTGCTCAAAGATATTTTACTAGAAAACTTTTACGCACGGAACATCCAAATATCTCTTACGCTGACAGATGCCAGATAACTTACCTAAAACATTTATGGGTTTAAAGAGTAAAAGCAGGCTTCTGTCTCCTGTTTTCCGTTTATAATAGCTCAAATCTTCCTCGGATTACAGCACTTTCCTCTAGTAGTTGCCTATACAATCTTCGCAATTCTTCCGCGATTATACCTCATCTCGCTTCCTTCAACTGTAAGCGCTCTCTTTTTTCGCGTCCGGGTATACTCTCCTTCGGAATGACCTCCCAAAATATATGAGATCACCAGATAATCTAAACACATTTGAGGGAAGGCTGTGCCTTTATCTTAAAGACGACTCTATTAAACTTTCATTTTCCTCATCCTTCCCGGACAATTTTCTTTAGTACAATGAGAAAGGGTTGTCGGGCATTTACGACGGCGCCAATAAATTACCGTAAATGCCCATTTATTCTCCTTTTTCGTGTTGTATAGCTTTCTGGGATCCTTCATTGGAAATGGAAATTTTTTCGTTTTTTCAGTTCGTGCATCGTGCTCCTCACAGAATGCGATACCCATCCTGATAAGTTCTCTCAAAGAACTAGCTTGGCTAGGTTGGCATACACACTCTAGGCCGCCTAAGTCTCGTCTATCACCGACACTCATCAGAGTTCCACTCTGACCCCGCGCTTTCGAACCCTCACCCCAAATCGGTGTATTTTGCGGTTTTGGAGGTCATATCCTCATTTCGACCCATAGCGGTCTGTCGACGCTCTCGGCAGAACCCTCTGTATTCGCCATCTTCTAGTAGCTTGGTCGCATCTTCCTTGCCCACTCTCCTGCTGGACTCAGAGCGGACCGTGACCGAACGCTTCTGAGTTCCTCTCAGCCCGCCATTTTGACGTGAATGCCCTCATCCGGCATAAGGATTTTGCCTTAAGGATGTCCGTTTCGAAACTTTTACTGCATACCGCATGCAGGCCGGTCCTCCCCGCCTTTTCTCCCATAATGTTAATCTCGTCATATTCATTTTGTTTACTCGATACGAGTTTCTTCGCTGTTCGCTCATCACTCTTTGCAACAGACTACATATTCAATAAGTATGCATTAATTATTGCGTGAATCCTGTCTACCTGTTCAGAAACTCGGGTAAAAATTTATTCTTTCTTGCTATGACCAGACTCCCACTGGTCTTGAATAAAATTTATTTATTTATTCCGTACCTACGCTATTGCATCTGTCATAGTTCTGTCTAATGGCACGTATCTCCTCTTTGAGAAGTGTGCCTTCTTCAATTGGAGTTTTAAACCCAAATTTAAAAATAGAGGCAAAATACATACCAACTTCTCATTCCTCAGTTTTGATTCAAGATAGGAAGTGATTGCTGCCTTCCTGTTATCCACTGACCTCTCTGTCTTATAAGATAATTTTTATTGCCAAAAGAAGGCTTACTACAAATAACTTCTACTGGTTGGCATTTCTAGCAAAGTTTATTCAGTTATGTGTTTAGGTCCTGTATTTATTCTGATTCTGCTTGTTTCATGCCACAGTTTCTAGGAGGTAATCTATCTACTTCGACAGCAGTAACGAAAAGCTTGACCCTGACTACACTTACACCGTGTATATAAAAGAGAGATATATTTCTCTGCTAGGTAATTACTGAGAAGATATTCCACATTTTCGACCGCGAAATTCTGTCAAATTTCAAACGTCGTCCTTGGACCGAACTTCAAGGACGAAAGGAGCGCATAGTTTGTATTTCTGAGCGCCTATTTACATTGGATACGGAAGCCTTTCGAAACTGTAAAAATGACAACCTTCTTCAGCTCGAAGCTTCATACAATCTCAGCTGCCCCAAACCTGGCAGAATGGCACAGTTCCCGATCACTCTTGGCGTTGTCGTGCAATATAACCAACACCGAATCGGAATTGTATGTTGTTGAAAGCAATGTTAGTTTGCGAATTATTCAGAGCCACTTTTAGAAGCCTCCTCTCAAAATAAGGTTACCTAGCAATAAGCCAATTAATCGGATATCTTGGCACCCACTTAATCCCACCCTGGCAATCTCGTGGAAATCATGCGGCATATCCATTGTTGACATTGCTAAAAATTCTATGAAGAATATCGACACCGTGGCATACAACATAAACACCCTTATTTGGTCCCAAAAAGGATTCCTTCTCTTTTGTGCTTCACCGTGTGGACACTTAAGCTTATGGGTGTTGTCCGACATGGCCTCTCAACCTCAGCAAGTCATTTCAACAACAGTTGAGTCCTTTATAACATCAGCGGCACTCTTTAAGAGGGACTGGTAAATTGAAAATTAATTTAAACTTTTAGTAAGTTTATGAAGGCCTCTAATGCCCCTGTGATGAGTCGCGGTGGGTTGAGCGAGGTGCCTAAGCATGTTGTCCAATTGAACAAATTGATCGATACCGCTGTGATATTCGGAGGATGTAGCGATGGTCTGCTCAAATCTTCCTTGATATATTTTTTGAAGGTCACATAGTGCGTTTGTCAGCTGAGCTAAATGCTCTTGCGCGAAACTTCGAGACAACGACAGAACGACTTTCTTCCATCGCCCATTGTGGAGCTCCTGTGGTCAAAATTTTAGTGGATGAATGTTACCGATTGCTTCTCGCAATAACGGAAGACAACATGTTGATTGAATTTAAGATTTGTGATGAAGCTGGAAGAACCTTGTCAGAAATCATGCGAGTAAGTATAAGAAGTATATATTAATTATATTGCCAAGTGCTGAAACAAATTTGACACCCCACGGTATTCCAAAAAGAAGTTCTGATTAGTTTAGGGTGTCACCCGGAGAGATAAAATAAAAACTTGCTTCGTTTCCCACCCAAATAGGCTAAAAATTTTAAAATTGCTCACGACGACTGTCAACAAAATTCTCCTACGAATATATTCTCGGTCACTATTATATTATTAATCGATTTTCAGTATCTCCATCCCAAAAAGATGGACCGGTAAACATTTCTTAGGATTATAGCAGTCAAAAAATCCACTGACGAATTTTGTTAAGTTTTTCGTATGGACGAATTTAGTACTCAGGTGGTTTGATCTCAAGTTTTAAATAGTTTGCTTAATTTTCTTAGTTTTATCCAAAAATAAGTCACTTTATTAAAATGACGCGCGAAGTAATGTTTTGCTTATTATCTTCGGTAATAACACCAGCACAATGGTGCTCAATACTTTCTTGTGAGCATGTCCACCCTTCTCTAGAGGCGAGCTCCAAGCATGGGTTTCCTAAAATTTTTAATCAGGAGAATGTTTTTGGGTTTTAAAGTATGATTTGTAAAGGGTTGCGCTAGTTGGCAGACAGTTTACAAATCGCGTCATTCATTCGGTTTTACGGGTAATGTGCGGTCTCGTGAAAATGTGATCATTTTATCCGTGTTTCAGCTAATGGCAATTATTGCTTTGTAATTTTTCAACGCAGTTTGCCGTAAACCACAAAACGAAAACACAATTTTAAATTGTCTTAGGAGATCAAGTGTGGTAATGAAATTATTCAGTGTAACAATTCCAAAACCAAACCTTTTGGTAAAAACCATAATCCCCCAAACACTATTAAATAGTTAGTGTTTTAGTTTGTTTGTGAAAAATTATATATATATCCATCGTAAGGCGTTCGAACTACTTGCATTAATGGAAGATTATAAGTTTGCATGTTCATTTATCCTCTTAGCCTCCTCTTCGATTATTATGTCTTGATCAGCATTTTATGTCAGATATTTTGGCGGTGTAGAAAATATTAAAAATATTATCTTACGCATTTCCAGCCGGGTTTGATTCGCCGTTTTTAGTTTAGATTTTCTAAAGGCGCTGGAGTACGTCAAATTTTGCAGTGTCGGTTCTTAACTTCCACATATTAGTTCACTAGACCTTGCTACCAGTTACCTGTGGATGTAGGATGGTTGAGACACTTAACAAATTACTTGTGAGCCAATTATTTGGCTGACCAAACAATAGAAAGTAAAGCATTGTCCTCTTTAAGAATGATGACATCAACCTCGTCAGAAAGGATGCACAATAAATTTAAATGTCGCTTTTTTTCTGATCGTACTCCCAAAAAGGGCAATGGCCAGAAGTCCTAACATATATTTTAGCGATTGTCTGAGGCTTTATAATTCAACTCATTGGACTCAACAAAAAAGCCAGTTTACTAGGGATCCGGATAAGAAGACGCTATTGTACATTTTAGCCTGATAGTCATGCAAAATCCGCTAAGGTGTTGCAGCCAATAAACTCATATTCTAAATTTCACCTTTGCCAGCCTTGATAAAAGTAATGTCATGTCTAAAACTACCGTTGAATTAAAACTGACTGTCAACGTTTGTTGGGGAGTGGGGTATTCTAGAATGAAGTCTTATGTACGCTTCTTGCAGAATGAAGAGACAATTAGGTGGTTAGTAGGTCGATCGTTGAGGCTAATGTATATGTTGTTCCCGGCTAAAAGTGTTTTTGTTTTCTAAACTCGCATTATTAGTTGCAACCATTTTTGCATTTTCATTTTTTCATCCTAAAAACCGTAAGCTTCCGTTTTAGTCAATTAAGATTTCTCTTAAGTTTTGGACTCCGTGAAGCCGATCGGCGAACTCCTATGTACTGTCACACAATTTACGTTTATCCAGTAAATGGGCGGCATGGATTTTTAACAGCGCTTCAGGTTTTTGAAACTGCCTGTGTTTGGAATGACCTATGAATGATGCATTTTTTACAACGACCGTTTATTTATCATTAAGTAATGCCAGAGAAATATACCTAACATACAAGCGTCCTGCGTCGGTATCCCAATCCTCAAAACTTCCTCATTAAGCAGCACTCTTTATCTATTTAATGAGAAATTACGCTGGATCGGTAATTAGCCAATCCTCTTAGTATGCAATAGCGGAATAGGAATTAGGTTCGATTAATATTAAACAGCGTTCCTATTGGAAAAAACAGCTACAAACAGAAGTCTTTTTATATGTGTACTGGTGAAAAGCTTTGACTTGTTTTGCGAGGAATTCCACGGGGTTTTGCGGCTTGTTATTACCCATCTCATTACCAAAATATATAGCAATACAACAGAGACTTTTGCCTATTACAGCGGTATTTATAAGTTATTTTGCATGAGCAAAGTGCCGATAGTGCGGGACGGGCATTTTGCTCTGTGAAAATATAAAGTTAGGTACAGTTGCTTTTTAGTATCAAGAAGCCTTTTACATCGTACTTGCTCTCACTAACTACCAGCTTAGAAACTTGCCTTTGAATATAACACATTTGGTCATCTTTGGATTCCTTGTCTTAGTTAAATATCTCCGGTCATTCATGCTTCATCGGGACGTTTGATGTTAGTCCCTCTCAGAACGGAAAAATTTCTGGCGTCGTTAGCTCATCGCATCTCATTCTACCATATGTTTACTCATTTATTTACAACACCCTAAAAATACCCCACTTACTTTGCCTCATTTAGTACACATGATAGTTTGTTCGGATTAAAAGGCTCCGGCATAAGTCTTGAGCGGTCGTGAATATTTACGGAGACATGGCCTCTGGTTCTATCTGGGCTAAGACAACGCATACAGATAGCGCAGCTTGCTGGGGAGCAACGTTTCGCATGCTGTTTTAGCTTGTAATCGTTCTATGGGTAACTGGGCTGCCGGAATGGTTCCCAACCGCGTCTGTTGGCATTGCTGATTTACGGTCCGCGAGAGCCAGCTTATTTCTCAGCAAGTCCGAGCTGGATGTCTGTTTACAATTAACCACCTATGGACAAGCCTGACAGACTGCGACAAATCTTGTCTTTCCGGGATTATCGTCATATTAGTTCAAGCGGACTAGGCGTTTGTAAGCTGATAGAAACTGCTCGATCATGTAATCTTTGATGTCGTTCAGACTTGTACTTGAGTCTTCTGCAATCACCGATCTCAAATACAATACGCAACTCTAACACCTGGTAATAATATTTTTTGGCATCAACTTTGCCTTCCAGATATTTTACCTCTGTTGCCGTTTGATTAATTTGTAGTGATTTTGATAGCAAGATGATAATGTTTATCTCTCCTGGGAAGACATTTTGCTCAATCCTGCAGTATCGGTGAAATCTAAGGCCCCACCGGGGGTCGGATCCCATTTTTCACAACATTCCTAACCGGAGTGCATATACAGTTGCTCAGACACTTGTGCAATGATTAAAAATTAGTCCTATTTCTTTGGCGTTCTGCAGCACAAATCCTATTACTCCATCGTGCATTCCGTTAACAACTACGCTCGAGCGACAAATCACTTTCGGAGAATCATAGTTTTGGGAAAAGTCAGTCAAGATACAGGGGTCTGCAGTGTTTTCATTAGCGATTAATTGGTTCGGTTATATCAAGTTACACATTTGTGACAGTTTAACTGATAAATCAGTGGAACGCTGTGAATATTGATCACGAATTACCTTGCTCGTTGGACAGATATTTGACACCAGTAACTGGTTGTTGAAGACAATGTTTAACAGGTCATTGTGCTCTTTTCAAAATCGGTCTGCCCACACCGCTAGTAGTCTTCGACAAAATTTCAAATAAAATTTATTTGCTTGTTTACATTTATGCTTTTTTGCTTAGTTTCCCAGGCTCCTTGTGTTGTACGATGTACACAACATTTAAAACATGTCTAGAATCAGTTTCTCCGAACTTAAAAATAAACACCTTTTTTCTAAAATTCATTTAGTTAAAACTGGCTTCAAAACTAAGCAGTGAACCCAGTTTCGGCTGGGCCGGTGAAATGACACTTGCAATGGCCCTTGGTGAAAACGTCATCCGGTTTTGGGACATATCGAAATCGGACAATTATACACTAACTCCCAGTCTATCGACCACTAGTGATCAACAAACTTCCGTTCGAATTACTCGGATCACATACTGTCCGAAATTTAGTACGTTTCATTCGTTTACCCATTTCCTGTTCTTTGCGCACTGGATGTTATGATAACACATATTTAAACTCTACTTTATGTCTAAGCATAGTCGTTTTGTGCTTTCTGCTTATTAACAAGTCAACCCGGCGCTGCTATGGAGTTCTACTCTTCGTTTAAGGGCTACTTGCGGCCGGTTTAAGTAACGGCCAAATCGCAATCTGGCGGAAGGTTTCAAATCCGAAGCACTCCAAGGTTCAGCCGGTCGATGCGGAACAGCGGAGCCTCTGTTCCACTGCAGGCTCCCTAACCGCTGAAACTGGTTCTGCCGTTTTTGAACCCGCATCACATTGGCATGCTCAACCAATCATTGACCTGCTAAGTAATCACGCGGACGAAAATCTGCGCGAAAGTGGCAACGTCTCGGTCCGGCTTATTGCCTGGGATAACTTTGAGGGCAGACTGCTTGCCACTTATGATGCGGCCGAAGGCGCGGATGAGACTTGTGTGGGTAAGTTTTTGTTAAAAACCACATGTATACAGATTTAACTTTCTTTTAAATTATAACCGCCGTCTACTTAGCTGAGACGAGTGGATCGGAGAACCCAGGTCATGCATTATAAATCATTTTACTAAGATAGTTTACAGGTGGAGAATAGGAATTTCTGCAGAGTCGATATACTGTTGCATGGAAGACTGACTTATGGCCAGAGTAGTCCCTCAGATCCCTTTTTCTACGCTGTAATACTGCCTTTGTCATTTATTCTTGTGTCTTTTTTCCAAAAAATCCGATTGACGACCGACGTGAGCGACATTCAATTTTTATTTTTTCACCTAAACTTTCCGAAAGCGTGTTTCAGTATTTCACACAGAATTACTATCTTTCGATTTTCTTCGGCAAGGACGCAGTATGCGTCACCATACAGAAAACATTAACCAGTTCATCGCAGCATATTGTCTATTTTATAATTGGGGCTTCCGTGCTCTCGTAACTAGATGAAGTCTAATCAACTTTTTTTGTGAAAACAAATTGGAGGAACTGTGAAAAGTGCTCAACTTTTGCTTGCACTATCAAATATCTGGATACCCTCATCAGTCCTCGGGGATTGGGTTCTTGACACGCGTGCTCTTTTGCAAGTAGCTGTAGAGAAATTTAGGAAGAGCACGCAATATACCACCCCGACATTTATCCGAACGTTTACCTACTATCGCGCTCTCCTTTCCGCCGTTTAGTCCCCCCCATAAAACAAGATGATCAGGTTATTTGTCCCCTGATCGGGTTCTTCTACTGCTTTCTTGGCTCGTCTTTCACTAACTCAGCAACACCGACTAGCCGGATCTTTTGACGACACCCCTTCCTCAGTACAGAGTCGCGATTTTATCCAGTTTTAGAGGATGAAACGAAATTCGGCGTCTTCCTTCTGAATCAACAACCCCTTTGTGTCAACTTGGGCGGCTATGGCAGCGCGGTTGTCCAGATCTCACCTCAAAAAATGGTTGTGATGTCGTCAGACCTGCGTAAACTTACTAAGCCTAATGAACCCAGCATTCGCGCCTCTCTAGTGGGCACCGCTGGGAGCGCGGCTTTGACTGCCAACTTTGCAAAACCAGTCGATGTTTCTCAGAATATTCTCGCCGTTGAAGAGCAGCTTCGAGGATGCTTTTGTACAAGGGTAAGTAAATTACTACATCCTAAGTGATTTTTTCAGACAGTAATTTGCCAACATCTCACTTTATCCCTCAAACTCAAGTTATTCAGTTCGCAGCACATTTCCTAAGGCATTTTTTCTCCAGTTGTATCGTCCGTGTTTCCTAAGGGACATGTGATTTAGAATTCCATCAACAAAGTCTTAATTCCTACGCTTATCTTAGTTAGCATGATCTTAGGCTAACTACTGAAAGAGTCGCCTTTCTGGTCTGACTTAACAAAAAACATTTGAGGGTAGCGTATGTAGGAGTGAACGCAAAGTCAGCATAGACGAAGGAACGATTTTCTTCATGAATAATCAACGCTTAAAAGTTGTTCCGGTGATTGAGCTGAGAGCTGAAAATCTGACCTCGACGTAGACTTCAGATAACACCCAACACTCAACTGATTCCACTTTATGTTATAGCTGGATCGTTGACGAATAATAAATGTCTCTGCCGGATAGCGTCAAATAGGCCGCTTCAGAGAAATGTCCCAACGACAAACACGATAGAATTTATGCCACTGGCATTTAATACACCACTCACAGTTAAGTCATTTTCTACGATAGTGTCACTTGCAGCAGGGTTACTTGATTCGTTCTCCTCTGTCTGATATCTCAGTTGATATTATGCACTTATTTAAAGAAGGGGTACAATTAGGTTTTAAAAAGTTTCTAATTATAAGGTTTTTTAAGACTATGCAATGTCCATTCATATAGCATCGTGCCTGTCCGTTTACCACTGCTCCTCGTGAAATGTACAACATGGTCCGCTTTCACTGCAAAATTTTGTGGATTTTATATGGTATCGTTTTGAGAGTATAAAAGAATGTGTGATTTTCATTACGCGGACCGCATGCACCTTGCAGACTGAAATCAATAAGCGCTGGTGCAACGACTGATCAGTCTCCAAATTATTCGGGAATTGGAAAGCTTCTTTAAAACCCACTGATACTCCTTTTTCGAGCATAAAATATAAAAAAGACGTGATTCTCTATCCAGCGACCGAATGAAAGCATATTTTCTTCGTGATTTCTATAAAATATATTTTAATTTGCAAGACCATCGAAAATCAAAGGGAAAAATGCACGCTAATTAAGTAGTCATTTTTTACCGAGTTCTGTTAATACAGGAGATTAAAAATTTGTGCATTCAAAAGCTGAAATCTTGCCGAGTCCGAAATACTATAGGATTATGTCGTAAGATAATCAAAATTACAACCGTGCTTAGGTAATCCTTCCCAATCGAAAACACATTTCAGAATTTCAGCCAACATTTCATGAGAGCGGTCACTCACCGTACCAGTGTTTATACAATTTTTTTAATCATTAGTAGCCTTTATCTCCCAGGACTAAATCTGACCATGCCTGAAAATCAGCATATATTTCCCTCAAGGAATATGTGTCTACGTGGAATGGGAGACAACTACGTGTCTATAAGCATAGCATCGATAACGGCCTCGAACCTTTCTGTAAGTTCAAACTGGTGAATGTTTTGTTTTCCTTGCTTTGGAGACGTTTCCTTAGTTATTGAGCTCTGTTTTGTCTGTAGTTGTCTTCTAAATCTTTTTCTATGCGAAAGAAGAAAGCCTACCCCACATTAGAGAAAATGTAAGGCCTGATTTTAACTTGCTGCTAGCATTACTAATGCCTTTGGGAGCAGTGTTTAGTGCATCCACCACGGCTACTATCTTTGTTGTTAGTAATACGAATTTTTCAAATGGCACCAATTTTACGGTAATCAACACCGTACCACAACCGGTACTTTTATCGATGTCGATCCAAAAAGAATAAAAGAGCCTACCATTCCTTTTAAAGTTAAACAGGCACTACCCTTCCCTACATTTTTTACTAAGCGCGACAAATCTGCACTGCGGCAACGGACGTAGAGAACTTTCGCAGTGTCAAACTGTGTATTTCTAAACTCCCAAAAAATCCGCTCAGTTTTTTGTTATTTTTCTGGCGAACTGACCTTTTACTAAATAAACCGAAAAGACAGCACTTGCAATTTGACTGAAAAATATTTTTGGTATTTTAATAATTTATTATTGCCGCCCACGCCTCCGTCCTCACTTGTAATTTGTCCGTTTATTGTGAACCTTTTCAGCATCCTTTGCCTGCGAATTTCAACTGGTCGGCATGTATGAGGGTAGCATATTCACGCGTGAATCATACAAATTACAGGTCCGAAATTTCCAGGTATGTTTAGGCTTCTCATTCTTCAAGTCCCTTTTGTCTTTCTAAGTAAACCTTAAGTCTGGTCAGCTTTGCTGTCTTTCTGCGGTGGTTATATGACGGGCGGTTGCAGTACGTAGACGAACAAAGCGCGCCAAAATCGGCCAAAGTCAGGTGAATATTCGAGTAAAGTTAGGCCCTCAATTTTACTAACACTTTGATAACCGAGAGTACTTGAACCAAGTTCGCGTGTAAGTTAGTGAGGGCGGGTACTTCAGGCGCGAAGCAATACGCAACCCAGTTGAAATCTCCCTCACGTGACAGTTGATCGTCGCGAACGACGACGTGCCGCTGTGCGCCCCAGAGAATTATGCAGACAGGACGGTTAATTTGCCAGTGAATTAGTTTTTGGTGATAATAGACATGCGCTGCATTTGCCGCACCCTCCCCTCTGTCACCTGCCTTCCTCCAATGGTAGGACAATATCAGTACGACTTGAGGTGAACTCGAGCCTGGTGACTGACAAAGATAAGCAGTCCGTATACACCTTCCATTATCGACCTCGTATCCGCACAGTGTACCAAATTTTCGCGGAAATAGGCGGCTCGAATCGCACATACTTAAAAGTACCATGAGAATCACATTTGGAGAGAGTCATTGTAGTCTGACTCCCAGACCTGAGAAGGGTCGAGGTGTCCTCTCAGTTAGCGACCTTCCAAGCCATGACTCCTAGTGCGTGGTGAGAGATTCATGCGCGTTAAGTTCATTGTAGTGAGGATTGGGCGAATTTTCCGTGGAACTGGATTCCGCAGTGTCGGCCTTATTTTCCCTCCCCTCTTCCAGACACCAGTCGACCGTCCGAGCCTGTCAAACAACGAGTGTTATGATTGGGCGCAGTGGCTAGCCTGGTGGGAGGGCATGCGTCTTAGACCTGTCACAGACTTGTTGGGCAGTAGTTATACGCTCGTGCGCACTCCCTGTTACCCCACAGGCGCGTGTCGCGTCTCAGTTTGATCCGGCCTACCTGAACCATAGCCTAGTTTAAATAATATTGGTATCGGAATTTACGAATTAATGCTGATCATTCGCAAACCGGCACCAATTTATGAACCCAATACCTATGCTGATAAATAAAACTTTTAAGGTAATTGAAAGCGTAAAAGGAATATTATAGGTGAGATTACGTTATTTAGAAATACCAATGTTTAAAGAAAATCAGAAAATTTCGTGAACATCTCACAGACTTGCTAATCTGGCTTCTAGAATCGATTAAACCCCTGGTTCTCTAGAAATAACCTCTGTGTTAGTAATATGATTTCCACAGGTAGCATCAGACGAAAAATCAATTCTCCAGTGCGGCAAGCTCAGGTTAGAACTTTCGAAAGTAAATTATTCTCCCCTCTGAGAGAAACGCGTTCAGATTTGAAATCGAAGTCTAGTTCGGGTATTTGCATAGGAAATCGCCCAAATATATCACAACGTCCATTTTCACTCAAGTCTATGCAAACTGTGTTTAAGAAAATTGCTTAGACACCTTTTCTGTACGAGAAAAGGACATTCCGAAGACGAGGTGGAGAACAAACGTTGATTTCGATAGCTCCTCTTCAGGCCGGCACAGGACGGGGTACGGTTAGTGAACAAAAAATCGATAAAAGTTAGTTTTTAAATTCCAGGCTAGGCAAGAGCCGAAGGGCGCAGAAAGTTGCATGTGGTCAGTCAACATTTGACCACGGTAAACGCGGAGCCTGGGCGAGGTTCTTCTGGGCACATAGGGTCGGCTTTCGTAACCTGATGGCGGCCGCTTCTGCTGTTGCTAATAGGCGCTGGCCCAATAGCTTAGGGTAGTTCGAGGGGGCCCTATAAATGCTTCAGTGGGGTCCACACGATGCCCTGAATCCAATGCATGCGCAAGGATGGCGCTGCCTATTCTCCTTGTTTCACTTTTTGCCAGCCATGCTGGGAGGTGCTCTCGTATTCTTTTGGATAGACGTTGACTCGTGTGACCAATATAACCTGCTCCACAAGAGTGAGTGAATGAGTAGATGCACATTGAGATGGTCTGAGGTGGCAGCCTATCCTTGCCTTATCCGCGCAAAATAGGGTTAGTGGAGAATGATGTGCGAACCCCTACTGCTGGGAAGGTTCCCGAGACAGCTTGGTCAAGGCGTTATCTTAAGTTCACTTGCAGCGTCTCCTTGGAAAGGGACTTTGAGGAACAAATTTTCTTTTCGGCGGTCACTGTGATGGGTTTTGCGGGTCGTTTGGCAAGGTCCTTTGCAATGAACCTGTCAGGATACCCGTTTTCGCGAAGTAAATGCTGGTTTTTTCTAGGTTCCTCCTCGATACTATCTGTTTAACAAATTTTTCTAGCCCTTTGTGCCAGAAACCTGACTAGATTTCGTTTTCGTTGGAGGGATACGAAACTAGCGAAGATCGTGTATTGTCCACACCAGGTTTTCTTCCGATAATCGCTCCTTTTGATGCTACCGAAGGAGTCATTACGACCTCGCCCTTCATGCAGATGACCTAGTTACGCTGTCGTTGGAATTCTTCTGGTCCAGTGCTTTTGGCGTTTCGGGTTTTTTTGTATAATGAAAAAATTGGGCGAGGACTGCGCGGCAGATCGACCGTGGCGTACAGTCTCCACCGAGCACTCGTCATGCGTCTGTAGCCACCACTTCGAACTGGTCTGAGGTGGCAGCCTATCCTTGCCTTATCCGCGTAAAATTGGGTTAGTGGAAAACAATATGCCAACCCCTGCTGCTGGGCAGATTCTCGAGACAGCTTGATCAAGGTGTCTTCTTGGGAGTTCACTCGTAGCGTTTCCTTGGGAAGGAACTCTGAGGAACAAAGTTCTTCGTTTCGGCGCTCAGTGTGGTGGGTTTTACGGGTCGTTCGGCAAAGTTATTTGCAATGAATCTGTCACGATACCATCTGTTGAGCAATTTTTTCTAGCCCTTTGTGCCAAACACCTGACTAGATTTCGTTTTTGTTGGAGGGGTACGAAACTAGCGAAGTTCGTTTATTGTCCAGACCAGGTTTTCTTCCGATAGATGCTCCTTCAGATGTTACCGTCACGTCTCCTGTTTAGAAGGAGATCTACGAAAGAAAGTGAACCGGCTGATTCCATCTCTAACGGGAATTTAATCGACGGATATACTCGATTTGCAGAAATTTAGAGGGCAGCAACGTTGGTTTCTGCGTTAGCAATTGCAACGATATTGTCAACGCAGCGACCGTAGTGTTTGAGCTTGCCGATCTGATCACTTGGTTGAACTCTATCCAGTTTGCCCATGAAGACGTCAGCTAAGAGAGTTCCAGGAGGCGAGGCCATAGCAACGCCGTCTATTTGTCCATAGAGTTGGTTGTCAAAAAGGAACTGCACATTTAATGGTTACCTTAATAATTGTTCCTTTAGTGTGTTCGTGAGCATTCCTATTTCATGCTGATTGGCAGATAGAAAATCACAGATGCAATCAGCTGTCTCGGTGACCGGGACGTTTGTAAACATTGATGCAAAGTTTAGTAAGAAGATAATCATGCCGTTAAGATTGAGGTCTTTAATGTCGTCAATGAATTGAAAGGTATCTCGATAGCTGCGTGGTGCTATCTGATGTTGTATGGGCTTGAGTTTCTCTGCTAAGCACTTTGCTATCGCATGATAGGGAGAGTTTCGCATATCTGAAATCGAACAAACTGGTAGACCTTCCTCATGGATCTCAGGTAGACCATATAGTCGAGGGATATGTGTGCCGACTGGCTGGAGGTGTTAGAGGTCACGGTAACTTATTTAACTTCCGGGGTCAGCACCTGTTAGCAACAGCAGAAGCGGCCGCCATCAGGTTACGAAAACCGATCCTATGCACCCAAAAAAACCTCGTTCAGGCTCCGCGCTTACAGTGGTCAAAGATTGACTAACCACATACGACTTTCTGCGCCCTTCCGCTCTTGCCTAGTCTGTGTTTTAAAACTAACGTTTATCGATTTTTTAATCCCTTTAACGCGTTCCCATATAATTGTACCGGCCTGAAGAGAAGTTATCGAAAGTAAGGTTTGCTCGCAACCTCGTCTTCTGAATATTGCTATGGAAATTTTCACAATTCTAAAAGGGTATTTACTCGAAGCGACCGGATGAGTGAGCAAAGTGCGTAGCGTTACTGCGTCCGAAAATTCTCACATCAGCTTTTGTCAACAAGTTTCATGAGTTAGGCCGCTTACTATGTGCTGTAGAAAATCCAACAAGCATACTCTATGTAACGGTAATTTTGACCGGTTGGCAACTTTGTTTCTCTCCAAATAACATTCATTTTGGCCAGTTGTGAAATGACGTTAGTATGATCGCGCTTACGTTGTAAATAATGTGAGCCACAGACTTGTGCGACGTTAGTCTCTCTCGCCTTCTTCGTACATACCCTGACTCATCGGCAAGGGACCGTCATTTGGAGTGGAGATCGATATGGGCGCAGTGGTTAATGAGACTGTATGCTACTTCCTGATTCTGTTCTCAATAACCGGGTTCTATGAAACAGGGATTTTACAGTAATGTGAGAGACTGACGTAAATAAGTGAAATGCAAATGCTCGCCAGCTTGTTGTTAGAACAGCTCTAAGCCACTTCATATAAATTTTTATGTATTTATGTCAACTGCATCTTTACATCGCGTCTCCCATGTTTTAGGGCACCGTGAAACAGTTGATAAATTTCTCCGAAAACGAAGGCGAGATATCTTCTGTATGCTCTTGCAGCGGTTTTATGGCCTGTTTAACAGATGAAGGCTATTTGAGAACATTTGACTTGACCAGAAGGTTGGCTTTTATTCGTTATTATTTGATTTTATAAAATTTCTACGTTATCTTTCAATAACCACTCTAGCCCTAATGAACATAGTTACATCGGTTGTTAACAATTTTATGAAAGTCCGATCTAGCGAATCCCCAACCCCACCAAGGCACTGGACATAATCTGCTTCAGTGGCAAGAAGATCTCAGTATTACCCCCCCCAGCGAGTTCTAGTGACAAAAATATTACATCTCATTGTTCCGGCAAAGGGAATAAAGGTTGGAACTCGCAAACAGGCGATCTGTAGATTATCAGTAACATCGGCACTTGTTTGTCTTTTTTCACACTTGGTCCTACGAATCTGCGGTTATCGGAAAACTGCATAAAGGCAAAAGCTCGAAGAAAAACCGCAAAAGAAAGGCAAATAATATTCGATCACAGCAAGGCTGTTTTCCCCCAGTACGGTAGAATATCTTTGGTCCCCTATTTTATGCCACATATTCGATGTACTCAAAACGAATAAGTAGCAATTAATTTCTCAATTTAAATTGTAGGGAATTGGGAAATTCACGGCAGGTAACCCCGTGTGGCACAAATGGGAGACGCGTCGACCGTACTTTACTGATTGAGCACGGCGCATATTTCGACTCGATATTGCAGTGCCACCCAAAATGCTCGTCTTCCTCTTGTGATAATTATCCTATTTCCTGTAGTCTACATTGCCACATAGTAGATGAATATTCAGCGAATATCAGACGCTGTTCCAGGACATGCTCCCCTGACACTAAGCGCAAAAATATACCGAAAACGTTCGCGTCTGTAACCGTTCGTTGGGTCTTTCCTGTCATTTACCTTAGGGCGAGCTAATTTGGAATGCAAAATTAACGTCTAAGTCATATTTTATGATCCAGTGCACTTAGCGCAAAAGGCCTAACGGGAAATGCGTAAGTCAGAAGCTGAAAGCCACTGAATGCTTTTTATAGCAGTCTTGGGAAAATCAAGGAGTTTGCTCAACTCATACGGATTCGTGGGCGATTTTCAAAGGAAAAAAAATAATACGCAATCGGAGTTATGGATCCTGTGAAACGTATTTTTCTGCTATTTGGTGAATGGCAAGGAGAACAATGGGAAGTCTAGGTTATATAGACCGTCACAGAATGAAATTTTCGTGCATAATATGCATTACGATCTATCAAACACTGGCTAAAATCTTGAAAACACTGTCTAAAGGAGAAACGTTTTGAGTCAGACAGCCCTATTCCTGAATCTCTAACGTAGTACATTCATGACTTTTAGTTACGAATTGTCATAGGCACCTACTTCGATTGTATTCCAGGGCCAGTGTAAAGTCACTTTTCTTCTGAGAGAACTTCCGTCGCATTAAAAGCTACTGACTGGAAATGTCCTTTCGCCTCTAGCATTTCAGCAGTTCATTTAATTGGAGTGTACCTGGTGTTTGAAACATTCTTCAATCTGGAAAAATCGTCTGGTATATTGTTATCTGGACAAACGATCGCGGTTTATTAATTCTTCTATGAAACCTTAGCTGAGTATTTTTTAGATATTTTTTCCACAGTCGACATTCTTCAAAATCTAACTTAAGAACGCTGCAGATATTTGACATAATTAGCTCACAACATCTAGAAATTTGAGACCATGAAGACCGGAAGCTTTCCTTTTTTGAAATGTTGCCTATCATTAAGAACGTTCAAATGACACTGCTGGAGGAATTTAACCAGTGACCAAAACTTCCTAAGTAAAGAAGACGACCCAATCATAAATATCTTATCTAAACAGTGCTACTTTGTAAAACATGTTGAGACATGTAGATGGGAAAATTGACGATGAAAAGGCAAAATCTTATGCTGTACGAACCTGCTCGAGCCAACTATCCATGCTTTATAATATTACGATTTTAGTTAAGTGATACTGTCTGTTTATGGGGGCTGTTTCAGCTTTCATCGATCTGGTCACAATTCTAGTCCTAGATTGCATTCCACAAGAAAATTTGATTAATATTTGCTAACGCCAGTATAATACTATGAGTGGAACAAAGAAATACTGGCAAGCTGCCTTCCGTTCAACCTTCAAAAGACTTCACAACTTCTTCCTCTTGTATAACAGTTTTCTAACATTGCTGAAAACGAAATCTGTGTGAGTGCCAGATCACGGTCCGAGGATAATGCTTACTACGAACCAATTCAGCCCCGGTTCCTGCCGTGAAATTACTAATATTTTGGTAGAACTTAAGCCGTATTTAAAACGACTGACTGGGAAGGTCATTTCACCCTTAAAATTTCAAAAGTTTAAGTGAAGAAGAAGAGTCGAGCACCGGAACTCTTAGTTTCTTGTCCTGAGCTTTCAGACTCGTACAGGAGTCCACCGTCAGAAGTAGTAGTAGAAACAGAACAAACGACATTTATAAGGCATGTAGACCAGTCATCGACCGACGGCGCAAGACCTGGGGTGACTACGCAGGGCTCTTTAAGCCGGCGCCAAATCGATAAATCGATTGACCGAGTTCTCATCCGAGGCCCAGGCTTCAACCAATTCTGGGTCTGTTTTGTTTCTGGAGTAGGCGACTATTTCTTGCGTCTTGCGCCGTCGGTCGATGATTGGTCTGCATGCCTTATAACCGTCGCTTGTTCTGTTTCTACTACTACTTCTGACGATGGACTCCTGTACGAGTCTGAAAGTTCAGGACAAGAAACATAGTGTTTCGATGCTCGACTTTTCTTCTTCACTTACGCATACACCTGGAACTCGAAATTTCGCCTTCATTCATTTCAAAAGTTTGTTTAACTGAAGGTTGGATTATCGATGCGCTTTTATTTTTGATTTTCCCCAAAGGGAAGTTAAACAGTTGTCCTGCTCTAAACACTACGAAACTGTTTTGGCGCCGTTTGTACCCACCGTCCAAGTGACAGCCGGCACCGAGACTCCGTCTTTGCGGGTGCGGGTCTCCTGGCTCTCGGTGAACGCTTCGGCTTCTCTGGTTGCACTCAGTCTTACCACTGCTGCTGCTGCTGGCGCGTCTGCGGCTGGGCGACCGGATGCACGGAGGACCACGGAGGCTGCCGAATCGCGCTGCCTCATAACTGCGGGTGAACAGCTGACGTGGTTACCCGACCCGCGTCTCTTTGTCTGGCAGGTGGAGACCGACCGCTGCCAGGTTTTCACCTTCGCCACCGGGGAACAGCTGCAAAGCCAGGAAGTCTACGATGCAAATGATAAGCAGGATTTCTTCAGGCCCGCTGCCGATGGCAAGTCACGTGTATAACGTCCTTATTTATTAGTGTCGAAAGTCTTCCGCTTGACAGCCCGACCGTCGATTGCGACGATGTCCACCGTGTGCTCCACAACAAGGTGCAACAGGCACGCTGATGTGCGCGCCAATTAAGTCATGGTAATAGTAGACCTGCGCTGCATGGATGTGTGAAGGCAGCGTGGACCGTGGAGCCGGATGCAGCGGGTGGAGGTGGGTGCTCTAGACACTGGTTCACCAGTCGCCATGCGATGGGTTCGTAGGTGACCGACCAGGCGGATGTGCGAAGTGAAAGTGCGATCGCAATGAGGACAGGTATAGACCAGGTCCTTGTCACTCTTGTTAATGGTGGTGGTGTTGGTGCTTGTTGGTGAGTCAGGATTATGTCTAGTGTTGATGGGCATGGCACACGCCACAGCGGCAGACGTTGGGACGGTGGAGGATGATGATGATGCTGCTGCTGCCGATGATGATGCTGCTGCTGCTG
>CACRXP010000074.1:186101-259044 GCA_902702965.1 Spirometra erinaceieuropaei
AGTAGTAGTAGTAGTAGTAGTAGTAGTAGTAGTAGTAGTAGTAGTAGTAGTAGTAGTAGTAGTAGTAATAGTAGTAGTAGTAGTAGTAGTAGTAGTAGTAGTAGTAGTAGTAGCAGTAGTAGTAGTAGTAGTAGTAGTAGTAGTAGTAGTAGTAGTAGTAGTAGTAATAGTAGTAGTAGTTCGGAATGGCGATCAACGGTATTCGAGGTGGACGGAGAGACGACGATTGGTGCGGTCCAGGTGCTACAATTGGTCCGAAGGTGCCCAACGAGTCCAGTTGGCGCCGGGTATGTCCGTTGACACCGTTGACACGTTGGAGGCCGTTGGGCGTTGCGTTGTGAGGGTGGTGGTGACGGCAGTCGAGGGTTGAATGTCTTACGTTTGGCTTTGGCGGCGGCGGCGATGCGGTTAGCTTCGTAAATTGCTGCACCTGCCTTCACTGTTCTCCTCCACGAAGGTCATTCCCGGGAGAGGTCTTCCCAGCTTCAGTGAGATTTCCAGAGTATATTTGTGGCGCCTGACTTGACCTCCTTCTCGGCGTGAACCCGTCGCGACATCTCCATAGAAGGGTCGTTCGGGTAGCCTCTCGTCATCCATCCGTACGAGGTGGCATCCCCAGCGCAGTTGTAGTTGTCTCAGCATGTCGTAGATGCTGAGGACTCCCATCGGTTCCAGGATTTCCGTGTCAGGGATCCTGTCCTGCCATCTCAGCTTCAGTATTCGACGTAGACAAGTGAGGTGGATGTGCTTGAGTCTTTGTGCCTGCTTCGTATTCACCGTCTAGGTCTCTGCTCCACACAGCAGCGTCGGCAGGATGATTTTCTTGTACATCTTCAGTTTTGTGCTGAGTTGAAGACCGTGGCGATTCCAAACTGATCTTCTGCTTAACAATCAAGTCAGGATCAGGATTTTCATTTGCACAAGCCTTCATGCTCTCTCCCTCTCTTTCTCTTTCTCTCTCTCTCTCTCTCTCTCAGCCGATAATTTTCTAAAGGGCCGAGGCAGCAGCAGCTCGGGAAGAACACTATACAGAGCTCCACCTCAATAGCAGCCTTTCAAGCAGTCCAAACCCAAAAATCCAACCGCTCAGAATGGTCTTCCGTCCAATCAGTATGCTTGATATCTAACATCAGTTATAGCCTACCAAAAACTTCAGCTGACCCGAGTGTGAGAAGCTCGACGATCACAGTGACTAAAGCTTGAGTACAGCTAAGTCTCTAACCACCACCGGAGCTGTGAGACACCGATCGAAAGCCTTGAGTTTATTCATGCCTTTGTCGTACCTCCTCTAGTTAATAACTGTTTGACTCTCGTGATAGGCCCCAAATCAAAAGAAAACACGCACATTCAGTCCTGCTATCTGGTCAGAGCGCAATGTTGCGTCTGCCATTAAATTTTCTTGCTTTCGCTCAGTGCTATGACGAACTACTTTACCGATCTTCATACGGTGGGGTTTTTATGCCTAATGTAAACTCCGAGGTCGCTGTTGTTGACTAGGACTTTCTTAGGCGGAAAACGATCGCATCGCGTGACTCCGATTAGGTCGGGTAAAAGGACCCACGGATGGAAGCGAATATGCGAATCCCAGGTTCTTGTTGTAAAGAAGACGAACACACGATCTCTGGGACAGTAGGTGTATTAGTCTGAGCTTTCGGTCTCGTACAGGAGGCCATCGTCAGAGACTGTGAGAATGCGACATCAAATGAGCGCTTTTTGTAGTCAAACCATGAAGTGGGGGGGATATGAGTGCAGCGGGTGGTATTCGCGATGAGTTGAGTCCCACGCCGTCTCACGGTGGCGTGACTGCGTGCACCCTTGGCTGGAAATTGGGTCTCGCCTCTTGGCCGCGGGAACGGAGCGCGTGATAGCAGGGGGGCTATGTCAACGCGCCTGTTGATAGAGTTGGTGTCAGGCCCCTAGGCCTCGAACAGTTCTCGTCCTGTCTTATTGTTGGCCCGCGCTACTATCCGCGTGCTCGCGAAGTTGAATTCGTGGCCTTTCTCCAGGGTGTGGGTGGCGATCTGAGACAACGGGTCGCCTCTCCGAACCGCCCGTTTGTGCTCCGTTATTCGTGAGCTAAGTCGCCGTCCGGTCTGTCCTGTGTAGTGGCGAGGGCAGTCCCGACATGGGATCTGATAGGCGACACCCGATTGTTCTCCCACGTCTAGGCCATACTTCACTCGCATTAGTTCGCCGCTCATGGTCGCTGTCGGACGGTGAGCGATACCCACACCGAGCTCTCCAACGATACGTTCCGTCGCTTCGGACACGTTCTTTATATATGGTAGGGGGTGCCAGAGTGTTGGTGGCTCTCCTCCGTTTGTTAGCCGTGGGCGCGTGCGGAGGCATCGGCTGACAAAGCTGTTCGGGTATCCATTCCTTGCCAGTTGGTCCCGAAGATGCCGGAGTTCTCGTACTCGTCCCTCTGGTACACTGCAGTGCGTCTTTACCCTTTGGAAGAGTGTCCTAACACAGCTGCGTTTATGCGCCATTGGATGGTTACTGTGGTAGTTGAGAATCGGAGTCGTGTTAGTCGTCTTTCTGTACACCGTGGACCTAATTCGTGAATCCGGATTTCGCAGCAGAAGGATCGAACGATCTATCCACTGTACCTTACGTTATAAGTATGGAGAGCGCTGCTGTTGGCAAGCCGACGTGATCTGCTTGTTGTTGAGGGGAGTTCAGCAGACTGGATAAATAATTAAAGGGCCGGCAAAAGAGGTTGTAGGCGAGTTTGACTTGCCCATCAGCAAACAGTACGCCTTCTTGTATACACGAGGTTAGTCCTAGTCTTCACAGGCTTGCCATTTGCTAGATACTTAAAAATTGCAGCTCTTCCCTGATTGCAAGCATTTTTAGTGGCTAAGTGTGACCTCGCACGCGCCCTAGTCCCTGTTACTAGATGTGATGGAGACTATAGCAATGCATGTAACTGCTACGGCGCGCAACTTATCGAACGCAACAGTTACTTACCTGTCTAAATACGTCAACCGCTTTGGTTAATACCATTCCATAATTACTTAACCTGTAATGTAATCGGAAGGCGCCAACAGAAACTACTAATTGCCTGTTTCAATAAGCTCTTGCTATCCTCCAGTTTTGTCTACATTTGCTTAGATTTGTAGGCATACTAATGTAATGGATCGAGGTCACGTCAGCCCATACGATAGTCCGGCTGTTGGGGGACTAGGAGGTCTATCGCCTTTCCACAAAGTGTGTCCAAGGATGATTTACGTTTTAATTTCAAAAGAAAAGGAGACGTTCATCGGGAGAGGTGTATTGGAGGTCTGGCGTTTCGAGAAGACGTTTCTTCTACCCATCTTCAGAGACTGAAAAGCCATTCACACAGCTTTCCTTATATGGCGCACTTTGCTTGATGGCTGGCCCGCCAATGCCACCTGTGTGGCTGCATCCGACCCGCATGTCACCGTGACCTGAATCCCGCCCGTCATCCTCGGCCGCGGCGATAATTGACGGCTCCGATTGTCCCGCGCCGTGACCGTCCCTCGTCAAGAATGTCCGTAAAACCATATAGGGGGAGGTAAATTGATGTGGCGATTGACAGAACAGTCGGTAGACATCCAGGCTTCTTGCACCTGCCTTGCCGTATGATCATCACCTCGGCCCACAATTTTCAACGTTTAAATTTGTTAATAGCGAGTTAGACATGCGCAGCATCTACCACACACTCTCTTCCCCCAGTCGCCTTCCTCTGATGCCAACACAGTTAAGGAGGTGATCGTGAACACAGTGGCTGACAGAGCTAAACAGTTCGTCTTCGAGCACCACACGTGGCCTCGTCCCCAGTTTTTGTACCTGGCTACAGTAGGAGCCCCTCGGATCTTGCGTTGGCGAGAATGTCATAGGGGTCAAATTGAGGTCAAGGAGTCGCAAACTGACCCTCAATCCTGCAAATGACCGAAGATCCCGTAAGAAGGTAACTTTATGAGCACGACTATTACAGTGTCATTAAAGTTTGGAGCACATCAGATTTGTTATAATTCAAAGCAAGACAAGGGCAGGTAGGGTGGACTGATGCCTTAGAAGCTTCAATATGATACAGATGATTGTGAAGGCATGTACTTGCGCCTATAAGAGATTAATAAATTAATCTGGAAGGTATGATTGGCCTTGAAGAAGAAGACACGATCGCTGGGACAAGAGCTTTACTGGCCTGACGTTTCGGATTCCTGCTCGAACCCATCATCAGAGGCAAAAGCAGATACGGGTGATGAAGATGGGTTCGGGCAGGAATCCGAAACGTCAGACTAAAAAAGCTCCTGTCAAAGCGATCGTGTCTCCTTCTTCAAGACTGCTTCCTGGGACTCGTCTCTTCTCTTCTATTGGCTATGATTGGCCTTTTTATTCACACTATACTCCTTCAGTGGACATCTTTTCCAGATTTTTACTTCACGACACTATCTCCGTGCGTATGGCTTCTGTTTTGGGAAAAGATGTAGATTATGTTTTTATCCATCCCTAAGTTGAATACGTCTCAAGCTGTTTCATATACCCCACCGTACGCCCCTAAACAGGAGAAGGTAATGACGGTGAAAAGAAACCCGTGGACGGTTGGTCATTGAGTCAGTCTGCTTCCGAGTTCGTTCGCGGCCGCTACCCCCTACGACATTACTGGGACCTTTGCGACACTCGTCTGCTGGTTGTGGAGGCCGCGGAACTGCCACCGGAACATCCGGCTGCAGGCGGGGACCATGACCACCCAGCTGCCTCTGCTGACTGTGACGATGGCTTCGAGGTGCGACGACCTCGATCTCAAATTTCTTCACTGTCCGAATGCGATGGACAGATTTCCACCAATGGCAAGGGTTTCGACGCCTCTACCTCCGGCGGTCCGGTTAGTTTTTTTGGTCTTTCAAAGGGGACGGTTCTTCAACCCCTGCCATCTACTCATTACTTGCGTTTTTGCACTAGGGGAGACGACAAGGTGCGCTGGCTGGCTCCGGTCAAAAATCGCGTGCCCTCAGGGTGACTGCCGCGAAGGTCATGAATGTTGTCGCCATTTAACTAAATTCCTAGCCATTCTGCATGTTAGACGTCGTCGGCTAGTGTGATGTGAGGTCATTTGCGAAGCCTTCTCCTCGTTAGTGGGTTACTTACTCCTTTCCGTATACGTTCTCGTTAGGATGAATATATTCCAGATCAAATATTCATATAAACTTTCAGACGGGCTCGGAAAAGGTTTGTTCCGAAAGTGACAATCACTGCTTAGGGAATATTACAATGAAGAAAAATAATTCGAAACATGGAGAAAGAGTGGAGGTTGGCGAGCGATGAATGTAGCATGTGCATCATATCTGAAGGTGGAAACACTAAAACCTGGAGAGTTGGACATTGATTAAGGTGAACGAGGGACTATTCAAGAACAGGGCCCAATTCCTGAACAAAATGTATGATATAACACAAGCACAGGCAACCATGCCTGAACCATCATTAGTTTATAACCAACCAAATGGCAGATGAACAGATAAAAGTGACGCAACGGATGAGAAGCGCACCCGGGGTATTATATCGTCGCAGTAGAACCGACACTCGTATAAACGGATACCACAGAAAACCCCAAGAACTCGAATCTCAAACAAGTCACATCTCTCATCATATCTCACAAGTCACGTCAAATCAACTCTAAGAAACATACGTTAAGATTTCTGAACACAATTTTCTACGCCGATGCATGAGACAACATTAGTAGAAAGGAAAGGAACCAGGTACTTCCAGTCAGAAGTCCGAACGCGATACTATTTGAACTCTGATTTACATTACAAATGTGTCTGAACTCGACGAAAGGCACCTAAGGAAACACCGAACTCAAATGGCTCAGTACGAACCGACGACTATTTACGCATCCAGCTTGTGCACTCTAAGCACGGAGTTATATATGATGGTGTTTATTGTAATCAGACTGAAAGACCCACCTCTACACGGATCCAGTGCCTCCCTGAGATTTATATACGTGACATCCAACTCGATGTACCGGTTGATCTACGATCCATCCGAGTGCATTGGCTCGAGGAACTCTCGACCTCTCTTAAAGGGGCAGCCGGCGCAATCCAAGTTCTTTGTGCTCTGTCTGCAGGGTTTACATTTCTACCTAAGCATGTGTTCTCGCCTGTTCACCGCTCACTGATGTTCGTGAATGCCTGTGGATGCGGGTCTTCTAGCCTGAACACAGTAAACGGCGTCACATGCACTACAGAGTATCTTGCAGACGGCCTCTTTTTTGTGTAAATAAGTAACCCTCTGCTTACATTGTACAAGCTGGATGTGTAAGGTAGTCGTCCCTTTGTGCTTCATTTGAGTTTGGTGCTTTCTTAGATGTCTTTCAACAAGTTCAGTCACATTTTAATGTAAGGAAGAATTCGCCAAGTATATATATATTATTTTGGAAGTGTGTCTACCGATCGGTTTGCGGGACATGCTTGTTCCTTTGTAGTTTGACGCGCAGTGTGGAACCCCAGAGGCAGTCGCACAGCGACTACTAGTAAAGGCGAGAAATTGGCAAACGCGTCTCCCTTGTCTTTGTCAGTAATGCCCATCTGCCTATCGAGACTGTATATTGAGCCCTTAAACACAGCGGAACCAGCCTGTCCCTTAACCCGATCGGTGAACGCACTTCCAGCATCCCGGGCGACAGGAAAATGACACATTAGTACAGCGTTATACTTAATAACGATCGATAACTCAGGGGTCCCGGCTAGAGGTCATATGCAGCAAACGCATCAAGGTTGATTCACGAGGGCTAATAAGCCAAAATTAGTCATCCCAGTCTTCCCTTTCTTTGCCAGTCATCGCTGTCTGCCTGCAAATATACATAAAAGTGGGCGGAGAAAGTGCATAAATGGCGAGGCAGCCCTGAAAACTCTGTCTTTTAAATCAGACGACAGTCAGCATTGCAAGAAAAAAATACCGTGGGACCAGAATATTTTCCTTGAATGATGACTGCCAGTCGCCATTCCTCCTCCTGAGTGGAATGTAGACCCTCATTGTAAGGGCACGGTGGCAGCGTTCCTTTTAGTCTTTGATCAGTGAACGCCATCGTCATGTAATTACAGTAGATCTGCTATCTCATTAAATGTTTTGAAGTGCGTTTTCGACTTGAAACGATTACTTAGGTAGGGTTATAATAGTAATTATCGTACAGCATAATTCCAAAATATTTCAATCACTCCGGGATATCAGCTTTTGTATGAAAGCTTTTTTGGTCGCCTGCAAAAAGTGTGCTCTATAAATAGCAATCACTTGAGTAGCATGAACTTTTCTCATTGATTTTCGATGCTCATTTGGTAACAAATTGCATTTCACTCAAATTTTGTGCTCGAAGGAAGAGTATAATTAAGTTTTAAAAAACGTTTTAATTGTAAGTTCTTTTAAGACCGTGAAATTCCTGTTCATAAAACATCGTGTTTCTGCATTCACTAATGCTGCTTGTAAATTTCACAAAATTTTGGTTAAAAGTTCATGCGATAGCACATCTACCGCAAGTATTCCCAATACCAGCCAACATGACGCGAGTCGGTTAGTGCAGTAGTGAGGGTGTTGGTCTGGAACCTCGAGTTTACCGCCCGCAGCACTGGCTGATGACGGCAAATCAGCTAGAAATGGCCATTCTAGTGCCCCTGTCTTTTTCGGTGAATCGTCACTGTTAGTGAATGAATTTGAACGTCAAAGTTGCTGTTGATTCTTATGGGGTATCCTCTCCCCCTCTACTCATTTAACAAAGTACGCTATTTCGAAAATCCACCCTGCTGACCCCTGTATTCGCTGAGCAGGGATAGCTAGTTTCGCAACTTCTGTCGACTGATGTCGTAGGAAAGTATTCTACGTCCAACTGCGAGAACTGTTTACCAAACAAGGACTGGCACCTCTGCAAGGAGGTCCTTATCCGTTATATCTGAAAAGGACGAACGATAACTGGTGACTCTCAACGGCTATTGCATGGGAGCCATCCCCAGGGTGAAGTATGCTGCCTTTTATTCGAACGGGCAGTCTGTCATCATTGCGTAATGATGGCCAAACCAACTGAAGCCCTACAAAAAACGGTCGAAATGGTTGAGGAAAATGCTCTGTCATGTGTCCCATGAGCAAATTCGGTTCTTAGGTTCATAGCCCTGCTCGCCACAGCTTGTCTTCGCACCCTTGATATCCAGGCTTCGCAAGTTCGATCCACGGATGTTAGCTTTTCAGCACCGACATTAACACATGGGACATTGGACAAGTTTACTAGATCGTTCATGATACCCGCCAAGTCTAACAGTAACAGAGGTATTAATAATCGTCAGGTGGTAGTGGCGGTATTGTCAGCTTCTCAGTTGCACCATTACTATTATTATTATTATTGTTTGAATGATGTCAGTACTAGCCGCTGATGTGGTCGGGGACATTCTCCGTCAGTTGCTGCTCCCGTAACTCCGGTTCCATCCTCTTACTGAGACCAATTTTGGGACGATTCGTTCATGGCCTTCCTTGCAACTACGTCGGCAGCATCAGTAATATTATTCACGGAATAACATTACCGACAAAGACAATGGAGACCGGGATGGCCATTTCTGGCTTATTAGCCGTCGTCAGTCAGTCATCCCAATCCCGAAATGTGGAGCACCTGTGGCTCGATCCTGCGACCTATTGTTTGGAGGCACAACGCCTCTAATCACTGAGCCACGAGCCCGTTCGGGTATATACAATACATGAAATACAATATACAATATTGCATTTGATAACGGTGGAAGTAGTAGTATTATTGGTGGTACTAGTAGCACTTACCGTATTAATGGTGGCGGGAGTAGTGGTACTGACAGCAGCGGCAATAATGACCTTTACAGTATTGGTACTACTAGCAGCCCTGTCATTAGTAGTATTATTGGTGGTGTTGACAGCGGGAGTGGTAGAAGTAGTAGCGGCAGTAGTAGTAGTAGTAGTAGTAGTAGTAGTAGTAGTAGTAGTAGTAGTAGTAGTAGTAGTAGTAGTAGTAGTAGTAGTAGTAGTAGTAGTAGTAGTAGTAATAGTAATAACAATAATGGTAGTAGTAATAGTAAGTTAAGATTGATCTGTCCTGCACTTTCATCTAGATCTAACCATCCGCCGACGACTTTCTGAATAATAATTTCCTTTGTCTTCTAGATGAGAAACGTCATTGTGTCCTTCTTTGTCAGCCATGAGCAGGACCGGATGATTGTCCAGGAGTACTTTTTCCTGGGTTCACACCATACTGCTCTCATCGGTCTGGAGGTGCCCTACTTTTACTTCGCCGTTCGTGTGAGTCCTCTAATCTAGGCAATATGTTCACGCTTTAACTCCGAAGTACCTGTTTTCCCTCCGATTTTCATTTCAGATTTGCCCTTCTACTTTGTTGTTAGTATTTTTCCTTTCCAGATTAACTGAAATAAGCGTTTTGTTAATGCTGGATATAACATCTGATCCCTGACTCTAAGCTATTGTTTGTGCTCTCGGATGTATGAATTAATTAATAAACATGAAACGACAGTCCGCAAATGTACGATTTCGGCTACAGTGGTACCCGGAATTCATGGGAGTTGGGTATCTATACTCTCCCGAGAATTTTGAAAATGAGATGGACGAACAAAGATCTACTGACTTTCTAAAGCAACTAAGCTCCGCATGGGTGGCAGATGTAGCCAGGAGCGCATATATGTGTTCCGGGTTCCGGCCGGTAATCAAGCTTATGAGTGGCTCAATGATAGCAGAATAAGTCCGAAACAGTAGCGCATCAATATACCTGCATTCCCTGTCCTTGCTCCCAGCCTGTGTTTGTACCAAGTGATCGCCCTGATTGAATTGAAAGACAAACCTCCCGCATGCGAAAGACTAACGGTTGATCACATATAGTAGATACCTGCAACGCTCTGTAATTACTAATAACCGAAGTATCGTACTAAGGCAGGTGACTGCGGATCCAAACGTTGGCACACGGGATTCGCACAGATGTTCCTCTTACAAGCCTACCCAGACTTGGTGCGGCCTCAATTATATCTAACCTAACCGTCGTTGACAAAGTCAAGAATAGTATATCTTCGTGCGTTTTTATTTCCGGCAACTGGTCTGCGGAGTTCACTTCACGCTCCTCTTCACCAACGGACGCCGAATACCGACATCGAATCATCATCCCCATTTTCTGAAAGACTTGCTGAACCAGGTTTTGATTTAACCTCCTCAACAGCTCCAGATAGAGAGCGACGGAAAACTTACGGATTGGATGACGAAGAAAGTCCCCAAATCACCCCAGTCGTTTCTGCTGGATGTCTTGAAATATCCTCGCGCTGTTGTCACAGCCAGTTCAGTCTGTCTCCTTTGAAACAATGTTGGTGTGCTTCAGTCGCAGGACGACTCTCAGACAGCAGTGTTAAACTGCCTTGCGCTCATCCAGTCATATGAGTCTCCTAGAGATTTTCCAGCTCACCTGGCTGGGAACTGCATTGATTTTAGTTATTTGCTGCCTCTTCCTTCGGTCTGAGAGTCAGAGTGAGAGTGGACTTCTGTGCACTGGCCTTCGGCTGTATTCAGCTTTCTTATTTCCAGGACAGCAGATATGACCTTCACCTGGCTGTCTTAATTTCCTATCTCACGTGTTTGACCTTGACAAACATCGTTATAGACATATATATACCTGGGAAGGAACGCTGCATTTCGGTAGCATTTGTCAAACCCATTTTGGGCAATGATGACCGAATACTCGCATTACAGAATCTTTTCACGTTTGCCAGTTATGAAAAGGGTTTGTCTACTGAAGTGTTCTTAGTCTGTGACTAGCGCTCTGACGTGTACAGGGTTCCCTAATTGAGAAAAGGGACCATATAGATTTTCTGCAGCTCGCAGTAGTCGTCAGTTTTTCCTAATCGCTATGGCTTGTGTTTCAAATAAGCGCCGTAGTGTGACATTTAAAAGATGTGTGATAACAATGAGACGCCTACTTAAGTACTCTTTCTCTTCCTTCTGGTATGTTCAGCTTCGAGGAAGCCATACGTTTCCATTCCACTCACCAATCGTCTTCCACATTCACTCACATTCTATATCAATTTATTTATGTGGCATTTCGCAATCTTTTAACTGAAAGGCTTAATGGGGCTATATAATACTAACGTCCAATCTCCATCGTTTTCCCTAAGCCGGATTTTGCACAGGCACTGATGAACTCGCAGTCGTCGGTGCTGTCCGCAGAAACTTTGGAGAGCACGAAAGCCAACCCCGATACTGGCTCCTTCTTGGCGGGGTCGGGGGACACGGCTGGGACAAACCCTGTCGTTAAGCTGCCCGGCGATGAAGCTTTCCCCCAGGCTTCCTCAACCCCCACTTCAAATCCCACTCTCTTTCACATCAGCCGCAGGGTGATGCGCGACTTTCAGGGCCTCGAAAGTGCCGACGCCAGTACAAAGGAGGCGATGCTCAATTTCAGCTTCTACTTGGCTCAGGGCGAGATTGACGCCGCCTTCAAGTCAATGAAGCTGATTCGAAGTGCTGCTATTTGGCAGGTATATTTGCGAACCTTTCATTCTTCTGATATTAGCCTTCATGTATTATTTTGATTAAATCGACAATCTTTGAATGCGTATAGATGCAAAATTTCACCTAGGAATATATTCAGTACTGCATGTCAGTAGCTGTCTTTTTATGCCAATTTCGAGTAGCATTTAGGCTGCCCCGTTGTTCGAAAGGATTGAAACCTGACGCAAGGACCTCATTGACATGCCGACTGCCCGTCGGAAAATTCGAGTCGTACTCGAAGGGCCATCTATCTTCATCATATTATCTTGGAATGCATACTTCCTCAGATATTCAGCATATATATACATATATCAACGTGAATGAATCTTCGAGGTCCAGATAAATTATCCCGTTCATCATCCCTAGAAGAATACGAAGAATAAAAAGGGGTAAGCGCTAATGGGCACGCAGACCTTGCAGCGACTATGACAGTCGGGCGGAAGACAGAGGTCACACGAGTGCGCCAATGGTTGGCTACGGAGATACCAAGGCCAATTCTCAGCCAGAATGCAGGTCAGAGTTCTTACATCAAGCATGCCTATAAAACAAGACAGGCGGCGAGACAGAACAACTCCAGGCTAGCAGGAACAAACACCCCACCATTCTGATGATGGAAACAAGGAAGCTTGCGAAACCTCAGCACAAATACAATGTATTCCATGGAATCACCTCTTTTTCTTCTTCGTCTACTTTTGCGGATGATCACAAGGATATACATACATCAAGCTACTAACTATGGAAATTATTAAGTGCAGGACATGGAGTTAAGTCTCCGGAACATGGCTTTTAGGGTCAGGCATGAAACTTCAATGAACACTCGAGTCGAAGACAATGAACCACTGTGGAATAACTGCGTAATGCCAACTCTGCAAGCGAGTAGTACTACAAGTAGCATGAATTTTGTATGCCAGAGGTGGTCGATATGTATATATGGAGAAAGAACAAGTTTTTCGGGAACAATCGAGTTGTACTCGAACATGTTTCACTTATGTTTCTGTTAATCCACGTCATGAAGTCGAACTCTAACATTCAAACCCGTCAGCTGCCTTGTACAAATGACTATAGACCGTTGATCTAGACCCAGAAACTAGCGCATGACACCGACTCGCTTATCTTTAGGGATGCGCTGATTCCAAAAATGGAAACACATGAATCAGCTGTCTAATATGATAATTGAAAAACCTGGGTCCACACACCTTGTTCCAAATTATCAATCCTCCCGTTTTCGTGTCTTTATAATCCGTTTCTGAACCTGGATAACCCAACCAGTTTGCCCAATCGCGGTTAATTTTCCTTGTTTACTACATCAACGACAGACATACATTAACTTTCCTCCATGTTCAGCCTGAGTTTACAGATTGTGGAAACGCATTTGGGTATCCCAGTTTTACTGTTAAGACTGTCCTCAAAATTCCGTCAAATAGCATCGCTTGCGATAAACGAACTACTACTTCGAGGTATGAGATCTTAAACTTGAGTCAGCCAAACTGAGACAAACCAAAATTATGGTCAGTGGATAAGACGTTACGAGGTGAGTATGTCAGGTGAAAACTTTTCTCCAATATACCTACAAGCCGCGTTAAACCGAGTTGACTTCGGCATACTAAACCTCAGTAGTCTGCTTCCCTTAGCACCTTGCGGGAATACGTCTCAGAAGCATGAAAAAGCGAACTTGGTGGGAAACATAGAAGGAATGTTTAACAAACACGGTTTCTTAAACTGCCATAACCGTTTTTAGATGGACCGCCGAGGACACAGCGTTTGCTTATAATCAGTAGCGTTCTTTTATTGCTTCTTTCCTGTTGATCTTCTCCCCTCACCCATCTTTCCCAGTTTTCCTGCCCACGTACTTCTTAGTTATCCTATGTTAAGAAACTTATTCTATTGAGGGACATTTTCCTGAGAGGCAGGTTGAGTCACTATGTCCTCACCAGCCTTGTGCTTGAGATGGATGCCCCACGAACGGATTGCCCTGCAGACGTGTCAAAACAAAAAGCTGTTTGAACTACTCTCTGCGTGCGTTTATCAGATTGCGACGAGCCTACGCAACTCCTTAACTACTGTAATACATGGATGTAATGGGGCGCCTCATTACACCGCGTCAGCCTAGGCACCCGACCGCATCAACCGTTGATTAACAGGTCGAGGCATTCGACTGGTGCATGACAGAAGGAAGAGTGATAACCTCGCTGGGAAATCCATCTTCGTGACAATTCAGCGTATTCCTCACTATAATAAATCTGATGCACTTAAATCTATCGCTAATTGTTGTCAGTCGTGGCTTGGGAGGGTGCTAACTAACAGGATAATTTGGACCTCCTAATGAGTTTCTTGGCGGACTGAGAGACAGGCTACAATGGCTTTTACGCATGCGAGACCCGAGTCGTCCTTACAGTAGCCCGTGTGTGGGACGCGTAGACGGGTTATTTAACATTTTCAGCCACCGTTCTACGCCAACCTCCGGTAGTCTCGATACGGTTTTACCACCGAAGCCAGCCTGGTGAGGAAGGGAAGAGTGCGGTGAATCTTGCACAAGTCCGCCTCACTACAAACTGATGAACGCGCCTTTAATCGACGATGCGTCCTCACCGTGGCGCCCGCAAGGAACGTCGTCGCTTGCGAATTTTGAACTGTCCATCTAGAGAAACAGTGCCGATTGTTAAAAAAACGGCAACGATCAGGTGAATGACCCCAAACACACACGACCAGCCAAATGTGCCTGTCTTACGGGATAGGTGGTAATAGGGGTTTTACGGGCGGGACCTATGTATGCATAGAGGAATAGCAGAATAAGTATAGATACTTGTTAAATTCGGTTTTCGGGCAGAAATGTTTTAATGCATTGACATATAGCAACCGAAATTAAGCAGGACAATCAAAAAATAAACCTTTAGGATAAGATGTGGTTATGTAGCCCCACCTGATGGACACAATACTGTTGGGGTTGGGGGTTAGAGTTGGGGTTAGAGGTTAGGAGTTAGGGCAACTATTTCTTAACCACTTGAAGTAAAACCGCGCATTCCCAATAGCTTTTCTTTTGCATATAATTACTTGACCTCGTCGCCTGTACGTTCCCTGGACCCACTTGTAAAAACCCCTATTACCACCGGTTCCGTATTATAGGTGGCTGGGGTTTGTTTACTTCAGGTGGGGCTACATAACCACATCTGGCCACATTAAGTGTCTACAACGACCGCTTCTCAACTCTCTGAGCTGAGGCTGTCTACAACAGCCGACCCATCCTTGAACAATGAAACACCAAACCGAAGTAATCGTGTCGGACTAAAACCCATTTAAATAAATATGATCGGAGTTTTTGTATGCCACATATGTTTGGGATCCCTCTCCCGATCCTTACCAAAAAACAATGGAAGAAACGCTTTTGCATGAATTTCATCCATTATAAGTTCTGCTCATGTTCGGTCGCCAGCAAACTTTTAGTCCCCAACATCTTTATCTCCTTTCAGAATATGGCCAAGATGTGTGTGAGCACACGGCGTCTGGACGTGGGTTTGATGTGTCTCGGAAAGATGGGCAATGCCTTCGGAGCCATGATGGTGAGGGAGATGCAGAAGCGCGAACCCAACATCACCGTTCAGACCGGTGAGCTGGCATTGCAGCTGGGCATGACGGTATGCATCACCCTCGACTCTGCTAGTTATCTTTGCGTCTGTTTTTAGTATTTTTTTGCGGCCTTTTGACGTCCGACCTTTTCATCAATTACAAATGTTTGTGTAACGTAGCGTATGTAAACTGAATGGACCACTTTAGTCGTAAATGACACGAAACCGCGTTCAGTACTCAATCTATGGTGTTCTTGGGCATGATCCTGTTTCACTGGTGTTCGGGAACAGGTTTTCCGTAGAGTTTGTCTTCCCCACGTCAACCACCACCGGCTGTTAGCGCCCGTTCGCCAATTGTCGACGGGTTTTTCACCTGGAAATCAACGCGTCCGCTTTTAGGCTAAACGGTAGCTGCTGGTTCGCAAGGTGTATTGTGCGAAATTGCATTTGGGGGGTGGGGGTAGTGTTTTCCCTGGTTTAATGCCTTAATCGATTATCATGTCCGGTATATGTTCGTTGAATTTAGGGACATGTTGAGCTCTCATCGCGTATGCCTAACTTGTAAGTTTGAAGTGAAAGCGGAAGTTTAGTTTAGTTTCTTGTCTCACTTACTACCTGAATGATGGTGGTAATGGTGATGGTAATGTTGACTTTCTGACTTGGCGAGTTCATTGTAACTTGCAACAGGCTTATATGGTTTTTATATTTGATAACAGCTTCGGTTCGTTGCATTTTATATAATAATTGTACAACCTCGTTAAACGAAAATATTGCTAACAGGAGAATAATATTTTACACGTTTGCTAACGCTGTTCACGATATTCAAAACGGTTTTGGCGGTTGCCTAGGCCCGGTCCTTGTTTTTACGGAGATACTTACTGGAGTAGCATTGTATTCCTTGACAGTTTGGGTGTCATTAGTAAGTTTGTCTGGACTTCGGTGCACTCGTATGTTTTCCCAGACAAGGTGAACCAAGATATTATTATAATGCAAATGTTGACTGTCTCTCTTTTCATACATGTGTACTGAAGGACGAAGCAGAACGCATCTTTATTGAGTGCGGGCGATGGGATCTGGTGGCTCGCCTTCATCAAACCCTGGGACACTGGGAAGAGGCCGTTCAGATTGCCGAGAAGCGAAACCGCGTGCGCCTTCGAAATACGCATTATGCATACGCCCAGGAGCTTCGAAAACAGGATCGAATCGAAGATGCTATCGCCCAGTAAGTTAAATTCTCAGGCAATCAGTCGTGAAACAAGAGATCGTGTGGTAGTTTCCAAAGTCCTCTTGTTCCCTCATTTCTGGGAGGACAACCGCAACTGTTTGCGATTCTCAACAGCAGATGAGTTCCTATCACATTTATTCTAGTTCTTTTTTTGTCCCGGCAGACTACAACAAGCCCTGGCGAAGATGGACCCTTTGACGAAGGAGTACTGATTTAAATAAATTAACTGGAGGGCAACCAGAGTTTTTTCTTTTCTTCAGCTGTATTTAGCATAATTGATCTTCAGCTTAATAACACGTGTTTTCAATAAAAGAAAGCTCTACATTCAAGTCCGTCTCTGAATTCTCTCATGATTTTTAGTAGGCCCTGCATTGGTCGACAATCTATCTCCGTAGATTTTTTTCCCATTTCCGACTACCTAGGTCAACTGTAGATGATATATTAATAAAATACTAGAAACGATCATTAGAAGGTTAGCTGCCCCCATCAGTGTGATGACATCCAGAGGTCTCGATCAGGACCTCGTAGCCCAGGTGACAGGAGCGTAGTCTGTCTTAAATCCATGCGCTTCCTGCCATGGGTTCGACTCCCGCCGACTTGTAATGCAACCTACTCCTCTTTTTCCTGATACTGATTAAATGCACAAGCCTTTTCTTTTCGGACTGAATTAAGTCTGACCCAGGCATGGAATTCCCCACTGTCTAATCATTTCAGTCAGTTAACGCTTGTCATCTTTGGGCATCTTCAAATGTAGGATTTAGTTCTCAGCGGGTAGCCAGCGTATCCGAGGCTTTCTCCTACACGACTTATTCGTTCACTTGCCAATACGTCCATCTGCAAATGGTCGAGCGATTATCAAGTAATTACTAATCAATCAATCGTGACGATATCTCAGGCTCCTTCAAGGCTCCAGTTAGTTTACCTATAGTGCCTTTCTGCAGGGCGCACATGCTATTGAAGCCTGTCAGCCAGTTTTGTGTGGTTGAATCCCAAGTCTCAGTCATCAAAAACAAATCTAGCTTGCTTCAACATACGAACCTCTAGTGCTTCGCATTATTTTAGCTACATTAAGTCGAACACCCATCTGGTCGAAGTGCCACGCATGTTGAAGGACTCACCAGATCAGCTGGAGGCTTTTGTGAAGGCTAATCCCAACAAGTGAGTTTTCAGTAGCCAACTGCACAAGCAACCCCAGGCCTTCGTGTTTCTGCTATTTTCATCTGCTTTTTGCCTTGTTCAGGGATCTGCAGCGGTGGTGGGCACAGACTCTGGAGGCGGAAGGTCTCCTGGAGGAGGCTGAGGTCTATTACTCCCTCGCTAATGATTATCTCTCCTTGGTGCGTGTGTTCTGTTGTCTGGGACGAGAGGACTCTGCCCTGGCCCTGTGCAATGAGACCGGTGACAGGGCCGCCTGTTACCATCTGGCGCGGCAGTTGGAGTCCAAGCAGAACATTGACCACGCCATTCACCTCTTCACCAGAGCACGTGCCTACTCCAGCGCCGTGCGACTATGCAAGGTGACATTATTTTAGAAAACCGCAAACTATAATCGGCTAAGTTGTATTCACACTTGCTAAGCTAGCATATTTTGGCAGCGTCAGTCTGAAGTAAGACATTTTCAAGACGACTGGGAATGGGCGCGAGCGCAGCGACTGAAAAAGTTAAACGCTCCCGTCTACACGTTCCACACACACGACCCGGCCCCCACAGCACGCGCCAGACTATAATAAGGACGAATCGGGTCTCGTTATGACGGAGCCGTTGCGGCCTAATTCTCATTCCTGAGGCTGCATTAACCTGTCAGTTGGCAATCTTACAAGAGACGACTTTTAGAGTTTTCTGACTAATTTGGGCGGGTCACTAATACGTTATTAATTCGCCTTGATGAAATACTCCCCAGTATCGGCCTTACTTTCTTTCCCCTCCCATAAAGCAATTGACTGTCCAAGCCTGTCAAGTGGTTAACAATAAGAATAAATTGAGTGGCTAAGAAGGCTGAATTGTCCGTCTGCGTATGTCGCAAACGACCCGATTCGCAATTCATGAACCAGGCTATACCGAATGACATGCTTCCCGCGTACGTTGGATTTTCATGTTCTTACATGCGGCATTTCGTCCACCGCGCCGCCATGGTGGATTTCACAGTACTTACGTTCAGGCAGATCTTTTTCGAGTTTCCAAATGAGATCTCGCAATGAGTTTTCGGTACTCCCGGTAATCTGGACTTAGTCTTAGTGATGTGTCAACATGTTATCAAGTTTTGATGCCACACACGATACGGATCAGCCGCTGGTCTAAGAATTTTCACCTCCACCAGTCTAATGCCACAGAATCTAAGCCTACGGACTGGTGCCAAGGCTGCAAAGCCTCTGCTGTTTATTTGTAGGCGCTTCCATCACCTCACCGAACAAACTCCTTGGATTCCGTACATTATCTTTTGTGGCCACGCCTCGAACACTGCTCACTGACATGGTCTCCAAACCTCGTGCCTGGCATTGGGGATTCTGGAGAAGGTTCAGAGCCGGGCAGACAAACCTGTTCGATGTGTGGGTAATCCGAGACCAGAGGAAGGCGGAATTTATGCAACCTGCCCCGGACACCCCGCAGGTCGCAACGCGTAGACCTTTCATGCTCAGGAGATTGCATATAAGCTAGTCAGTTGGAGCACCGTTTTCTTGGTCGTCGTGGGAGCAATTTCCAGATAGATCGCAAAAGGATGCGCAGTCGTCGTGTTCAACAGTCGGTTTACTCGCAGCATGTTCTGAACCCTGGGGTGCGACATTTAGTGAAGTCGTCCTGGCTACTGCATTCAAAGTGTTTGAGAAAAGTAATGGTTCCTTGTTCCTAGTCCACGATGCTGTAGGATAACATGGAGCTAGGTATCGTTCAGCATACAAGTGTGGTTTCAAAATCCTCCCGCCTTCACGCACGCAATTTCTTACCTTTTTAACAAAATACAACATGCGAGATCAGTCTGTAGACTCCGTTTTGCTTGCTTAATTGACTGTAGTTCAGCAAGTTTCTCTACAAATATGGATGTAGGACGTTTAAATTTAAATTTCACATAAGCAGGCGAAACGAATATTAGACGTTAAGGGGAAAACGTTTAAATCGCAAACAAGTTTGTAATTAATGAGAATCGCTTAGTGGCTATCCTTAATAAAAGGTACCTGAAACGAAATTTCACGTTTGCAGGCGGAGGTGAGGGCAGGACCACACTTCTTCTTGGTGCAAACGGATTAACAGTACACAATATATGATTTTATCAGCAAAATGTAAATGAAACATGCAGGAAGTAATAACAAAGCAAGGTAGCTGCTACCGAAAACAGCTCCCCCTGCAGGCCATTAGGTGCTTTGTACGACCGACATATCACTCTCATACGTCCAGTACCTTTTTCTGTCTCTGCAACTTCAATTTTCCACCAAAAATAAGAAATCCATGTCTCTTATCTATATCAGACCTCATCGCATACATCGGAATTATTGTGCCCGTGCAACCCACTGGCCATGCCAGGCAAAGTAACCTCTCCACTCAGCATTCTGCACTTCAGACAAGCAGAACCAAACTATGGTTGCATATCAAAACTTAAAATGACCTCCTGGACCAGACCTATGATGGATATTTAACTGGTTGGGTAAATTTGATGTCAGCAGGGCAGAATATGACAATGCCCATAGGTTCCACTCAACCGATGGACCAAAGAACTTCGAGAAAGGGAAGAGAGATCAGTTACAGGCATTTTCGACAACTGGAGATCAAAAAGCAACAATTGGGTAGGAAACTGCGAGGCAAGAAACCGATAAACCTAAGACAGGCTTCTATTTTCCAATCAGACGTACGTGTGTCGCTAATTCGTCTTTTCTACCGTTTCCTTCTATAGACTCTCCTAATGCTCTCTCTTAACCCTTTTACCTTCGTAATACCACGGACTATGCGACAGCTTGCGTCAGAAGGCTTCGTAGTCGACACTTCCGGTGACTCTGCCGTGAATACCTGTGAAATGTGTATGCACTCCGTTCGAGTCTTGGTGCTGTTACAACACAAACTTGAGTGTTCGTGTATTTGTATCTTAATAAAACAAAGGGGCTACGTGGTAAATGCGCTTGGCCAACACGGATGCCATATGGGATCTTGGCAGGCGTTATCGGATTGCACACCACAACAAATGTCAACATTTCGGGGTGCGGTGGCAGGCCCGGTTGCCGGAAGACGTCGCACAGACTGAGACCCCTGTCGCCCCCCATTGTTATTGTTGGTCAAAATCCTGGTCATTTGCTGTGTGGACCAGGGAGTGTGCAGTGGAGCACCTGAGCCCTCTCCCGCCTCCGGTCTTCTTGACTCTGTCTTGAAACCGGGTCCAGATGGGGGAGGGGGAGAGAGGGAGGCAGATACTTTGAAAGTCTGCATTCACTATAAACTAAACCACGCACAAGCCACCGTCCCTGTTTCACCTTGTTGTGGCGCATGGGACATCGTTTGCAACGACGATCGAACTATTACAACAACTTAACTTGCTTACTGATTTAAATTAAATAGCGAGATAATTCTCGTGTGTGTTTCATCCCCGTTAGTTAAGCAGGGCTTGATTAATTTTAGGAGCACAATAGGAACGAGCATCTGTTCAGTCTGGCGCAATTAGGCACACCAGAGGACATGTTAGAGGCCGCACGTCATTTGGAGAAGTTGCCGGGATACGAAGAGAAGACAATAATTCTTTACCAGAGAGCAGGCCAACTGAACACGGCAATTGAACTTGCCTTTAAGACACGACAGTACGCAGCCCTCTCACAAATAACCTGCGGTGTTGATCGTGCCATCGATCCTTCTCTTCTTTCCAAGTGTGCAAACTTCTTCATGCAGAACAGTCAGTTTGAGAAGGCAGTTGAACTGCTGGCGTCTGGTAAACAGGTAATTTGTAAGCTTTTTCTCTACGCACATTCTCTCGTACTATTTCTTGATTTACTGCTTGTTATTTGCCTCATCTGTTTAATTTGGCGTTTAAATGTGAACCGTCAGATGTTCATCTTTCTGCATCCTCTTTCATGTAGTCACTCCACTAAGCCGTTATCAGGTTTGGTTGTTCAGTTGATAAGGTTTCTCTGATTATTTTCAGTATCAAACCATCTTCATTTACATCCGATAAGACAGGAAAAGTGCGAACGGTTAATCTCTCTCCCAAGAAGGGTACGATACCTGGGACGCCTTTTTGGCACTTTTTATGGTTCTTCCTATCAAACATGCCGTTGTTGCTTGCCTTTAGTTTATAATACCTATGATAACTGTAACAATCAGTAGTGTTACTTACTATGTAGAGTGACGTTCACCGATCGGGCTAAGGGTCACGCTGGTCCCGTTGTGTCTTAGGGCTCAATTTGGAGTTCTCGCAGGCAGTCGCATGGTGCCGATAACGGAATGCTGACAGAGGTTGGGTGTGACTGGCCGATGACGACTGACATGACAGAAATGGCCATCCCGGCCTCCCCAGTGTTTGTCGGCATTCCGCTATCAGTCCTGTTACCTGCAACTGTTTTTTTAGAGTCTTATCACACGATACCTTAACACTTAGGTGTTCGTATCGATCTGATCGATATCACGGAGCAAGCTAATTTCGCTTGCTCTTGGTTTTCAATAGTAAACAGGCGGTCACCTATCATTTCGCAAAAAGACAAAATAAACGATATCGTGAGTGGAGCTAAAAGGGCAGCGACTATTTTGCACCTCGTCAGTAGGCAAGGATCATGACAAAAACCCGCAATTGACCAAAAGCTGATGAAAAGTCAACTGGCAAACATATGTTTTTGTAATTCATAATCAGGCCACTACAACTACATTGAAAATGAACTTTTGAGTTATGGACAGGCTTTATGTATCTCGGGGTAATGGTTAATCAAATTCGTCGTTCTCACAACTAACCATCAGTCCCGAAACACAAACCCTGGCCGTAGCTCATAATTTCATTCGCCGTGTAACTTTAGTGTCCTGATGATGAATGATCGAAGACGTATGTTTGCCAACTGACTTTTCAGTCGTAACATAGAAATTTCCGCAGAGCTTAAAAACTGGTGAGTACGCATATACAGCACACACACCGTCACGGGGGATCTCAAATCAATCGGCTCACAGAAACGAAAGGCCGAGGCTAGATCAGCGTCGAACCTGATCGACTATTTATTTGCCCTAGCTCTGCTAATCCCTTTGCGCGATCCCATTTGGAAATGATCGGCTGAAAATGGCATGATAAAAGTGAAACAGTAGCTGCTTCGTCACCTCCCTTGCCCTTCCGTCGGCCGTATAGTAACTTGGACCACCGAAGACTCGTCCATTGTTTAACATGAAAACGGCGAACACTTTCGAAAAGCTTTGTTCCAATTGCCAGCTAATTTAGGGAAGATTTCATTGACTTTTGTGAGATAGTAGAGCCATATGACAGCTCCACTAATTTCACTTAACAGTCAATAAAAGCACTCTTTATACATGGGCCCAATATTACATATATTTCTTTCTTCTCGCCGATCTGCCACCTCGAAAAGCGCATCGTGCGCATGCTTCGTATGTACTGGAAGATGGGTATCCCAAGAAGCATAATTCTAAAAAGAATGAGTCCTTTGGGAAATTTAACAAACTTTATTTCGTAAATTTTCGAGTCTGGTTCTCCAGCTCGTCGTCAGACGCGTAGTAAGTGTGAAGAAACAGTCAAAATTTAAACATGCCCAAAAAATCGACATTGCTTTGTCATGGCTGAGGATGGGTCAATGCCGTGGGCTGAGGTCACGTCTTGATTGGCTATTACCTTTTCCATTTTTCCTTGAGATTTTTGTACATGGCGTCAGGATCGATGTGTCGATTGATGCATGAATCATCGGCCTTTCTTATGTGGGCAGGAACGGACAATGCGTGTTTTACCCCAAGCGAATGTGTGCCCAGTTTCAAGAGTATGCATGGCGACTTGGAATAAGTGGTCCTGTCTCTTCATTCGTTCAAATTCTGCTTAACCCAATTTTAACTTCCCTCCCAAGTTCAACGGTGTGCCAATGGATTTTCTCATCCCTTACAGTACCTAGAAGCAATCAAGCTGTGCGGCGATTACGGTGTTAACCTAACCGAGGAGCTTGTCGAGAAGTTGACCCCGCCATCCGACCTGCCCTCAGAGGAGCGTGTGGAAATCCTGACCCAACTTGGCTACCAGTGCGTCACTCAGAATCAGTATCATCTGGCATGTAAGAAGTTCACGCAAGCTGGCGATCATGTGGCGGGCATGAAGGCACTACTGCGCTCTGGTGATACGGAAAAGATCATATTTTTCGCGAATGTCAGTAAAAAACGGGACATCTATCTGATGGCTGCCAACTACCTACAGACCTTGGATGTTTGGCGTACTGACACGGAGATTGTCCGCACTATCGTGCTCTTCTACACACGAGCGAAGGCCCTGGAGTCTTTGGCCTCCTTCTACGAAGCTTGCGCTCAGGTGAGCATATTAGTTCTCCCACCGCAAGTGTTTTAACTCCTGTGTTGGATATGTTTCAAAGGCCTTTGGAAAGCTTGTAAGCACTAAATTAAGACAGCAGAATTCCCGCTAGGTTCTAAAGTCCGGGGAGACGTCAATGATCATTTGAATCCAAACTTCAGGTGGACGCCAGAGAGTAGGACACGAATTTAAACTATCATCCAGGTTATAGCCTCACAGTTGATTCAGGGGCTCCTGTCACTTCCACATCCACCTTAAGTCCAGCCCTAATTCCCAAAACCAAGAATGCAATCTGAGGGAGACGGTCATTACCCATTACGACAGTTGAATTATAATTACCGTTCGGCAACATTCCGATCTTTAAAGGGAAGTAAGATATGTCTGAGCAGCGACCAGTTCAAAAAATGTCCAAAGTGATTTCAGACAGTAAAATTGGCAGGCCGAGTCCGGTAGACATTCATAGATCAATACAGTGGTTCCCGCCCGCGGAAGTGAACACCTACTTGTTAACTTTGACGGCATGACCTTTCGAAAGTAATCCAATTACAGTGCGTGACCGATCTCACGAAATGTTGGCCGAAATTCTAAAATGCGTTTTTAATCAGGAAGGATTACTTAGGTGGGGTTGTAATAATGATAAGTATGCAGCATAAACTTATAGCACTTCGGGCTCAACAGGATGTCGGCTTTTGGATGCACTTCTTTTTTAACCTCCTGCAGAAACCGCACTTTGTAAAAAATGAATACTTAAATAGCATGCATTTTTCCAATTGATTTTCGATGGTCTTGTAAATTCAAATATATTGCATAAAAACATGCACAGAAATATGCTTTCTTTTACTCTTTTGGTAGAAAATCACATTGTCTTGATGTTTTATGTCCGAAGAAATGGTATAATTAGGTTTCAAAAACGTTTTCCAATTCCCGATTAATTTTCAGCCTGACCTTCTATTGCATTAGCGTTTGACGATTTCAGTCTACAAGGTGCACGCTTTCCGCGTAAGGAAAATCATATATTCCTCTGTGCCTTTAAAAAGTTACCACATAGAGTTCCTAAAATTTCGCAATGGATCCGGGCTGTGTTGTGCATTTCATTAGGAGCATTGGTAAACGGACATGTGCAGTCCTGCATGTATGCACATCGCACGGTCTTGAAAATCTCATAATTAGAGACTTTTTAAAAACCCAAATGATAATCCTTTTGAAGCCCTTAGAATATTTGCTTGCAAAAGTTGAATGTGCGAAGCGACGCAAACGACTATAACGGAATCACGTGACAGCTCGGCCACTGCAAACGGCAATGTCCAACGTGTACTCCTGGCAGGGTGGACGAAGGGACAGTGACCTGGGCGTGAATCAGTTAATGATGATAGTAGACTTGCGTAGTACCCATCCTACCCTCTCCTCCCCCACCCACCTGAACTTGGTGTTACGAGAGAGAGAGTCAATAAGACCGGAGGCAAGGTAGGTAGCTGTGGCTAAACAGTTTGTTTGCGTGCGCCACGCACGACCTTATCCGCTCACACTTGACCAGGCTTTCACAGGATCAGGAAAAGGGACCGTTCGTATTTAACCTGAGTGGGAGTGCCATACAGGCCACATTAAGAGCAGGTCAGTGCAGCCTGAATCTCCGTCCTGCGAAGATCGAGTTGTCCTCTCAGGTGGCAGCCTTGAAAGCCACGGCCTTTATTACACGCTGATACTTCAGAAGCGCATCCACTTGTTTTATCTGAGGGATAAGCAAAAAGTGACATGGGGACGGAGTGTCCTGAGTCGACCTCAATCTCCATTCCCTCTCCCGGGCAGTAGTCCACCGTCTGAGCGATCTGGTGCTGGGATTGGGCACAGAAACATGTACCAAACTGTGCACGCGCACAGCCAGCGACGATAATCGAAAAGGTATTAACGGCCCCTTGCGTCTTCGCATAGTTGAAAATTTACGTCTTTTTCTACTCCAGTGCTGATACTGCGTTTTGTAACCATACCCTTTAGGTCGTGGTGTCATGTCGTCAGGTGAAAGAAGCAGAATATTCATCAAGCATTAATATGGTAGGGGGCGCTCACCGATCGTTCTTACGGAACTCAATCGTTCGGTTGTGCCTTATGGACTCTCTCTTGAGCCCAACCAGCAGCCGCACAGCGGCGCATGATATAGGCAGAATGACATTACCGACAAAGACAAGAGAGACTGGAATGGCCATTTCTGTTATTTGTTATTTGAGAAAAAAGTAGCGCTTTGTGGGCCTACGGAGAGGGCCAACTTCACCCAATAGCTAGCCTCTCGGGCACATGAATTCATGTCAATTTTTTTGTCACGCCAGGTGGAAATTGAAGACTGTCAGAATTACGAAAAAGCTATGGGCGCTTTGACGGAAGCCTACAAGGCGCTTTCCAAGGCTGCAGCAATGTCGGCTGACACTGTGAACATGAACATCGACAGTCGTTTACAGCAGCGGCTTCTCAACGTGAAAATGAAGATTATGCTTTGCAAACAATTTGTAGAGACTCAAATGTAAGTACGCCTTTCGTTCTCATTTCGTTTTTTCGTTCGCTCAACAAACTGTCAGACGTAGACTGGTTCACACTCTGACGCATCTATCGCCATGTATGTCCCATTTGTAAAACACCAAAATTTCCATGTAAGACAAAGTTCCTCTTTGCCAAATCTAGCCTCCGTCGTCATAATTCCTTAAGACTTTAACCTGCAGGCGTGTCATCCTAATGCTTGTACGGCGATTGCTATAACTCGTTGAGAGCTTTACCCACACATAATACCCTACTCAAATGTATTAAGTAGTTGGTATATATTCCAATTTAATCGTTTCCCACGAAAAGACTGAAAAAGCCCAGAAGAATCGGTGACAATCGGCGTCCGCACATTATGCAAATAATGATTTTGATGGACAAAAGGAATTTTTACTAAAAATGTCTTGTACCATGCCTTGAGTCATTGGTTTGATGAGAAGTTTTTTCACTTCAACTAAGCGCCGTGTCATAATTTACTCAGCAAACGTATATTTCACCTAAAGAAACCACTGTGGTCCGATTTCACCAGAAAACTACCAAATTTTCTGAACTTGTGAGTGGATATGCAGGTGCAGGTCTGCCGCCTCCGTTTAGCCGACATAAATCCAGAAATGCTAATGACAACTTCGTTCTTTCTATAAAAATGCAGGATGTTTGAAGATGATCCGGTGGAGGCGTTGAGCCGGTGTCAAGCCCTTCTGGAAGAGCCGGATACAGCAAAAATAATACGGCCGGGCGATATATATGCAACCATGATACGCGAGCTCGTAGCCAAGGAGAAATTTCAAGCAGTAAGCCCCACCATATACTTCAGTCCTAACTTGTCTTTTGACTAAGCGCAGCGTCGATATCTTATGACCAAGGATCTGTCAACTGGGTATTGACACCCTCCAAGTCGATAGCCCACCATTTCCCCCCAGCCACTGCTCAGTCGTCCTTAAAAGGTTAATGAACAAACGTATTAAAGAACTTCGTTATAAAATCCAAGGTTTCTGATGGTCCGTATCGGTGATACTTCGAACACATTTTCACTGTCTCTGCGGGTCCACAGGTGACGTTTTTTGCCAGTTAAGAAAGGCTCAAATGGAAAGGCTATTTGTGTTAGCAAGTAAATATAAGGCCAGTAAAGGCAGACAACATGCCTACTTGTTCACAGAACTCGTGGCCGTGAACGTTAAAAAGCAAGGGGTTTAGACTGATGGAAATGTTAACTCAAATTATAAGACATGGTCTCGACTAGAAATGACTACTTAAGTAAGACTGTGGTATTTATTATCAAGCAACGTAGTCCCACGATATTTCAGCCACTTCAGGATGCTGGCCTTGGAACGATCTCCTTTTCGGCCGCCCGCAAAATGACTACTTAAGGGGTATGCATTTTTCTCACGGATTGTTGACGCCCTTATAAATCCCAAAATATTCTACGCAAAATATGCAGAAAATATTCTTTCCTGTATTCATTTGGTGGCAAGTTACATCTTCAAATTCTATAATTGAAGGAAGACCATACCCCGGTTTTAAAACTGCCTCAATTCTCCAGTAGGTTTGGACCAAATTTGCCGTTACACTTGCCTTCAGGGTTTCCAAACCGCATGTAGTATGCATTTCGTCAAGGAAAAATTAAACGTTTCTATATGCTATTAGGGAGACTCCACATAGGAGTCATAAACTTGTGCAGTGCATCTGAAGCAGATTATATGATTTATAAGCGACACTAAAAAACATGCTAATGCGATGCTGTACGCGTGGACATTTCACGATCTTAATGGAACCCATAATTACATATTCTTTTTAAAACCGAAAGATACTCTCATTTCAAGCATAAATTTGAGATAGAGTCAAGTTTCTACCAAATGAACACAAGAAAGAATGCTTCTGTTTGTTTTCTGTAGAATATAATTGAATTATAAGGACCTAAGCAAGCAGTGGGGGAAATTCACATTACTCTAGTCATTCTTACAGGGCGTATTTTCTGCAGACGGCCGAAAAGAAACTCATTCGGAGGCCGGCACCCTGATCTGTAACTAATATTACAACCCTACTTAAGTAGTCCTGCCGAGCCAAAAGCACATTTCAGAAGTTCGGTTAACATTTCGTGAGAGAGCACATCTGCCGGCCGGAAACCCCGAGTATTGACTAACAGAAAAGCCCGGTAGTGTTTGCGCAGCTCGAATTCTAATAGCCATCTTATAGTATGATATTTTCCAACTATTTGGACGGAGCCTTACCTAGAGTCCACAAATCACACAATAGAAAAAGTCTTGCATATCTTGTTGAAGCACCCGCGACTTACGAATGACTTTGAATATCCTCGGAGAAATAGTAACATTCCTCGCTGAGCACCCCTTCATAGCATATGGTACTCCTGTAAATTTGCAAAAAACGATACACGGTGGGTATGACAGGAGCTGGGGGATCGCTCATACAGGGCACGACCTAAGCGTGCCATTCACTGCCATATCCAGTTGAGATCAAGGACTCCACCCAACCCTGTTTGGCGGTGTATATAGCCTTTCTCGTATCGTTTGTTTTTATGGCAACTCGAGCCCTTTTAGTCGCAATTGGTTCGAGTATACGAGGCTCGTCGCGGATGCAGGCGTTACGCCTATGTGGGAGGCAGCCGACCTATGAAGACCATGCGGGTCCTACGAACGCACAGAGCACCGCTTGTAAAACGCACCTCAACCTTGCCAAAGCTCCGGTCATGACAACTACTGTGACCGTCTCTGTTAGCACGCAACCGCTCCTGCCCTGATGCGAAGGCCGGCCCGTCTACACTCACGAGCCCATCCTTAGCTATGAAAGCATCCAAGGCATTCATCAGCCCTTGAGCGTCTTAGAAATTCTGTCTAGGACCGACTGAATGCCTGTCTCACTACAGAGAGGACAGCGCTATTTGTGGTATTCACGTCAAGCAGTCCTTTTGTCCAGAAAGGATTATACCTGAGCCTGCTGAGAGCCGAGAGATTCTATGGGAGCTCGCATGGGACAAAAAAAACAAGTACAAAATGTCCTGCTCCCACACCGGCTTCTGTCATTCGTAATACTAACAGACACATCGCGGACTATCAGGAAGTCTGCGGAGTCGGAAACTTGGGGAAATGAATGGAAATGGTGGATGAACAGACGTGCCACATGCTGCTCTGACATCATGACTGATGGCGTCCCTAGCGACGTATTTTGACTCCCAGATTTCTCAGCAGTGAAGCCGAATTGAGTGAGATGTGACATTTAGTCCATTCTAATCACGACTGTCCTGCCAACCGGATTCCCCCTGGGGAAAATAGATTGAATAAGTGTGCTGAGGCCAACGCGTGTGCACCGACCGCAGGACCTCTCGGCGAATTAGCAAGTTTGTCAGCATTTGTCAGGATAGCTTAATTGTCCTTACGCTCACTTTAAAACCAAACAAGGAGAAAACTAGTTAAGTACGGCATTTGCATCGCCTTAAAAAAAGTCACAGAATATCTCCAACAGAGCTCTTCGAACGGCTTAGTATAACAGCCAGATAAAGACAAAATCCGACTTCGATACGACGCATGTGTGCGAAAGTCCCTTACTTCCTCACGTTTTTTCCTCTAAACAGGCATACGCCTGCATGCAAGACATGAAAGAACGACTCAGAGGAAAAGCAGATTTGACAATGTACCTGGACAGAGCAACACAATTGAGCATCCTCAGAGCCCTGGATATGCCCATAACCAGTCATGAAGTGAACAAACCGACAAGTCAAGAGGGAACCACATCTGACGCCGATTCCGTAGAGGAGAATGTGGTCGATCTTGGTATTACAGGAAGCGATGAGGACTGAAAAAAACGCCGTGTACTATTGGAAACTAAAGGACTTTAGACTTTTTCTACCCCAAACCATTTTACAGAACACAGCCCCCAAAGTCCCATGTCGGCAAAACAGTTGTTTTATTGTTCGTTAGATACATGTATGTATATGCATGTGCAAAATTGTCAAAAGAAATTAATAAGATCCACCAGCCGCTTCTTTCTTCTGTTTCTTCTTCTCTGCCTCTTCTTCGCGTTCCTTTTCAATGGCTTGGACGTACTTATCAATCTCTTCATAATTGAGCATCTAGAAGAGGGTCGGGTGAGAAACGATTTTACGAAAGCACCTGAACAAATATGCCCGACAGGGCAAGGAATGTAAGTTTTTTGAGAACCAAATGTATAATAGAACCTGGTACTCAATAAATGACAAATAACAGTCAGATATTCGAAACCTGGCTCGGTGGGAGAGCTCCACATTATAAGTTACGAGTAAAGAAAATGTGATGGCGAGGTTTTACAGACCTTCAACTGTAACCAACACGCTGATATGAAGTAAATTTGTAAAACAAGAGAGGTGGACACTGTTACTGGGGAGAAAATAGCTGTCCCGAAAAATATAATGGACAAGAACGTAGTTGCCTGTGTTAGCCCCTCAGACGTTCGAGTCAGCCACTAGGCGCACTTTACTAGTTAAGCACCGGAGTTGGTCAAAAAGTTACTCGCAGTTCTATGTCAAGGCTATAGCGTGATATCTCGTGATAGCTGGTCGCGCCGCAACAACAGGTGGATGTCTGAAACTTGAAATTGAGTCCGTTGGCTATCAAACCTTTGAGTCAAAAGTTCTAGCACTAGAACTACGCATGCACGTCCTGTCGATTGTTGTCAACAAGATCCAAATTCAATTAGTTATGGCTCCAAGTGACTGCAAGGAATTCTGAGAAGGTCACAAAGCAACGAAAGTGGAGATTTGTTTCTGACAAAAGAATGCTCGGAGGGGCCGTTTCCGGCTCTTTTGCCGACACCTAAGATTTGTACCCCAGTTGGTTAGTCATCGGGCGTCTGTAAATTAAATGCCCTACCACTTGAAATGTATACAAACTTACTGGTGAGAATGGTCGAGATTATTAAAATCATCTAAGTACGGCGCTTACTGGCCTACTCTTGTTATAAGACGAAACAGGGATGATATATTTTCACCGAAAAAATGCTAAGGCGAATTACCGATGTCTACTGTATACAAAAACCGATAGTAGAGTCATTTCCATTCAAGTCTGGCTCATTTCTGTGAAAAAAAAAACAGACGCACGTTCCCCTATGTTGATTACGATAGGTCAAATTATTGAGACTAACTGCTTTTCTGAGCTGGGGTGTTCTAATTCTTACAAGTCAAACGCGCAATCGAACGCGACTCATTGTGAGCCTTTTTCGAATTATCAACGGTGAAGAAAAAGCATGTTATTGTTGAAGACTGCAACGGGACCGCGATGAATTCAAAGGCAAAATTCTGCAAAAATTTCTAGCAGCCAAGCGGTGAAATATCTGTCAGTGACTTGCAACCACTGACGGATGTTTCGTCCTGGAACTCGATACTAGATGTCTAGACTGCCAAACGTTTAAATACTCTCATCACCCCTGGATGTTCTTAACCATGCGCCGTCCCCACATGTCGCGTATTATGGCACAGGCATGAGTATGAATAAATGAAAACGTGCGCTTACCAACGTCAATTTCTTCAGTGGTTGCGTAAATATCAGGACGCAAGCAGGCTCTACTGGCCCTTCGTGCTGCAGATGTATGCGACTTCAACAGCGTTACGCAGGATGTTTCGAACGTTTCGACTAAAACAGGGTTCTTTGTCATTCCTCGCCTTACACGCAACCACCAATTCACTGGATTGTACATGCAACGCATTTTCTCAACAAATACCAGTGTCCAACACTCGTGCTCCCAGGACTACCAAACGATTGGTTGGAGAATGCTAAAAATATGTCTTCTGTGAACATCCAGGGACCTGAATAATCAGCGTAGTTCTTGGTTGTGTCTACGACCAATTACAGATTGACACTGGGAATTGGCCATCCCCAGAAAATTAAACCTGCAGAAATTCCAAAATATCCGTCGAGCGGCTCATGAAGTTTGCTGCGCCTCGCACGTATACGGCTTCCGCCTCTGGCAGCCACGCCGGGCTAGGAAGCATGTCCTCACGGCTCCTGAGCGGTCGGAACGTGCGCATATGCAGCCTCTGGGACAGCCACTCACAGACGCCCAAAAAATCGGCTACTACCCAATCAAATAAGCTGATACTGACTCTCAGGTAATGCTTATACATTCACGCTTACGTGACTCAAGAAGACGAAACGCACGCGCGGATCCCGAGCCGGCTGCGCGTCAGCGGCTCTGAGAATCACCGAGCCCGTACAAAATACACCTCTACTGGTGTATTGCCCTTACTCCTAAACGGAATCCGGTGGTGATTATTGTGGTTCCTTGAATATACTCACAACTTAAGAGACAAACTTAACGATCGGTCGGCCGAGCAGTTAACACTGTTGGTCAAGATAATGTGCATCTGAAATACCATAAACAGAACCGAGTTTTACAAGTGAAAGAAAGTCGTCAGTAGGAGGGGTGCGTTCGGTGCACAACCATCGGGTTTATTCAAGGGGCAGAATGCTGTCATTTAGCGTGCGTAACGGAGCTAATGAAATGTTACCATGCCACCCTCACTGAAAAACATAGTGACTGGTGTTTAGATATATTTGACTGGCTGGGTGCAGGTTTAAAGCTACCGCACAGTCTGACCGAAATTTCTTGTCGTCAGAGTTAACAGATCAGGTGAAAGCTACTTTTGTCCGCGTAAAAAGCATGATTTAGGGCTAGTGGCTTTGGTTACGCGTTTAAATAAACTTTTACCATCTACTCAAAGATTACAAGGACCCAATAAGGTGAAGGCAAGAACGCCCGGTTGGTGTTGGGTATCGGACAAAACTAGTCGACGTAGACTGGTCCATCCTGTCCGCTTTGCTGGATTTGCAGTATTACTGTGTTTGAAAGGTCGGACTGAGCAATTTGGCAGCTTTAAACGAGTTCATTCGGAGACTGCAATGGAATCCAGTAACAGTTTTATAAACCGAGATTTCACCCTTACGAACGGTTTAAAGGCTCGCAAGCATTCAGATACTGAATACAAGTAAAAAAATACTCCACAATGGGATTTTGGTTATTAACTCGACACAAATCTCGATTGGACAAAGTTCACTCGTCCCTGTACACTGAGTGGAATAAAAGGCTGACATCAGAATAAGTCTAACACTGGTGCCCTAAATAACTGTAAACTGTAGATGTAGATATTGGTCATTAAGTTTCGATGTACTAGAAAATGTTCAAGCGAGGCCGTGCAAAAAAGTTTCACATTGCAAATGCTACTTCCGAACTAGTAATATTATTAAAAAGGACATCTATTTTGCCGTACCAGAGTTTGAAACCTGCATGACGCGCTAACAGTGATGGGACCAAAACTATGAACATTAAAAGGCTTTGGAATGAAGTGGTTCCGAAACATACCTTCCATTCTACAAACGAATCACCGGGCTTTGTAGGTTTTTTGGCGCGCATAACCGCTAATTCCATGTGCTTTGCGCCAGTCTGGACAACCTCGACGAGGGCCTTGACAGCCATTTTTATGGTGTCTTCTTCCGTCGCAACCGCGCCCGCGGAGTAGTTTTTCTCGAGGAACTCGCGTGCTGCCTTAGAATTCTTCCCAATCGCGTTCGCCTGATTTTTGGATGATTATAAAGGTTTATCGACGTTACCAGCCACTCGAAGTGTGTCCCAGATGGATCCGTCTGGTATAAGTGAGGAGTCCCGTCTTGGTTTATTCCAACGATAAGCGTAGAGACGCCGAAAGGTCTGCGACCGTTACTCTGGGTGTATTTCTGTTTGATCTGTGCCATGTAACGAGCTACATATTCGACCGACACCGGATCTTCCACCGTTAGTTTGTAGCTTTTGCACTCAATACGGATCCTATCGATAAGAACACGTGCGTCGGCAGTAAGACCTACACAGTAAACAGACAAACACCTAACCTGCAAATGCTACGGCTATATGGTCATCAAGCAGTGAAATCTTTCTGATGGTTCGGTCATTTTGCAGCTTCGTTGTAGCCTTCTTTTCAACGCATAAAACTACGCAGTCCGCCCCTTTAACACCAATCTATCGCATTATTATGATAATTTGTTTACCGCAGTAGATCCTTTTTTTACAGCCTCCTGTGCATACTCTACTTGGAAGAGGTGTCCATCAGGAGAAAAAACAGTTATGGCCCTATCGTACTTCGCGGTCATGATTAATGTGCAGACGGCTTGAGTTCAGCGGTTCATCCTCAGGTGTTTTAAACAGCTGTAATCAAAATAGCGTTTTACGATATTTAATCGACCGGCAAAACAGACATGTGCGGGATTTCTCTGGTGGTCAAACATTCCTGAGTAAGTAGATTCTTCCTGCCTAAAGCTCTATGGTCCGAAATCCAAACTAAACGCCGGAGTTCTCCGTAGAAAGGCGGTAAACCGCTGCTAGGGTCAGGATAGCTATTATACGAGCAACTCACGGCAGTCAAAAACAGCACTACGTTAACGTTGAATGCTAACCTGCAAAAAAAGTGGAAAACAGAAAAGACGAACAAAACAGGAGTATTTAGTGCAGGCAGTGACCGGAAGTTGCTATTGTAATCATGCAGTGCTCACGGCAAATTAACAAAAGGATTCAGCCTTTCTACATTACTTTAAGAGTACCTATGAAACACTGATTTACATTATGCAAGCAGTTTCTAGGCGACATCTGTATGGTGGCGGACGGCTCAGACTTCAATTATGCACGATGAGTTTTTCCCAACTCTATGCTGATCCGTACTTCCCTGGACCGTCCAGATTAACACCTGGCGTAATGCTGACAGAGAAGTCTTTTTAAAAAATGTTTGTAAAGCTTGGCAACACGCCGTAAAAAGTGAGTTACCTCTCTCATATGCCTATTCGAGTTTGAAAGAGAATTTCGGTGTAAATCATGCGAGTTATTATCTTGGGAATATAAATAATCCTCCGTACTGTCTCTTTTAATTCGGTTCAGTTCAGTTTATTGAGAGAAATAGGCGTGAGGCATTGAGTACACTATTTACGACGTAACATTTAGTGCGATATACGCAAGAATCATCTGGGCTGAGATAATTCAGACGAGTCCATAATGGTATGCCAAAATTGGAGCGTCTCAGGTGACGCGCTCGAAATCTCATCGGTCAAGTAGGAACATAAATATGTCAAGGTACCTTTTAAAGCTTTGTACTGATGGTGACATTGCAACACCTGCGTAGAGGGCATTCCATGTTTTGACCACTCGGACAGAGAAGAAGAACTCCCACACATCCAGCCTTGCCTGCTGAATGTGCAGTTTTAACGGTTGACCTCGGTGTTTGGTAGCGGTAACGAATTCAAAAAGTCCTCAAGCGCCAGGTTGCAGTTCAGCCCTTTGACTATGCAGAATGCTTTTCAGTTCAGTTCAGTTTTATTACGGGGAAGGTTCGGCCAAATTGCCTATAACTCAAGCGGAATAGGTCCAGATCAATTAGCCGTGTAACTTAAGGGAAAGGGCTTTGAATCTTAACCATTTGTATGGCTCTCCTCTAGAGCCTTTCAAGAGAAGTTCGATCTTAAACCGCCCATGGTCTCCAGGCTTGTATGCCATATTCGAAGTGCGGCCGTAAGAATGTTCCGAAATCTTTGGGAGGAAGTTTTCGTCAGAATCCATAAATACATGCTGGATTGCGTGCAGTGCGGAAATTGCGACTTTGCTACTGTCGAACGATTAGCGGATGGTATAAGGGAGTTCGTCATCAGCACACCGAGGTTCTTGGTCGTGCATGCCATCGACATCGGGACCCGTTCAACAGCAAGGATGAAGATCGTGACAAGAAAAGTGGTCTACACAAAGCCTTTGTCAATCGGAAAACTGAAGAAAACAAAGAAACGTCCTTCTGATTTCCTCGTCTTGTGCAGCATCGTCTGCTGAAGGTGCAAAAACACATGGGTGGATCAAAAAACCGAGGAAATGCAAGAATAAACGGACAAAAATGACACGACGACGGTCTATCGTCCACCAAACTAAAGGAACCGCTTTGCCGCTCAGTGCCGACAGAATAACGATTCTTGAGGACAATTCGCAAATTATGATGCTCTGGACCGAGTACTTCAGAAGCGCACTCACTTAACTGCCAAAAGCTCCAAAGGTACCTTCAGCAGGTTCCCTAAAGTAGAGCCCAACAACAATGTTGAAAACTAGCCCTCGTTGTAAGAAACTGCCAGGGCCGTACATCAGATGTCCAGCAGCAAAACCCCATGCGTTGTCGAAATCTTAACTGAAATCCGCAAGTAGGATGACCCTCGACGAGTGGACAAATTGCCCTACATAATTTAGGAAATATGCGATAGAAGCAAGGTGCTCTTGATCTCAAAGACACAGAAATCATCTACCTATACAAATAAGAGCGTAACCGGGAGATTGGCGGTAATTACGGAAACATTTCCCCCTTTAGTTGGGCAGAGGAAATCCTCCCCTGAGTCTTTCTTTACTGCCCGAAAATTCATATGGAGTAATAACTCTTGCCTGAGAGTCAACGTGGATTCCGGGGACTCAGCCGAGACACGTTTTTCGTCGGTTAAAACTGCATAGAGAGCGAAAGAAACCTCGGACCAACCTTCGCACTACGTTTTTGACAAGGCCAAAGTCACCTGACACAACGACTTCCGACGTACTTTGAATTTTCATGCGAAAATTTGGATAGCCCAAACGACTATCTCAGATTTTATGCCAATTTCACGACGAACTAACGTCGTGCGTTACGGACAGTAGAATGTACTTGAAAGCCTTTGTGGGGACCCATGACGGACGTGCATCCATACGACTCTCTTAAAAAGATGTCGCTTTGCGTGCTCGCAGGCAAAAAGGACAAATGCAACGGCACACTAACCACACGGACTTTCCCACGGATCTACAAATCCCTCCAGAGACGTTGGAAGACCTCGCCAATGATCAGTTGGCTTAAATCTGGGAAATTAAGACTGAAGCAGCAATCTTCGAGGCACCCCCGATTTCTACAGCCAAAGTGGAAAGCTCGACTTACAAGTATCAAGCGCAGCAAACCAGCAATGCCAGCATCCAAACATTCTCCCGTCGTGCGCCCGTGTGGACGGGAGTTCCACGCCCCGATCGACTTTGCAACCAACCAAGTGCAACAACGGCACGACAGCATCTGGTGCTTCCGCAAACGCCTCTGTAGTCACTAACCCTCGGAATGCCAACGTAGATGACCACAGCCATCGGTTAACACACATTTGAAGCGGCTGTTGTCCACCGCTGCAACCTCCATCATCCCTGTAGCAATCTTCGCAACGACAGCAACATCGGTCGCCACGCCTTCCATTCCCACCACCAGTGAACACTCTCCCGACAGTCCGCCGGTTCCCACATTTTCCGCCAACAACAGCAGCCCTTACTCGGACCTAACTGTCCTCATTGCAATCAGACAACGACACCGTGCATCGGCTCAATCGTTTTCGGGGAATCCGTCGCACTGCAGCTGACGAACTAGTTCGAAGAGCCCCGACTCACGGCCACCACAAGTGCCCGCAATGCTCCCGCATATGCACTCGCCGAATGCCTTGCTCGGTCACATACACCCCCATGAAAAATAGCGACGAACCACAGCGGACGAGACGCAAAAATAAGACATTTTCCTGCCAGTCTTGACACCTCACACGAACCTGTCCTGCACCACCCACCGCGTACACGGAACAAATACCTTACACGCATCTTGGAAGCTTTTTTCATCCGCTCACTTCCCGTATGGCCTCTGGGGTACTTCCAAGCATGTTAAATCCTAGCAAGCTACCCACTTGTGCGAACTCGTGGCGTGTAGTGCTGAGGGACCGGTTCATGTGTGGCTAGCGTAGACCAACTATTTCAGATCTGCCAGCCAGTGTGCCCGATCCGAGAATTAACTTACTAACCGGTCCGGCCGCTCGACTGATGCGCGGGAGGGGAAGACGAGGAAGGTTGTACATGGAGACCCCATCCCCATGATACTTTGACACATTTGTATTATGCTAAGTTCGACGCGCTCGAATCTGACACGGAGCACAGAAAGTCGAAGCTTGATGCTTTACCAACTGACAGTACAAACCAGACATCATAATCCGCCATGTGTCTATCGTGGCCGACTGATGGACCGGGTGTCAGGCCACAATGGCACTTTTCTAATGTGGCCTTTATGGCACTCTCACATACGTGAGAACAGAGCAGACCACCCCTTTGTGGAAAAACCCGGTGTTTTATGCGAAGACGGGCCGTGTGCGGCGCGCGCAGACGGGTTGCGTAGTTCTTTCAGATGCTTTTTTAATCTCTGCATCAGATGGCTAACTGACCTGCACAGTAGGCCGGGGCCGTGGAGATGGGACTGAGAGCGATGTCGAATTTGGAGACTCCACCCCCATGACACTTAAAGCATATTTCTTACTATGAACAATTTATCGCGCTTGCTAACCATCCCTATGGGACTTGGAAGACTGCTGGCTGACGCGATAACTCGGTCCTCCTCTCAGGACTGTGAATCAGGCTGTAATAGCACTGTCGTAAAGCAGCCTCACTGCCACTCTCACTCGGAGGAAATCCGAATAGTCTTTCTATTTTCCTGAAGCCCTCGTCTATCGTGCCCGGACGAGCGCATATGTAACACATAGGCGGATTGTGCAGCTTTGTCAATCACTGCGCCTTATTTCCCCTTCGGTCTTTCTCTTTCTATTTTGCCACCGGATGATGAGGAAAGGGCGGTCGCGGCATATAATGCACAAATCTACTGCCACTACGAACCAAATCATAATCAACGTTCTGTCCTGTGCCAACCTATCTGCGGGGCATACGGCGAACCTTACTTTCCACAACAGAATTAGCTGGAGCACCGTTAGGGCGTTATGCGAAAAGTCGATCTTCGAATACCGTTTTCCACATGAAACATCGAATGCACTACTAACAGAATATGTCAGGCTACCAAACAGAATACGTTAAAGGCGCAAAAAAACTGTCTGGATTTAGTTTTCATGAGAGCGTTTAACAGCGTTGAAGGGGTCATCTCCGTGCCCACGCTCGGCCGAACTGACCGTGTTGTGTTTGTGCGGAACTACTTGTTATTCTCCTTTGGAATACTCCAGAACAAGGAAGCCTTAATTTTGGAGGAGTGACCTGATCAAAATAGGACATATTTGTCCGGTCTCAACTGGAGCTTACGGTTTACGGGCGATGCTAACAAGGATTGGGAGTTTCATAAAAATTTGCTTTTGCGGATTTCCAACAAACACTGCCTAACGACAAGTGTAAAGCAGAAAAAGAAGCGTGGCTTTTCTTGCAACAATCTAATAGCGCATATTGTGGAAATAATGCTACGGCATTTGGAGGTCGGAGATATTAACCATCACATGACACAGACAAACAAACTGTGTAACGTGGTCATTAAAATGCATTGAGAAATCTATAAAAGGTTGTTGCAAAAGACAAGGAATCATCAGAGATTACTGTACAGTTACCTGATAAAATACAAGAAACTTGTACCGAATCCCCCGACAATGAGTCTAGATGACGTCCGGAGTTCTGAGAACGGAAAGAAGGCTGAATATTTTTCCCAGATTTTGTTAATTCTTTTTTAAGGAAGCTTTTTTCCTCCCTTCCGCCGATGACCCGCTGATTTCAAGCGCGGACAATTTTAACATTGTTGGCAGAAACGAGTAGGCGAGTCACAGGAAGCAGTCACGATTGTTGAACAACAGTTTTATGGGCCTTACACTTCAAATTTCACTTGAATTCACCAATATAAGCAAAATCAAATAAAAACAATGGGTCGCACATGTGCTACAGTATTTATGGGACGTATTTTAAATCTCGTCGCAAGTGACAGTGTCCGAATGCATAGCGGCAGCATCGTGCGGAGCGATAATTGCCTGGCATTCCGCATTCACCAGAGGTGATCGTGTGTGATCTGGATCTTCTTCAGGATTGCCATGCTAGGTTTCGCAAACCAGGCGTTGCGGTTTTGTGGGCAAGATCGGTAAAGATTTGCGCCTGCAGAGGGAGACTGAATGATTCCGCAAGCAGAGACTGACACATGACACAGTGGAGGATAACACATTTAGGAAGCCGCCATAGCCAGTGCGCTAAAAAACGACAAAATGGTATACAATCTGTCGTTAAAGGAGCTGACGAAGGATAAAATACCGGTTTTACGGCCCGACACCTTATTTAAAGCAGTCGACTTAAAACTTGTCAACCTGATTGCAGCAATGGAATCATTCACTTGTCAGACAGGAGTGACATAGGAGACTAAGAGATATATCCAACACCAAGTGTATTCTCTCCTTATGGCCCACAGGTTCCGCCAATTGTTTTCCAAAGTCAGACGTGATGCACTAAGGAAACTGAAGGCCGACAAATACCTCCTTATCGTTTCGGCGGACAGGGGATGTTCTGAGGCCATATTTAAGAGGGCAGAGTACCTTTAATAAACCGAAGGTTTTAATGAAGAAGCGCTGGCTCCGTGTCCCATGGCAACTTATTCCGGAAAAAGGCTGCCACGCAAAAAAATGGGAGGTTGTTTACGCTGAATACCTCAGGTGTAACATCGATAACCGATTGAAACATGGCGAGAGTTCAAGGCACAGTGTGGACCAGAATCGACTGCATTCGTTACGTACATAAAAGTGTCCTTCCCTCGGCGCCATCTTATAACCCAAGGGAACTACAGGTCAAAAACTGGTTGAGTGGGTGTTTTGACGTCTCAAATTTCTGATCGCTAATTTAGACACCATGGGCAGATAGTCAACAAAGTCTTTGGAGGAACTTAAAGGGATAAGTCTCTTGAAAGCGAATTCATGGTATGTTTTGGTACTATGTCCTTTCATGCGTCTATTCCACAGAAACCGGCAAGCAAGACTATAGGGTTGTTCCTGAAAAGCAAACATGATAAGGCCGAGAATCGCTTGAGACGTGCCGGAATACTCCAAACACCTTAAGTTCTGTCTGAAGACTTACGTCACGATCAAAAAAACAATCAAAGAACGGATAAAAGGCACGGTAATTGGCTTTGCGACACCAAGACTCATAGTCGGGGAGACCCTGCAACCGTTGGAGTCGCTGGTTCTTCAGCAGCACAGACCGAAATTATGGGCCTCATGTGTAAATAATACCTTTGTCTTCTTCAAATAGGGCCAGGTGTTGACTTCAGAAGAAAATCTCAATGATGTTGTCCCATATATATAGTTCAAAATGGAGAAGGATCAAAACAACCAGCTTGTCTGTCCTGATGTTTCCATCTGCTGCAAGGACTGGGGTGGCCTAGAACCAATGTATTCGGGAAGGAGACAAGTACTACACAAGTGCTGAGCAACGACATCAATCACCCCAGCAGTCACAAACTCAGCGCGTTATACCAGCGTGCGGAGATGCACTGCAGTGAACCGGAAGACAAGATTTCTGAATCACCATATCTTCGAAGGACGCTTAGAACGAATGGGCAATCCCGCATATCCGCCAGCTAGTGTATGCGCAAACGGGACGAGAGACGAAATCCAACCGGCATTAAAAATGTTGACGAGCTCGTCCGTACGCGAAGAGCATTTTGGAAGCCGTCAGACGCCAGCTAGTACCCCTTGAAGCTGAAGTTGCTAATAGAAGCGAAGAGGCGAGTTTCGGGATTAAGTTGAAAAGACGGAGACGCTATCGCTGTGACAAGAGCGTTAGTAGCCTGACGTTTTGGAATCTCACTCGAATCTGTCGTCAGAGACAGGGTCGGATAAGGGTGATAAGTTGCCCAGATGTTGCAGTACTTATACGATGAAGTTGCTAAGCCGCTACATGTTTATTACAATTGAGAGCTCCCGAGTGCATCATGGCTCGACTGGTCGGGTGCTGAAGCATGCAGTTACCGTGCAGTTGCTATGCGCTTGTGTGCCGGTCAAGATTATCGATTCCCACGCTCACCGAACGCGGCCAAGTTGTTGACGGCCCGATTTCGTTATCCCTGCGGACTCTCTGGTAATTTTGCTCGCCGATGTTGACACGAGGAACAGTTCATATTGACCCAACTGTAAAAAACTCGGTGCCTCGGTGGGATTCGAACCCACGCAGTAATACAGCCAACGCCCTAATCACCTGAGCTACGAGGCCCCGCCGGACGACTCGAGTTTAATCACATTTGGGAACCGGGAACAGTGTCCATCCGCACGCTGTCCTCGCGGCTAACTATTTTGCCTAGACAAAGTCTCAGCGCCAAAAATGGAGCGGAGACAAAGTAGTTAGCCGCGAGGACAGCGTGCGGATGAACACTGTTCCTGGTGTCAATGTCGGCGAACAAATTACCAAAGAGTCCCCAGGGATAACGAAATCCGGCCGTCAGCAACTTGGCCGCGTTCGGTGAGCGTGGGAATAGATAATCTTGACTGGAACACAAGGGCATAGCAACTACACGGTAATTGCATGCTTCAACACCTGGCCAATCCAGCCGTGATGCACTCGGGAGCTGTCAATTGCGATAAACATGTAGCGGCTTAGCAACTTCATCGTATAAGTACTGCAACACCTGGGCAACGTACCACCCTTCTTCGACTCTGTCTCTGACGATAAATTCGAGTGAGAATCCGAAACGTCAGGCTACTAAAGCTCTTGTTACAGCGATTCTGTCTCCTCCTTTGCGAGGGACTGTTGCCTATTATAGAGGTAGCGGACGCATTGCAACTGCCTCTACAGAACAACACACTCTTTGGACGCCCATTTCCCTTATTTGAAGCGCTCTCTCGTGGCATGCTCTAGATAGAACCCGAAACATCACGCAAAAGGAATTCTTGTTCCAGCCTAATGAGGCAAAATTTGAGATATGCGCCAGGTGGATTAATAGTTTAATAAGTATTACATACCGCTAGGCGGTCCCGTAAGACTTATAATATACCAAAATAAGAATAATTTTATTTGATGCCAATTTACAGACATTGTCAGGTAAACGTCAAACACAAATCCCGCCAGCAGTAAAAAAAACTCCTGTGGAAAAGGAATAACAATATAGTTGATGGTGGCTTTTATGGTTTGGAGTGTTCAGGAGAAAAAAACTGCTGGCGACAAACTTTCGACCGTCAAAAAAGGGGGTTGCACGGTATCGGAGATCATCAGACGCCAATTTATTTCATGAAGTTGGGGCTAGTCAAAACAGAAGCGCCGAAGAACAACTGTCGCTGTTAGCCAAAGAAATTGTCCCTGGTGAGACCGGCCATAGCGGTCAGAGACCACAAAGGCCATCGCTACGGTAGAGTCGATCAGTGGATTCAGCATCAAAAATTTGTGGGAGCTTTTCTGAATGCAAAAATCGAGTAATAGTTCTTATAAATAAAGGATAATTTTGCATATTTTTTACCTTCCTGGGTAGTTTATTCCAAATAGCAATAGCATTTACAGAAAAGAACCGACGATATTTAACAGTACGTGTCAGACCGCCCCTTACAGGCGAATCAAACAAGCCCAAGATTGTTAGATAAAGTCGACGGCCACCACTGTCTGCGGCGTATGATGATTTCCGCGAGAGTTCAGATACAGTTATCGAAACTTGTGATGCACTAACCTCACACCAACTTCCCAAACATACCCCTCCCAACTGATCGTAACATTTCGCTGAAAAAAGTGATCCAGCAGTTTATTCTTTTGTACAATGATGCAAAGAAAAGTGGGTTCAGTGCTGTGGCAGCGACGTTTTCTTCAAAAATTGTTTGGTCTCGCACAAAATTGTCTAGCCAGTATTTTATCCCTAAACTGAAGTCAAAAGTGCATTCAGTCTTTCAAGTGTGGTTTACACATTGGCAACAGCAGCGGCATTGCGTCCGACAGGGAGAACTTGAAAGGCAGATGCTCATATAGTGTCTTTATCATTGTACATACACTGTATATACTGGGATAAAATTAAGCCCTAATCAATAATATGTGCGAAACCCTAGAACTATTGTCGTGATTTGTTCGATTGTTGTCTTCTCATTGCCATGGGAAAATAGATTACCGTTGCTATTTACTTGCTCAAAACAATAGTTACTACCGTAATAAATTGCCCAAATACATTGCAACGACCATTTTTGCTCAAATGTATAAACCCTGCCAGCACCAGCACCTTCTAGCCCCGCCTAGCCCCATCAAAAATGGCGGGCTAGAGACGGCTATGAAGGGGCTAGGCGGCGCTGTGCAAGGGGCTTTGGCGGGGCGTTCAACACGACAGCCCCGTCTGGCCCCACCAGCGGAATAAAATTCACAGGTACGCGGGAACAACAGAGGATCAAGTTGATTAGCGCAAAATGGCCATTTGGTGAGGGGACCAACTAACCTTTGGGCCTGTTCAACCTATAATTAACCCTGCCAGCACCAGCCCCGCCTGGCCCCACCAGCGAAAAAAATGCGCAGGGGACGCCAGATTTCCACCCACATTTGGCACTCCTTTAAAATATCGACCTGTATGATGGGTCCCCTGAGGCGCACACACATAATACCTGCCGGCAGAAGTTTCAGAGCTCAGAATAGGCATTTCTCCTTCAGGAGATTGATTGCCAACTGCTGTCGACGTTAAGGGAACCTCAGACTCAGACTCTTCAGTGACCTTATAATATGCCTTCATGTGGTGCTTAATGCGCTTGTATATGGTGGTTCGATGAGGGCCACAGTATTTACGCTTCATAATTGCTTTGCATATTCAGTAAAAAACGATAAAAAATTTGTATAAGTGCACTATGAACACCAATGCTAACTAGTACATACATAGACATACAAGTCGACTACTTGAACTGGTTTGTGAGTAAATACCCAAACAATTAGCATAAGATACATAAATTAACTAAGACAGTTATTAAGAGCATGAAAACAGCATTGGTTGACGCACGATATTATCCGCGATCCGTGGGCGTATATAGATGCTTTTTCCATGATTTATAAACCACATTAGAGAAATTAGCTCCTTTTAATGCCAAAGGAGGTACAATGAGTGGTGCTTTTGAAACATAACTTTCGATGCAAATACGCTTTAAATGTTTCAATCCAGAAGGGGCTCTGGCCCCACCCAGCCCCTTCCTAGCCCCGCCTATTAAGGGGCCATGTGCTGGCAGGGAACATTTTAACTGACAAAATTACTTAGACACATTTTCTTTACGAGAAAAGGGGTATTTATCGGAAGGGACTGGACAAATGACCGAAATGCGCAACGCCTAAGGTGACTGAAAATTGTCATCCCAGTTTTCGTCATCAGGTTTCGTGAGTTAGGTAACATGCTACACTTACTGCTCTATTTAATGGTCGCATTTTTTTCTGTTGTGTGAAGACTACAAATCTCTATAAGCAATAAGGGCAGGCACAAAGGCACAGAACTAGGCGCATACACAGGACTAGTCTAAGTATGCTTTTTAGTATTCTGTCCAACAACATTCGCCGTTTCCATTTGCTCTGGCGAAGCAGAAAATAAGTGCTTAAATAGGCATGTTTCCTCTTCTGATCGCAGTTGGTGACCATGCTTGTGTGTCATTGGATGGAGGCCCGGAGCGGGAGATGCTCGAAGCCATCGCACTTCTGCGTCCCACAGCCGCACTTATGAACACATAAACAAACATTCTCACTATCTGAAACGCGAAAGATTGAAAATGCGTTTAAAGGAACAATCCATATCCAGGAATTCATAATTACAGTGTTTTAGTCCAGGGCTCAAACTAGCTTACTTTTGAAAACCTGTCGTCAAAAACATCAGAATTATTTTTCCCCTGAAACACAGAAGACCCTTTTTGTCGGTAAAGATACCTGTGTGTCAGTGGCAGTGAAAAATAGACTCCCCGCTGGAATGATTAAGGAGACAAATGACAAAAATCCTCACATTACTGTATGTCTTAAGTTCCGAAAATGTTGGCGGCATTCTGCTCAAAGTTTGAGAAATACGGTGACCCTAATTCAAGTGGTCAGTCAGAGTTACCGTGATGGCTTGAGTAGAGAGATGTACCTTAACTACCACCTATCCAATCCTTGTCACGTTTATTTGCACAAAGGATCCCTGTTCGAGCACTTAGTATCGTTCGAGCTACAGACGATGTGGGAAGGTGAACCCCTCACTGTGGCGTGACTAACGATTACATGCAAATTTCACTAAATAGTAAAAAGGTTTATAGGGCTGACGACGTAGACTCGGACCCAGTCCTCATACACTGCCACGCACTTCCCCTACATGGGCACTATAACAAACCTTAAAAAAACACATTTCCTGGCTATCCGCACACATGGCATACGTGCAGCAATTTTGCTGCCCAATGAGATCAGCCGCAGGCTTTATTTCGACTCTCTCTGACGGACAGGTCTACTCCTACCCCACGAAGTGGGCGCAGGACTGACCTGTGCATGAATTTTTTATGGCGAAAGGCACTTTTACTGCACCTACTTCATTTTCTCTTCCCACACCAACATTGCTACGATAGCAACCCCGCGCCAAGTCGATCGGAAGTAGTCATGTGCGCAATAGCCGAACAATACAGTAGTCCATTTATATATGTCCCACTTCTGCATCATAAGTAGGTAGTTACAACTTCTTGACTCAGAGAAGTCAATGCGGGGATTTCTGGGTCTACTCACACACAGAATCCGGAGTGGTAAAAATCTTTCTTCTAGGAACTTTGAAGGTATTAGATCAAGGCTAAGTGCTCGAGAGTTTGTCAGAAACTTAAAAATCGAAGGATCTGTAGCCGGGCAGCAAGCTGGGTGAAGAATAACAGCCTATTTTGACGAGAGCGGAATGTACTAGCGGCCCATGTTGGGGTGGGAATCGCGACTTTTCCACAGTTATTTGGACAGACAGGCTTTCGTGTACTTGAGTTAAGCAGGCAGTATATGGATGCAGATATACACACAACAACTGACCCAAAAGACAGGAGTGCAAGAAGTGAACTCTCAGGCACCACAGAATACTAACTGGCATGATTACTAAATCCTTCATTTGAATAAGTGCTTTCAGCACGACGATGAATGCGTGCATTCGGTCAACAAAGCAATCGACTCAGGCGAAGTGAGCATTAAGTGCGAAAGCGGATTTCATCATCCCCTCGCTTTCCTCCTACGTCTACGAACATAATGCAGGTTTTTAAAAGGCTTAATTCTGCTGCTTTATTTTAATCCCGTTTATATAAAAAGTCCGGCTCTGTGTCGTGAAAAGACCCCTGGCGTCTTGCAAGTATGATGAGAGTTCCGGAGTCTATGCCTTCGAACCGTGAACGGCCGGATTTACTAAGTAATTCATTAACAGGATGGTATGACAGCATCATCACCAAAAGCCACGTGCACGCATATTTCTAGGATTTGCATGCGACAACAAATAACAGAAATAGCGCCCCACCACCACGAGACTGTCAATGTAAACATCGAGGAGGGATTTAACCACAGGTTGTTTCTTCTGAACTTCCTTAAGCATAGACAGATAGACGATGTATTCGGATGCTTGGAGCTCCAAAAGTCCATATGAAAAGCCTAAAATGCGTATTTCATGAGTGTTTTCGACATAAAACACAAATAAAATCTATCCAGCACTATACTTAAGGAGCATGGGGAGTATTCAGGGATTCTATACCTATGGAAATGGAACAAGCATTCTTTACAAAACGTGCGTACGCATAGACAACAGGACAGCCAGATTTCTACAATAATACACAGAAAAGTCAAAAGACAGTTAGTGACTTGATAGACGAAACATTGATCAAAATTCTGAAATGTGATTTTGTTCAGAAAGGACTTTTAATTTGAGCCTCGGTACACAATAGCATGCAGCATAAGCACAAATTATGCTAGTCAAGCTGCGATGCCAGCATCAGTATGCGCGCATTTCACTGGAGATGACAGCTTTGGCCGTATGATCTTTCCCCTGATTATTGGTGCATTGATAAATCCAAACCTATCTTGTAGAAGTCATTCACAAGGGGTATCTTTCATATAGTCTTTTCACTAATGGAGGCGCTTGTCCTGTTTCTGCCACTACCTTTGACGATGGACTCCTGTACGAGTCTGAAAACTCAGGACAATATACACAGTGTTCCGGTGCTCGACTCCTCTTCCTCACTTATGCAGTCTTTTCACTGTAAATTCCATCTTTAAATTTTTTGCTAGAGGAATTGCCATTTATCACTGGCAAAGTCTGTAATCGGAAGCTTTGTGAAAACAATGGGATGCTTATTCAATTAACATCATGTCTGTTCATTAAGTGCTCCATCAGAAGTATAAAACGTGATTCATGTCTATTGTGAAATTAGATGAGGGGTGTATGGCACCACCTTAATGGCATAGAGAAACGTGGTGGAGGGGCGCTTACCGATCGTTTTTGCGGAACTCACTCGTTCCGTTATGCCTTAAGGGCTCTCTCTCGGGCCCAACCAGCAGCAGCACAGTGGCGCATGATAAAGGCAGAATAGCACTACCGACAAAGACAAAGAAGACTGGAGTGGCCATTTCTGGCTAATTAGCCGTCGTCAGCCAGTCATACCCAACGCCGAGGTGTGCAACACCTGGGCTCGATCCCGCGACCTGTTGGTTAGAAGTCCAGCGCTCCCAACCACTGAGTCAGGGGCTCCGTATCCTGTCGGTTGCGATCGGAAACATACAATGGTGGCGGGACGCTCACCGATTGCACTACGGAACTCATTCTTCCCGACCGCAAACGAATTCCGTAGCTGGTGCTGCCATTACTAACTGCCTGGAACTCTCTCCTTCTGATCCTTGTGTCGATTTGCGCCTTCAATGAATAAGCCATCGAGGTGTGTATAAAACATTGTCTCTATCAACGACACATTTGGATCCGACGATTCCCCTTTCTTACGCCACTTATATTTCATCGGTAATCGAAGACTCCCAGTGGTGCATTAATGTTTTAGACTTGGGAAGCGTTTTCTCACTTTCTGGAGGTATTTCAGGCCTCTGTTGTGAAAACGCCAATTCCCCTATAACCACCGTTTCTATGTGGATTACTATGTGTAAAGTGATGTTTTGTTCATCTAAATCTCATTTGGCGTGTTTTACTCTGTTAAACTTCCGTGCCCATCTTATTTTACGGAACAATGCTTCATCAGAATATTTCGTCAATACAGACTTAAACCCAAGTCCCACTAGTAGGTTTAGTCTATCCTCACACAGGAGGCTCACATACCGGCCTGGCATGTTTTTCTTCCTCCATGAAAGTAGTCTGTAATGCTCTCACACGCTTATTCTTCCTATCATAAAACACTGCCATCTTTTTCTTAGTCAAATCTGCGTCTCTGATCTTTGAAAAGACATCTTGCAAGCAGTCAGGCTTGAACCATCGAATTTATTCTGGTGACTTCAGAAGTGCGCGTTACTCTCACCAAAGAAAGTTTTTATGATGAGCGCAAACTTCAAATTATTTTGCCATGCTTGTTCGTCTTCTAAGGGTGCCGTAGGCCTCTGACAACTGAAGAAACTGGCGTGACTTTTAGACCACAGAAATTTAAAATTAGTTAGTTTTCACATTCTGTAATCCAAAGTTATAGATTTTTTCCGACGAAAACCTGACCGTTTATGCACCACTTCAATCACCACCGGACATTACCCATTTTAACAAAGAAGTATGGCAATGCCATAAGATAAAAAAGGGACTTAAGCATGACGCGGTAGAAAATTTTGACAAACTCGGACGTTGGCTGATCGGGTGGTCATCAGGTCGATCATCCAGAAATCTGATGCAAGTGTGTGGTCGCACAGCAACAACTGCCTACGCCTACGGCTTCCCCATGTGCGTCCACAATTTCTGCCCGATGGAGTCTGCGGCTGAGATTTCCAACATAAATCCGAAACCACGAGTAAATATTGTCCCTGATCCAGCATGTTTAAGCTTTAGAAATTCCTCAGACCCATAGCTTTGTGATTTTATATCAAATTGTGCATTTTATCAATTATTTGACGACAACGAGCTTCCCACTCATAGAAATGAACTCGTTCGCGTATTCCACAGAGCACCACAGGGCTGATTATCGGCAAGGCCAAAGACAATTTTAAGTGATCACCTCACATGCAAGCATTGTTCATTTCACTACTCATATTCGCACTGGAAATGCCAGAATGTCCCTCAAGAAAACCATCTTTCTTTATTCAAGTTGATTTATTTGTAATTTTCAATTGATCAATGCGGATCGAGGTTAATCTCAAAAATAATCAGCTAAAATGCGAACGGCTGCAGCTCCGGTAATCTGTTTAAGCGTTTGCACTGGGCTTTTCGACGACCAGATCCAAGATGCCAGATCAATTTCGAAATCAACCGATTGTTCTGGTGCTTCAAAAGTCTCCACTGTGTTGCGTCTTTGCGCAAATCCGTCTAAAAATTCGGCTAAATGTGAGTAAATCTCTCTGAATATTATAAAGACTAATTTAGAATAGTACGCACCTTTATTTGCAATAAGCCGAAGTAATCTTGACTGAGTACCGTTATTTATTAGAAAAAACATCAAACAACATATCAAACTATTTGCAGCGCGTGCTATGCTTGGGAATTCTGAATTAATTTCCTGCAAATATCCCAACCAAGATGTATACCTACGTAGAAAACAGTACATTTTACTGTGTTAAACTACAAGGCAGGGAGCAAACCTTACCCAGTGCAAAGATTGCATCGGCTGAGGCTAGAATAGTGAAAAACGCACGAGGGTGTTTCATCGCGGCGAGTTCTGTCCATTGGCCCAGTGGGCACAGGGCGTCTGGCGGTGAGAACACCTCTACCACGTTGAGATTGACTTGATCGTCCAATCCACCGGCGACAATAATCCTACCTCTAAAATGTGCCGCTGCGAAAAATGACCGCGCTTTTCTCATGGACGCAGCTGGTATCCAGAAGTTCTTGGTGCCTTTTGACGTCGTCTTCGATTGCCAGTCTGCACGCAGGTGGCAAAACTCCACCGTAGCACTTACGGATGAGTTCCCTCGACCGCCAAACACGAATATGCGATTGTCGCCGGGCAAGGATGCGGCAGCCGGACCACTCCTCTTCTCCCGCAAATTGGGCAGTCGATGCCATCTGATAAGGCCGAGGCCGGGGGCAGGGGCGAGAGGGTGGGGGGCGAAGGAAATGCGGTGTATTAAAATGGGAGGGACAGTGACTTTTGTATGATAAATTATGCCCGCCAGGGCAGTTCTCACCGGTCCATGCTGAGGTCGTATACTTCACAAGACCCGAGGCTTGCCTGTGTGCCCCCTTTTTCACCGTATCCACCAAAAACGCCGAGTAGTGTCTTTTCTCCCTGTTTCTTCTTCCTTCCGGTCACAAATTTGAGGACTGCGGCTGCGTGACATCGGCGTCCAACAGCGAGGGCTCTGCGTCCGCGCCACCGCCGTTCTCTAATCACGAACTCATCGACACGCGCTGAAGCGTCTAGGTTTGTAGTGCCTCCGCCAAGAACGAAGATGCTTTCTTTCATTGTATCGTTTTGGAAAAACATAAAGCAAAGAAGAGATATGATGCAGAAATTTCAAAATTTTGGTATGTACTGAGGGAATACAGGGCGGTAGTCTGGAGTCTGCAGCTGTAACTGACTAAATATAATTTAGAACAACCGGTGGGTAATTTTAAACAATTGTAAATCTACGATTGCACCTTCACGTAGGTTGTGACATCTTTGTGAGAGTTTGGTAGCACATTCTGACACCTGTCATCGTGCAACGGAATTTTCGTAAGGTACTAAGTCCACTGGCATATGACCACTTCTATTGCTATCTGGTATCTGTTATCTCAAGCATTCTGCAAGGGAACTACTGATAGAAGGACTTGGTCTAATCTGACCAAAATGCATAGAACCTCAGACTTTCCATAAATACTAAAAATGCTGAGCAGATGGAGAGCAGAGCGCACGTTAGAACATCATATGTCCATAAAGGAACTGGCTGCATAATCGACTTTATCGTATTCCAACCAGCAGCAAAAGTACAAGAGCGACCATTAGGAAACTAACCTCCCACGACACTATAGGAGGCGCCAAAGCGTGCCTCCATGTCAGCAACTCGTTCTTCATTTTGTAAGTTGGAATCAAAGCGGAGGACAGACCACCTGCCTTGCTTTTGCTCCATGCCAAAGAGAAAGAATTCCGTAGGCCCCTTCACACAGCGTACTTTATGTTTGAAGGGGCACGCCGACTTACACACGTCCGAAGCGCTAATCCACTGCTCAACTAGAAACATAAACCGACTTTCATATAATAATGATAATGAAGAATTTTTATGGGATAAACTCACGTGCATTCGACGCTACTCGTGAACATTGTATGACGCTCCACTAAGCGCCTGCGGAAGTCAGCAGACGTCTGATTCCACTGAATCTCTTTCAGCATTGGTAACGCGTGTAACGCCAGCTTCTCCCTGTCGACCTTGTTACCTGGACTCACCCAACGAGCAATAGCCCCAAAAACCACTTCCTCGTAGTCAACCAAGAGGTCTTCGCTTCGGAGCAATTTCAGCACAATGTCCGCCGGCAGGCGAACAAATAGATCACTGCAGATGAAGCTTTCAAAATGCATTTTCATATGATGAAGACAGTTTTCCGTCAGTGATTCAATATCCAGAGACCTGGCGAAGTCCCACGTGGTTGCCAGAGTTCCTAGACTGACGCTGTCGATGAAGAGTTGAACAGAAGTCACCAAGAAATATTTACTTCTTGGACATATATTTCACTCCCCACCTCGCGAGAACAGGAAGCTTCATCACTTTTGCAAACATAATCAGACCTTTGACATTTTCTTGCGTGATTTCAATTCGTCCAGTGTACACGTAACTGATGACTGAGGTCGCGATGCTAAACGTTTTAGCGATTAGGTGGACCGGCTTGCAGGGAATAATGTTACCTTTGAGGCACTGATGACCACTTCAGGATCGATTTCTCGTTCCCCCTGGGATCCCTGAGGGAGTTTCGCAGAGAGGGAATACGAGCCGCCATTATTATCCTGTGCGCGTGCAGTAGAGCACCGTCCTTCACCTAGCACATACATCTCGGTGTAAGGCGCAATATAATGGCGGGAAGGTACCTCTATGGTGAGATCTTTAATCTCCTCAGCGATGCGAATCTCGTTGAGAGTTGGACAGGAGAGAAAGAGGGGACGATAGTCTTGGAATTCTTGTGCCTGTAAGAGCGACATATCAGGCAGTTGTCGTATCAGAGACGTGGCGTAATGTCAAGACTGCTGAAATTTTATTGTGCTGTAAAACTCACTTTCGCTCCCACGCACGTGCCGATGAGCTACACTTTCTAAATGGCTAATTTGGTACGAGTTAGATGATTGAACGACCGTTTACACAGTCTGGGTTTACATGTCTGAGCAAGAATCTACCATTTATGTGGGACTGAAAAGGATAAGATAGTTTCATTGGCACAGAGGACGCAAATGTTCTATCAGACAAGTCTAAACTTTCCACGAACTTCAAAAATACAAAGATGACTTATTATTAAACTCCTGAAAACACCTTAATTACTGAGAGGGCTTCTAAAACAAATAGTTGGAGTCCGAACTTTAACTTAAACCGAAAAATGCAATGTGTATGAATAAAAAGTCACCACAGAAGTCAGTTTGCTGCGCAAACATTGAAAAGGGAGTTTTCTTTTGGTAAGAATTAGCTGAAGATGTACAGTGCGTGACCGATCTCATTAAATGTTGGCCGAAATTCTGAAATGCGTTTTCGATTAGGAGGGATTACTTAGGTGGTGTTGTGACATTGAATAACATGCGGCGAAATCCCACACTATTTCGGACTCGCCGAGATATTGTCTTTTGAATGCACTTCATTTCGACCTCCTGCAGAAACCATACTCTGTAAAAAATGACTGCTTATATAGCATGCATTTTTTACATTGGTTTTCGATGACCTTATAAATTCAGATATATTTTCTAGAAAACACGCACAAAAATATGCTGTCTTTTACTTATTTGGTAGCCAATCACGCTGTCCTTCCATGTAATACCCAAAGAAAGGACATCTTTCGATTTTGGAAAGTTTCTTATCATGAGACTTTTTATGACCGGGTAATGTCTATGCACACAGCATCGTACCTGTCCGTTTACCAATGCTCCTCATGAAATGTGCAAGACCGCATCCATTGCAACATTTATTATATCTTTTAAAGGCATAGAGGAATATATGATTTTCCTTACGCGGAATGCATACGACCTTGTAGACTAAGATCGCTAAACGCTAATAGAACGGCTGATCGGGATCAAAATTACTCGGGAATTGAGAAACTTTGCCAAAATCAAAATATACCCTTCCTTTGAGTGTAAAATTTAACGGCAACGTGATTTTCTACCAAAGAAGTGAAAGAAAGCATAGTTTTTTTTGTAGGTTTCTATAAAATATATTTGAATTTATAAGACCATCGAAAACCAATGTGAAAAATGCATGCTGCATTGGTAATAACTTTTTACCGAATATGGTTTCTGCATGGGGTAGAGAAGAAGTGCATTCAAAAGCCGGCATCCTGGCGAGTTCGAAATATTACAGGATTATGCCGCATGCTAATCAGTATTACAACCTCATCTAAGTAATCCTTCCTAATCGAAAACGCATTTCAAAATTTCGGCCAGCATTTCGTGAGATCGGTCACTCATTGTATAAACTTCATGCATGGTTTTTTTCCAGAATGGCATGGACGCTAGTGGCTAAGAAGGAGTGGGCTCGATGGCCGGCGTAAAACGGACTCACATAGTTCAAGATGACATTAGTGTCTGCTCGTTTTTAACTCGACGCAAGCATTCTCAACAAGAATTTGTCTAAAAGCATTGCAAAAATTTCAGTAAAGGGTTCAAAAAAGGAGTATAAGTTATTCAAAGCCAGTTAATGTAGACGCATACAGATGAATCAATCCGACAGAGGTGTTTGACGTCAGGAACTAATTCCCCAACCGGTTGACACTCCGTCTCGTAAAGAAATTGTCCGCGAGAAAATCACTTCTTTGCTTGAAGGTATAAAAAAAAAACATTTTTTCCTTCAGTTGATGTGCTGATACTTTCGGCTCACGCTTTGGCACATCTACGAAAATCTGGCAATTTAGATCTGCTATCATATCTTGCAGTCTTCCTGCCCGTGCTTGTATGCGTGTGTTGAGGCGTGAATATGAAGGTTGTACTGCAGCTAGCCTGCTGCAACCAGAGGTCCGGTCTCACTGGGCATGCCTGGTTGACGATGGTTAACAAGGCAGAAACTGTCATGCCGGTCTCTCATGTCTTTGCTGGCACATCTTTCTGCATACACTTTTGGTCGCAATGCGACGGACTTCAGGGAAGAGCGCCTCCAGTATCCTCTTCTGCGTGCCTCTTTCCATTTTCTATGCATGGGTTTACATTACTTTTTCTGAGCTTTACTGGGCTTTCAGGAAAATTCTGATTTTCGATTACCCAATTCCTTATATATGCTTCTACGGTTTGTGTTTTTGCCGATTTTTTTTCGTCTCAGCTGCTGTACTTTCCAGAATAGTGTGTTGCGTAAATTGTGATGAAGGTGATTTCTTTGCTTAAATGCTTAATCTTCTGCTAGTAGCACTTCGGCGTGCAATCTTTAAAATTAGGGAGCAAAGTAGAAGGATGATGAGGTGGAGGAGGGGGGAGGAGGAGAAGGAGGAGGAGGAGGAGGAGGAGGAGGAGGAGGAGGAGGAGGAGAGGTGAAAGGACGCCTGCATAGCATACTTCGGCTTCTGCAGTCTGGCTTCAGCTGACTGCCTGTAAAAATGGCAGAATTAGCGCTATTTTGAATTAAATTTATCAGAGCACTGACCTTGTCGGTTACGTCGTTTCCGATATGCGAAAAGAATCATTCGACACTCGAAATAAGGCAACCAACTAACCAAATGACGCTCAATTCTTGCGCGCCATCATGGGCAGCCTCACATCAGCCCAGGGTGCACGCACATGTTGCAAATCTTGGCAACGGGTGGGGCCACCAATGTGCACACTAGAACCAAGTTCCTACGCTGTAAAAAATGTATCGACCCAGTGACAAGAGGTCGATGCACACCCATGCCAGACTCTGCTGCAGCCTCATGGCTAATAAATCACCATTGAGGCAGTTAATACAGGCGAATTGAGCTGCGATAAGGGTATGCTGCTGACGTGAGTTTCGCACAACGCTAGGCGAGCCGAAAGGCGATTTGCAGTAAGGGGCTGTCTGCGGCTATACGCCAAATACAGTATGCTTATAACTTGAGAGCGATAAGAATTAGGCAAGCTCTTGTCAGAAACATATCGGCTAGTAACTGCGACACTTTCTCCAAAAAATTGATGACAGTCTGGTCTTGGACAGGATGAACGCCATTGAGTTAGGATCCAGGACATTCACTCAGTATTTTCCATGGTCCGGAAATAGAGACACGGTCAGATATGGTTATGTAGCCGCCCCTGGGGTAAACAAACCCCCGCCACCTGTAATACGGGACCAGTGGTAATAGGGTTTTTACAGGTGGGGTCGGGGAACGCACAGGCGATCAGATCAAGTTATTGCATGCAAAAGAAAAGCTATTGGGAATGCGCGGTTGTACTTTCAGTGTTTGAAAAATAGTTTCCCTAGCTCTAACTGCTAACTCCAACGCCTAATCATAATCCCTGACCCTAACCATAACCCCTAACCCCAATAGTATTGTGTCCATCAGGTGCGACTACATAACCATGTCTTACCAAAGACACAAATACAAGTCCTAATTTCCAACTCCCCATATTTTGACGAAAGTTCTCCACAACCACAATAACATCAGTGACCGTTCATCGACGGGCCACCAAGTGTGAGAACTGTTGATCGAAGCTTCGAATGAAAACGGGGTTTGTACATTCCGCCCTGCCAGGGGACTTTATACGCGATAAGGATCTTCAATTAGACATAAAAACAGACTTGCGCACAGTTTGTGTATACTTCTGAGATTCCCATCAGGAGCAATACAGGCTTTCTCAACTCTCAAGTCTCCAAAGAAGTGATTGAGAAATTCGACTAAACAAATACGCCTCTATTGGAGACTGGAAGTACAAGTCAAGGGAACACCTCCTTAACCTGATCCAGACTTCACCAACCCTATCGTTGTCAGTTAACCGTCTCACAATATTATAAATTACCTTGTTCCCTCCAACAAACTCTCACTCCACATTTCCTCTACTACATTTTTACTGCTCGTCCGTACAATGAATTCCGACACTCCGTCCTCCAGAGGATGATCCAGCTTCTCCTACAGAAGTCGTAAGTCAAAGGAAACCCATCGTTGATACTGAGGTATAATCCACCATCGGCAGATAGTTCTCAGTTACCAAACTTCCCAAGGTGCCACTACAGAAATGCTGTCGAATAAAACCGCTTCCCTCAGAGCTTGGAATACAGAGAAGAAGGAAAAGCCGATGAGAGAATGTAAAGTTTATTCCCCGACCTGCCGAAAACAGGCAGGTTTCGTCTTCGCAGGTTGGCTGCCCGCCAACGGCTCGCTCCAGCCAATCAGCATCGAGTGTGTGGTGACCTTATGAGAGCGCACGTCGCTATCAGGCGTGGCTGCTCCCGCTGCATTCGACCGAGACAACGGTTGAGCGTCGCATGCGGTGCTATGCGAGGATGCCAGTGGCAGCCAGGAGTCAGCATTCCATAGTGTAAATCAGTCAGTATCAGTCAGTATATTTGGAGTAAACAACAGAAGCCATGAAAACTCCATTTATAGGGTACAGGTATAAAGTAAAATAGTTAAATTGCAAAACTTTTGCTTGCAGTTTTAGTAGGAGAATTCATAAATCTAATAATGTAACATAAAGGTGAAAGGGGTATCATATTCGCAAAATAATTGCGAAAAACTTTGTTCACCACATTCGGACTGTGAAAATTTCAATATGGGCTAAGTTTGACGCAAAAAATAGGATCTGTTGAAATCCTGTGAGTAGTATATTTATAGTCATTTCAATAATCCGTTAGATCAGGCATCGGCAGTTTGGGTTGCCTTTCAGCAGGTGAGTATCCAGTTGTCTCTTGAACACGTTCACGGTAGGGGAATTAACAACAAACTCCGGCAAAGAGTTCCATTGGCGAATGACCCTCTGTGAGAAAAAGGAGGAACGTTGATTTGTGTGGCACAGTTCCTTTTTAAGCTGGTAATCATGTCGTCTGAGATTGGATTTGGGTGCCATTTCAAAAAACGTTTCCCAGTCGACATCCAGATTAAGTCCTTTTACCAACTGGAACGTTGCTATGAGGTCACCTCTGTCCTGCCTGTAGTGGAGGGGATAGAGGTTCAAGGCCGTCAGGCGCTGCTCGTACGTGAAGTTTTTGAGGCCATGAACAGCCTTTGTAGCACGCCCTTGTACACCTTCAAGGATATCTATATCCTTCCGAAGCCACGGCCGCCAAGCCTGTACCGCATATTCCAGGTGCGGCCGCACAAATGTCCCGTATACTTTGCCAAATACATCTTTATTCAAGTGAATAAACGTTCTGCGTATCGCGCTCATAACGGACATTGCCCGCGCAGCGACTTTAGAACACTGCGTGGTGACGCTTAGATCGTCTTTAATGAACACACAGAGATCTTTTTGCACATCTACGGTTTTAAGTGGTTGATTGTCCAGGAGATATTGTCGTGGGGGTGCATTTGTTCTTCGCCTCGCTGATACTACGTGCATTACTGCACATTTTTTGACGTTGAATTTCATGTACCATTTCTCGCTCCATGCGTGCAAATTCTTTACGTCCTCTTGTAGCATCCTGACGTCATCTTCATCTTTTATCGCTCTCCAAAGTTTAAGGTCGTCTGCAAAGAGTGCTATGTCTGATTTCACTTCCCGTACCAGGTCATTTACATAGATAATGAATAGGAGCGGCCCAAGAACTGACCCCCTGTGGGACTCCACTCGTAACATGAATGGAACGATCAGGGCAAATTTTGCGGCAAGCGAAGAGGACTAATTGGTATCGAGAAGCGGTTTGCTTATGGTATGAGGAAGGAAATATAGCTACTACCTAGATGAATGGGAGACTAGAGATGAAAGAACAGTACTGTCGGCAAACCCTGACTAGATTATTTAGTGCCGAAAATTTTGTAAGCCTTGGGGTTTGGAGCCTGACGCTGTTAAGCTTTGAAGACGGCTAACAAGCACCGAACTCATTACTCTGGTCTCGCTCATCGCCCTCTAACTGCGCCTTAATAAGCCGCTACATGAGAGCCCGGCGCCTAAGCTTGATGCAGTATCCTGCAAGTCAAATGGGGGGAGCAACGTTAGGTTATAGGACCCCAAGTAAACTGTCCGATACAGCACTTTCTGCTGTACTTGTTCCAGCAGACGTACTTATTTGTTTATTGGACGGTACATGTATTGAAGTCAGTGCGGACACTTCCCTGCACCTAGCCTAGAGCAGGAACCTTAAATCGGCTATACGCCACGCATGGTCTGTTTAAAATGCGAGTTCAATAAGAATCAGGCAAGCTTTGGTCAGAAAGAGACAGGCAAGGAAGGGTGGTCTTTTCGCTAACGGAGGGATGGTGGTCTGGTATTGAACGGGAATTACGTTAGTCAGGTTTGAATCAGGACACCCAAGCAGATATTGTCAGATTCTTGGATAAGAGACGAAGCTATAAGTTCCAACTTTCAAATCCCTATATTTAACATAAATTCTCCATGAGTACGCCAGCATTAAAGATTGCTCCGCGACCGGGAAACCGGTGTACCAGAGTTCCAATTCGAACAGAAAAGTTTATATTCTGATTTTGTAAGTAGGTTACGTAGGTGAGTACCAGTTCCACGTGGGCTTTGGAAGTGACGTTATTCCAGGTTTAAGTGCATTGCAACAGACCACGTTTACGACGATAAAGGTTTTCTGAGCCATCAAACTTCCCAGGATTTACTGCATCTGCGCGAAAAAAGCAACCGATTTTCGAAGTTAATTTGCTGCTCCTCTATCAGCCTTCGTTTCGGAGTCCTAAAGGACGTTTTACTTCAAGTTATCTAAAGACACTTGAAACTTAAAGGACTGCGTAAATTGGAATGTATTACTTCCATCGCTTTCAGTGCAGATAAGCGGGAAGACCAAACATCACTGGGCGACAGCACTTTGCGTGAGCACATAGACAGAAGCGGTACAGCAGTTGGTACAGCAAACTCTCAGCTGTATGTAAGCAAGCTGCTATCTGACTGACTCCTACGAAAGCTCTGTACCCTTACCATGTTCTGAAAGGACGACTACCACCCACTGTCTCGCTGGGGAAACTCATGGACTACCGTGACAGAGGGTTAGATTGGAACCGACCCCCGAGATCGTGATTCCGTGGGGAACGAGTCTGGGATTAGGACTTCGGACAGGCAGCAGACGTGCGAGGTAGTAGAACGTTGGCTCGCTTCAGCACTCGACTACCGAGACTGTCTTTCATTCTGGGTAGTTCAGGTCACGTGATCTTACAGAGAGCCTCAAATCACACAGTCCCTGTAACAGGCGTCGTACTAGAGAGACTGAAGAAATTCGAATGTTCGACGCACACGGGTTCCCAACCGCCGCCGGTCCTGCTCGTGCGGGATTGTTTTCTCAAAACACTGGATGAAAATTCTATGCGTAAAACAGAACGAGTTCATTCAACGGTTGCTTACGACTGTCACGCCAAGCGACGTAATGTGGCGTGCGAGAGCGGAGCCTCCCCCCACCCCGATAAAATAGCTGCTGCTGATGATGATGCTGTTGGCCCTCAACTGCTTCAGAAGACGAAGATGTGATCACTGAAACAAGAAATTTATCGACCTGACGTTCCGCATTCTCACTCGAACCCATCATCAAAGACATTCGCAGATAAGGGTGGTGGCACAAGGAGTGCAGTATTTATAGAACGTGGCAGCCGTGGGACCATATGCGCACTGTAATTAACAGCTCTCGAAAACACTGCTGGGGTCGTAATTGATGTGATGGTGGCTTTTCAGTCCGCGTCCGGGTCGTTAATGGCCTTGATTTCGTCATCCGTGCTGGATGCTGGTGTGGCGATTGCTCAGCAAATTGGCTCACTGTCACTGGAATACTTGCTCGCCCGCGCCCTCCCCACGTGACTGATTCCCCTGCCCAGGGAAAATCTCAACACAGAATATGGTACCGGGAGGTCATTGCGCCTGTTGATGAATTGCGGGCCTGAGAATCATGATTCGAGCAGCTCGCGGCTCACACGGTTGTCACCCCTTGCGAGGATTTCGGCCTCTTGAAACTTGAAAATATGGCCGGGTCCCGTCGAATGAGCCGCCACCTGAGTTCCAACGTTTCCCTGCCTCACTGCTGCTGCGTGCTCGGCAATTCGCGTACGGAGTAATCTCAGAGATTCTCCGACGTAGTTGCTTTGTCCGCGACTGCACCAGATCCGGTAAACGACTCCACACGCTTCCTGCCGTGGCACGGGGTCTTTCAACCTCATGACTTGCCGCCTAATGGTTGCTTCCGGCCTGTGTGCAACTCCAACTCCAAGTGGAGTGAGAAGACGACTGACGGCTTCCGAGACGTTCTTTACGTACGGAAGAGCCCGCCAAACTTTGGGGCCGGCTGGATTTAGTTTCTGGTGTCGTCTTTGTATTGACTCGTTGACGAAGTTGCGCGGGTAACCATTGGCTCTCATCACCCGTCGAAAATATTGTAATTCAGCAACCTTGTCTTCCCTTTCACTGAAGTGCGTCTCAACGCGCCTCTATGGGGCCCTTATGCAACTGCCTTTGTGACTGATCGGGTGGTTGCTATTGAAGTTCCGTATTTGGGTCGTATTTTTCGCTTTCCCGAACACTTTGATTTATAGGTCACCACAATCTTTGCGACACTCGTCTGGGAGATTACTCCGTACGCGAATTGCCGAGCACGCAGCAGCAGTGAGGCAGGGAAACGTTGGAACTCAGGTGGCGGCTCATTCGACGGGACCCGGCCATATTTTCAAGTTTCAAGAGGCCGAAATCCTCGCAAGGGGTGACAACCGTGTGAGCCGCGAGCTGCTCGAATCATGATTCTCAGGCCCGCAATTCATCAACAGGCGCAATGACCTCCCGGTACCATATTCTGTGTTGAGATTTTCCCTGGGCAGGGGAATCAGTCACGTGGGGAGGGCGCGGCGAGCAAGTATTCCAGTGACAGTGAGCCAATTTGCTGAGCAATCGCCACACCAGCATCCAGCACGGATGACGAAATCAAGGCCATTAACGACCCGGACGCGGACTGAAAAGCCACCATCACATCAATTACGACCCCAGCAGTGTTTTCGAGAGCTGTTAATTACAGTGCGCATATGGTCCCACGGCTGCCACGTTCTATAAATACTGCACTCCTTGTGCCACCACCCTTATCTGCGAATGTCTTTGATGATGGGTTCGAGTGAGAATGCGGAACGTCAGGTCGATAAATTTCTTGTTTCAGTGATCACATCTTCGTCTTCTGAACTGCTACCTGGAACTTGCCTGTTCGCTTCTATCCTGGACTGCTTACTCGTTGCGCGTTCGCTTGCATCGCAAATAACTTTCATAAAAGGTCGTTCCGCAAAGGGCTCAACAGTCAGAGTGTGAGAAATTCTAAACAACAAAACACGGGTTCGAATCTCAGGGGTTACAAACCTCGGGATTGGGTATGGCTGGCTGGTGACGGCTAGCAAGCCAGACACTGCCATTCCATTTCCCTTATCTGTGCCGAAAATATCGTTCTACCTATACTACTAACTGTCGTGCGGCTGCCCGCAGGCACAACGGGCGAGTATATCTTGTGAGAGTACCCTGTACTCTAGTGGCTGGCGTGTCTGAGTCTGTGTCTAGGAGTATCACACATGAGCTGGTCCTTTCTCATTAACCAAAGCCAACTACCAGAAAATCACACTAAGAAGGAGCCATCGCGGTTTTATCCCCAATGTGCTGGCGGATCAGGTCAATTCAGCAGTTAACAGTCCTAGATCAACGGTTTTTGAACATCGAGATAGTTCGCCAAGCTCATATGAATGAAGAAAGTAAGTGTAAGATTTGCGCGAGGAACGTTCCCGCAGCACCAGTCCTGTAAAACGTTCCCTCCTTCATAATTTAACACTAGAAATTTCGTGTCAGTTCGCCTGTAGATGAGATTGCGCGGAGAGGTGGGGAGGTGTCGTGGCTCAATGCCTCCGTCTAGTGTGCACCACAGCCGCCTGGCGCACTATCACGTCTATCACGACAGAGCAGTCTGCAGTAAAACATTCCCGACCAGACCTTGGGAGCCGCATATGCCCAAATAGACCCCTGCGGAGACTTAATGTGCGTCGGAAGTGCGTGTAGGTGCGGTAGGAATGGTTCTGCTTCCTGGCTTTATTGACTTAGACAATTCATGCCTGTGCTCCACAGAGTAGTTTTTCAGGTCTGTCGCCCTGTACGTCGTCCGGCTAGTGCTGATGTGAAGTTCTAGGGGATTCTAGACTGAGACCAGTAACCGGTCGACTTTGGACATGCGGTGGGCCATTGCGTCGTCGATCCTGAAATTTCTGTTAGTCCTTCTTCGAATTGGATGTTCAGACGATTGAGGAGAACGCAGGCGAAGAAAATGCCTGCAGTGCTGAGAAGGGAAATCCCTTGGTGATTGTCACAAAGTTAGCCACTGCCCTTAGGTTTTTTAGAGGTGTATAATGGTGGTGTTTGACGACACCGCCTGGAACACCGATGTCAGTTTGTTCGTCAGTCGAGAACTGCCATTCTTGTAGAGTTCGGCCGAGACTGTGTCGGATTCCAGTGTAAGTCCGTTGAGGAGCTACTGTAGATCTTTCATATAATTACCAATTCCACCGAATCGCGTACATGCGGCTGAACACACCTGTCGAATCAGACCTGGAAAAGCGACCGTTTATCCAAGCTGGTTTGGTTGCAAAGCCAGACTGTCTGTCCAGCTTTTATTAAGTTGCATTTATGCCTTCACTTGGTCCAGTGTTTAGGCTACCTAGGCAGAACGACAAACTGTCTTTACAGAAGCGTATCGCGGCAGCGCACAGTTTTTATTGGTCCAGATACAATCAGGTTCATTTCTATTCCTTTCCAGTGGACATCGGCCATGGAATGAATGTTGTGGGAATTTTCCTTTTGCGAGTAATTTTCGTTGCTCAGGCAAATGCTGTAACGTGGGCGTGTAGAGTCGACAGTGGAGACGGTCGCTACTCATCTAGGCAGATCTAAAAACTGCTTTCAAGAAGTTCCTCTATGGTCGTTAGATTTTCCCTTGGCAAAACACGTATAGTGTGGCCCATCAAGAGAGGTACTAATTAACCCTATAGATACCGTACAAGGAAAGCTGACTAAATAGATTTTTCGTCCGTCGGACTGTCTTCCCTAACATGGAGGCATCAGCTCCTCCTCCTTCTTATGTATATGTATATATGTAAATATATTGAAGGGTTACAGGCAGAGCCCTTGATGACCCTATTTATGTACAGTGCTTTCGCAGATTCATACTCAAAAATGAAAAAAAACTGCAGGAATTTAAAATGTGTTTGAGTCACAGTTGAATCGTAATCATAAGGTAGTGCATAGGGTCACTGTAAATTAGTGCGGAAGATTGTATATGACAGATTTTACAAAACTGGCTGTGCATAGTCATGCTGTACAAGCCGAGTCTTCTTCTTCTCCTACCCTTGGCCTCATTTCACTGAGCTCAGATGGTTAGAGCCTTGACTGTAAGAAGCCCTGTGCTGGCTGTCATGGCTTCGTACTCCACCGAGGTCGCCGTGTTTTTTTTTTCACAATTCGGTCAGACTAACCTACTAATATTCCCGCGAAATGCCTTTGGTTCCGAACCCTAATACTGAACTTCCTGATAAGGCCCGTCGGTGGAGCTCGGAAACGCGACCCTGCTTGGCCAACAAGTAATCACTTTCGTACTATTAGTGATTTCAGTAGGTGGTCAACACTTATAACGCTCATGCTATCATTGTTTTCCGCAGGCGTACCACAACTTGCGGGTTATTTTAATTTGAGGTGCTTCGCGGACTGCTGCAAGTATGATTCGCAATTACGTTGGGGTCCGAGTTTTGCGGCTGGGAATACGGTTCGGGTTTTATGGCTACGTATAGGATTAGAGTAAGGTGTTAGGGCTACGGAGTCATTCGGCACTCACTTCCTACAGCTTTCATTTAAGGCTTACGTCTGATTGGTTATATTCTTGGGCGGTTTGGTTTCGATGGCGTTGACGGGCCAATCGATTTCATTTTTCGTGGAGTTGGTTTTACTGGTTACCTGCAGTGAATTTTTTTATTGCATGCTGCTTACGCAGAGGTCTTAGTACCCGCTAAAACAAACTAGCACATTTACCTTTGATACATGTGTTTTCCCCTTAGTTTTCTCACATTCCTCAATGTTTTCCAGCAGTCCTAACCGTAAAGCCCCTTTTACTGCGGTTTTCTTACTGGACGTGCCTGGGCTTCCTCAGTTGTTAGCAGGACGGCGTTTCCGAGCCATGCCGGCATGCCAAATTTTATTTGACAAATTTCCATCAGAAGAAAAGCTATGCTACGTCATAAGTCCTTAGGAATTTGTACCTATGTAGAAAAGTTAACAGCATAATGTGTGTCAGTGCTGAATTCGAAATCCTCAGTGGAGATCAGAGAGTGGAGTATACTACAATATAACGGACACCTCAATAACGCCTGATGGCTCCTTCCTGTGGGACCTCCAGAACCGGCCCTTATGCATACCCTCAGATGGCTGTGCTTGCTCTCCTTTGGTTTAGCTGCAAAAAAACGAAAGAAGGACTGCGAAAAGAATTTCGTCCTCTGCAGTTATTCGGTTCTCATTTCATTTTCTTCGTTATTTGGCACAGAACAAAAAATAACGGTTTTGGTAGATCTACCTGTGTGAATGCAAAATGCTTTAGTTTTCCATAACTCCTCACTAAACGTTGTGTATCCAAGGCATTCCGTCTCTCCAAAAACCGTTGTCACTCTTTATGCTGCATTTGAATTCATCAAGCTTTCCTGTCACAGTTGGCTTGTTAACTGCTAAGGTAATTCAAGTTGGTGGGGGAGGAGAGTTTGCCAACAACCACCGCAGTGACGTTTTCGAATGCATGCTTAACAAACTGGGCATCTTAGATTACCTACAGCGTTCGCGGCACCCATAGGTCGACTGTAGTCGTCCCCCCCCCCTGCTCCACCATTTTTTGCTGCAGTTTGACAGATGCCACGCGTGGCTCCGAATCTCCGACTTTAGACAGGGCAAAGATGACTGAGTAGGATTTGAACTGAAAATATCTTACTTCAACAGGCTTGTTCAAATGTTTGTTTGTTGACAAAGAGAAAAGGCAGCTCCGTTGTTCATGATTTCAACAATACCTGAATGACATAAGTAATTTCGGTTCCTTATAATAATAATAATAATAATAATAATAATAATAATTTTTATTTAATGCCAGTTTGCAGGCATTGTCAAGGGAAGCGTTAAACACAAATCCGACCAGCCGTGAAAAAAAAACTCCTGTGGAAAAGGAATAAAAATATAGTTGATGGTGTATTTTATGGTTTGGAGGGCTCAGGAGAAAATACTGCTGGCGGCAGACCTTCGACCGTCAAGAAGGGGGGGGGGGGTTGCACGGTATGGGAGATTATCGGATGTCAATTCCTTTCATAAAGTTGGGTATAGCCAAAGTAGAGGCGTTGAGGAACAGCTGTTGAGACCGGCCATAGTGTTCAGAGACCACAAATGCCATCGCTACGGTAGAGTCGATCAGTGGATTCAGCACCCACCATTTGTGGGAGCTTTTCTGAATGCAAAAATCGAGTAATAATTCTCTTAAATAAGGGATAATTTTGCAGAGTTTTCACACTCACTGGTAGTTTATTCTAAATAGCAATTGTATTTACAGAAAAGAACCGACGATATTTAGCAGTAGGTGCCAAAGGAAGAAATAAAAAGACCACAGGGTGACTGTTACGTCGTGGGTGGATATGATGTCTTAAAGAAGTGAGTGAGTTAAATGTGTGATTATACAAGAGTTCAAATAGAAAGATAGTCCCTTTTGTAATCTACGGAACCATAAAGGATCAAGGTCCGTAAGCTGGCAACGTTCTTGTAAGACAAATGTCGGTGTTCTGGGGTTAAAATTCTCTTGGTAAAAAGTGTTGAACGGATTATATTTTCTTCTGCTTAGTAGCACGCATGAGGCTAAATAAAAATGAACAGTATTCCAGACCCGGTCTAACGTACATGTTGAAAGGGCGCATTCTGATGTCCCTAGTTTTAAAGTTCAGAGAATAAACCCAGTCGTTCTACATGCTTTGGAGACTATCAAGGCACAGTGCTCTGAGAGATTGAGAAAGCAATTCCTAGTGATAACCTTGGAATACCTGAGCGTCATGTTGAAGACTTTCTTCCGGCGGAATTCACGCGGATCTAGACCCAACCTTTACTCCAGTACTCTGATTTAGATTACACTCCTCCTGCTACTTTCGTTTCTAGACCTTCCTGTAACGCCCGTGACTGAGGTCTTCTTAGATTCGTCTGAGTATGGACCTCCCAAAGTCAGCAGTTCTTGTCCTCTCGCCAATGACTGTCCGGGTTCAACAGGGTTTGAGTTAGGTTCCAACACACCAGTATCCACTCCATTGACGTAGTCGCACACAGTGCAAAATGTTAGATTCTACGAAAAGTTTTATTGACAAGATCCGACTGGACATAAAATAAAAGTAGGAAGGTCCGACATCAAGTCAATACCCACAACGATCGTAAGCTCGAGACCTTTAATTAGTAGATCCCTCCAAGTTTTTCACCGAAGCAACGTCTGATTCCTGGCTCAATTCTGCGGGTCCTCCTTCAACCGCAGTCACTTTAGGCTTTAAAGGAAATAACAACGCAAAAACCAATGTTTTTGAAAGTGTATAGAGAAATTAAAGCAAGTGTATGTTCGGGAAGCTGCGCCTTACACTCCTCTAATTTGCTTGCATACAACCGTCAGCAATTTCGGGATTTCGGCAAATAAAACCAGATTTTTTTGTCTGAAGGCCGATGATCGATTGCTGTACGTAGGTTGTTATCCTTTGAACTTGCGACATTTGCAATATTCTTTAAACGTACAGGCAGGTTCACTCTTATATCTCCATTTTGTCGAACTGGTTCGTCTCTATTGATGTCTGCTTGCGTCTGTTGTCTTCTGGGACATCTTTGGACTTTGAGAAATCCACTTGGACCGTTAATCATAGTTTTCATCGACGCCTTCATATTACTTCGCCGGGTTGTTCTTGTGGTTGTGGTTTTTCGACCACAATGTTTATCCCCTGGTCCAAAACAGGGAATCTGGCATGCGTTTGAGCGGCCAGAAAGTTCAGTCCACTCAAAGTAATAACAAAAGCACAGCTCTTGTTTTGGAAAACTTTCAGGTGTTGAGTGTTTTTAATGCCCAAGGATATGGTTAAAATGACATCGGTGCCGGGAAACTTGGGAAATCGCGCTTCTTTCCTGCTCCTCCTTTTTTTACTTTTTCTCTTGTGACATACAGTTTGACTAGAATCATGTGATTCTTCGACACACCTGCATTTCCAATGTCTCAGATCTAAGCCAGATTAACAATGGGTGAATGAGATTTGAGGGAAATATTTCTCATTTTGGCAGATCACCTGAAATTAATGCATATATGTGGGAAGGAAGTACAATTTCCCATCATTTTCTCAACAGTAATAGCCATTTGAGATGCCTCCGTGAAATCTGAATCTCACATTACAGTACTTTATCGGTGGACATAATATCAGTTCAAACGCAGCTGCTGTTGCCGTGTTCTGATTGGGATTGTGACAGCAACTTGTATTCCTGCTGTTATATCCGTTTTACGTCCCTCCTTGCTTTCCCACAACTGCCTGCGGCCTCCGAACTTCTGCTAGCCAAACGGATCGAAGATAGTTTCGAGTGATCTGGTTGGTTTCCTTTGAACTTGCGAAAGTTTCAGTTAATATCGTGTACGCAGGCACGTCCACTCTTATGTCTTCCTTACTGTGAAGTGGTTTGGGTAAACATAGCCTGGTCACGCGCCAAACCGGGTATCGGATGGCTGGGAGACATTGCTATGAAGCAGATCAGAGGTTTAATTGACTGCAGCGACGTCCGGTCATAGTATGGTAACAGAACATTCCGTTTTGTTGAGGTTAGGTACCAGGCTATAAATTTTAGTGAACTGAAGGGCCTTCTCACCACGGGCCTGCGCGGTTCAGGTACAGAAAGTGTCATCAAAGTGGATTTGCTCAATGTGATTTGCGACACCCCAGCCCGCTGTTATGTACGACAAGTGAAGGCCCACAATGGCTACTATGGATGCGACAGGTACGCTATTTTGTATTTGCAATCGTAACTGCTGTAGATGCTGTCACAAAGGGAAAGATATTGCGAATCGCATGACATTCCCGCAGTACAGCGGCCGTCTGCGTGATGACAGACCGTTTAGCTTGCGAAGTCAGGGACCGCATCATAAGGGCAGATCTCCCTTCGAGGATTTGCCAATCGACATGGTTTCCTGTTTCCCAATTGACTACATGCACCAAGTCTGCCTCGGTGTTATGCGAAAATTGTTGCATACTTGGCGACGTGGCTTTGGTGGCCACTCTGTGTCATTAAACGCATCTATTAAGCTATGCAGCCACTGTTTACCGACAGAGTTTTCACGCAAGTGCATATGAAAACTTTCTTCGTCGGCTCATGAAAATCCGTCTACATCAGCTAGACCGATAACTTCTATTGTCCAACTGGGTGCTGTAAGGTCTACAGCTAAGTCACCAGTGGCTTGGCGTCAGAACGGTGAGACTCGAAAATTGAATCAGACTCCGACCCAAAAGATAGGTAGTACAGTTCCATTTGGAGGTACGACGCCTTCTCTTAGATCTAACAATTCTGTTCAGCCCAGCACGTCTACAAACCCCGCAGCTCCAATTATATCCTCGAATAATTCTCTGTCCTGCGTACCGGCTACTTATCAAAGCCCTACTATATATCCAGCAACTAATTCATACATGAATTGCCCTAAATCATTTATGCCCCAACCTAGTTCAGGCTTCCCAAAACTTAAGGCCAATTGCTCTCAGGTACGTCAACCTATCTCCTTTGACTTCCAATCTAGACCTGGTTTCCCACTACTTCATTCTTTTAGTGGCCTACCCTCACCCATTAGCCCCTACTTTCCTTCTAGCCTCCCTCCTCCTCCTCCCCTTCCTCCATTATTTAACTACCAACAAGTCTATCCATGTTCTAACTCCCCTAGCATTCCAATGTTTGAAAACTATATCCCCACCTCCTTTAGGTCTCATACTCAGCCTTCTCTTGCTGACTCCCCGTACGTCAATAACTCTAAATTAACTGGTACTTATTCTCCAAGTGTCATTAATTCGCAGCTTACATATCCGCCTCCAAATTTTTTTAAATACCGTCGAAAATAGCATTGCCGTTCGAAACACATTAGATATTATATTATTGAATGCCAGGTCTGTTATAAACAAGATGGCCCAAATCAGAGCCATTGCTCTGGAAATGACGCCTGATATTATATGTGTAACAGAATCTTGGACGCATTCTCTAATTCCTGACTCTGCCCTTCTCATAGATGACTTCGATTTTTACCGCCAAGACCGCACGACTAGGCGTGGGGGTGGTTGTCTTCTTTATCTTAAATCCTACCTAAAGCACTCTCCCTATTACTTGGATGTTTCCTCATTCACGGGAAACTTCTGCTTTGCATCTGTTATTCTCTCGCCGCAAAGAAAGGCAATTATTGGCTGTATCTACAATCCCCCAAATTCTTTAGCCAGTGATGATTCACAACTCTGTGAAATCTTTAAATTAATTTCGGAAGCTGCTTTCGATGTTAAAATAATCACTGGGGATTTTAACCTTCCTGAAATTGACTGGGTTTCCAATAGCTGCCCACCCAGATTCCAGTCCCTTCAGGATATTATCAATTTTTCTAATTGGTCCCAACTGGTGCGCTCTCCAACAAGAGATAATCACATTTTAGATCTAATCTTTACCAATGACATTGCTCCTCTTTCTGTTGCTTTAAAAAAGGACCTCTTTGACAGTGACCACGTATTAATTCATTGTTGCCTACCGCTTGCCTTTTCAAAAAAGACAAGCGCCATTCAGACTTTCATGAACTACGACTGCGTAGATAGCGACGTAATAAATAACTATATGAGATCCTTGGATTGGTGTGGCTTCCTCACTTGTAGCGATGCAACCGTTCTTCGTGATGTCATGTCCAATGTTTCCAAGGACATTCTAGAGTTTGTGCCGCGTAGATATCTCAAGCCTAATTCTTCAGATTCTCTTGTTCCTCATTTTCTTCAGAACAGACTAAAAAAGTTGAGGCGACAACTGCGTGACCTATCCACTAGTTCCTTATCTGTTCATCTTAGAATCACAGAGATATTTGAGATGGCCTCAAGGATGCGCCAAGCGCGCGACAGGCAAAGAGAATCAATTGCCCTTAGTGGTTCGAACCCTGGCAAATCCGTCGCTAACATCTTCCGTCATCGGTCCTCCTCTAAGCGTGGTCATGAACTTCCACCCATGCTAAATGATAACAAAGTCTTCCTCACCGATGACACTGACAAGGCGGAGTTGTTTAGTGCTTTCTTTGCAAAACACCTTGCTACCGAGTCCGATCCGGTCCCTTTCTTTCGATCACTTTCAGATAGGACACTTAGTACAATTGACGTCTCCTCAGATCTCATTAAGAAACACATAAGCCGTTTGAAATACTCCCACTGCTCAGGAACGAATGGGATTCCGAATTCGATTATTAAACAAGCGTCCGACTTTCCCATATTGCTCAGTCATTTATTCTCGGTTTATATTTCAAAAGGATTCTTTCCTGAAACATGGAAAACGTCAATTATCATTCCCGTTTTCAAGTCAGGATCTCGGTCCGATGTTAATAACTATCGGGGTGTGCACAAAACGCCGTCTCTAGCAAAACTTCTTGAAAGGATTATTTTCAATGAAATTCTTGACTTCTGTCTAGCTAATCGGCTTTTGAGCTCTAGTCAACATGGGTTTTTACCTGAACGAACCTGCGAAACATGCCACTTGGCTTTTCTAAATCTAATCACTTCTCTTCGTAATGAGCGGCAGTCAGTGGTAGTTATTTACTTTGATCTTAGCAAAGCCTTTGACAAGGTGCCCCATAGACGTCTTTTAGTAAAATTGGAAGCCCTCGGCATCCGGCCGCCTCTACTCGACTTCATCAGGTCCTATCTGTCCAACCGATATCAGAAAGTCATGGTCGGTAATAGCTACTCGACACCCCACTCGATCACGAGTGGCGTACTTCAAGGCACGGTTCTGGGTCCGCTACTCTTCCTTCTGTACATCAATGATATTTCGACTGAACTCGGAAATTCGCAAACTTTTACTTATGCCGATGACCTCAAGTGTGTTTACTCATACTCTAAGGACACCGCAAATGTTTGTGTTGAAAAAATTAATGCCGATCTACTACGCTTAAGCAGATGGGGTTCGACATGGCAGAGGGAGTTTTCATCATCCAAGTGTAGTTTCATGTCTTTTGGTCCTGCCAAACTTCCTGGTCCCATAATTTTTCAGAATAGCCCACTCTCAGAATGCCTCACCATAAAGGACCTAGGTCTAAGTTATACAAATAAGCTTGCTTTATCACCTCATGCAGATAGAATCTCTGCCAAAGCCGCGCAGATATGTGGATTCATATCGCATAATTTTTTCCTTCCGGAAATGAAGCTAAGACTTTATCAAATGTTTGTTCTTCCAGTCCTCGAATATTGCTGTCCTTTCTTCGGTTTAATGA